>CAOKZL010001872.1:0-272924 GCA_948472985.1 Iguana delicatissima | reverse complement strand
CTGTATAAGCTATGTCTGCTCAGCTAACTCCCAAGCTCAGTTGAACTCTTCCTACATTTGTTCAGTTGCTATAAGAATTGGTTGTTCCTAAACTTGAATGGTTGAACTTGAAGGATTGAAGTAGATGATTGAAATTGCGCGCGCCGTAGGCGCGCGCCGCTGGGCGTCCTACAAAAACACCTATCAAAGTTGTCTTCACAGACCCAGCTTACCTTCTGCTCTCTCCTCTGGAAGTCAGCAAGAAGACTGCTGGGGGTTCCTAATAAAGCCTCCTTCCCCTAGCTGGCTCCTCCCCTAGCCTGATTAACTCTTCCTAGTTTGATTGACAGTTAACTGACTAACTAACAAACAATTAGCTGACAATAGGCTGTGAGCTCAGGGAGAGCACACGGCCAGCGCTAGCAAAAAAACAAACAAAAAAAAACAAAACAAACACACACACACACAAACACAAAAAATCCCACACACAAAAAAAAAACAACACAGAGAAATAAGCAAACAAACTCAGCCCCACAGTCCTGCAAAAACACCTATCAAAGTTGTCTTCACAGACCCAGCTTACCTTCTGCTCTCTCCTCTGGAAGTCAGCAAGAAGACTGCTGGGGTCCTAATAAAGCCTCCTTCCCCTAGCTGGCTCCTCCCCCTAGCCTGATTAACTCTTCCTAGTTTGATTGACAGTTAACTGACTAACTAACAAACAATTAGCTGACAATAGGCTGTGAGCTCAGGGAGAGCACACGGCCAGCGCTAGCAAAAAAACAAACAAAAAAAAACAAAACAAACACACACACACACAAACACAAAAAATCCCACACACAAAAAAAAAACAACACAGAGAAATAAGCAAACAAACTCAGCCCCACAGTCCTGCAAAAACACCTATCAAAGTTGTCTTCACAGACCCATCTTACCTTCTGCTCTCTCCTCTGGAAGTCAGCAAGAAGACTGCTGGGGGTTCCTAATAAAGCCTCCTTCCCCTAGCTGGCTCCTCCCCCTAGCCTGATTAACTCTTCCTAGTTTGATTGACAGTTAACTGACTAACTAACAAACAATTAGCTGACAATAGGCTGTGAGCTCAGGGAGAGCACACGGCCAGCGCTAGCAAAAAAACAAACAAAAAAAAACAAAACAAACACACACACACACAAACACAAAAAATCCCACACACAAAAAAAAAACAACACAGAGAAATAAGCAAACAAACTCAGCCCCACAGTCCTGCAAAAACACCTATCAAAGTTGTCTTCACAGACCCAGCTTACCTTCTGCTCTCTCCTCTGGAAGTCAGCAAGAAGACTGCTGGGGGTTCCTAATAAAGCCTCCTTCCCCTAGCTGGCTCCTCCCCCTAGCCTGATTAACTCTTCCTAGTTTGATTGACAGTTAACTGACTAACTAACAAACAATTAGCTGACAATAGGCTGTGAGCTCAGGGAGAGCACACGGCCAGCGCTAGCAAAAAAACAAACGAAAAAAAACAAAACAAACACACACACACACAAACACAAAAAATCCCACACACAAAAAAAAAACAACACAGAGAAATAAGCAAACAAACTCAGCCCCACAGTCCTGCAAAAACACCTATCAAAGTTGTCTTCACAGACCCAGCTTACCTTCTGCTCTCTCCTCTGGAAGTCAGCAAGAAGACTGCTGGGGGTTCCTAATAAAGCCTCCTTCCCCTAGCTGGCTCCTCCCCCTAGCCTGATTAACTCTTCCTAGTTTGATTGACAGTTAACTGACTAACTAACAAACAATTAGCTGACAATAGGCTGTGAGCTCAGGGAGAGCACACGGCCAGCGCTAGCAAAAAAACAAACAAAAAAAACAAAACAAACACACACACACACAAACACAAAAAATCCCACACACAAAAAAAAAACAACACAGAGAAATAAGCAAACAAACTCAGCCCCACAGTCCTGCAAAAACACCTATCAAAGTTGTCTTCACAGACCCAGCTTACCTTCTGCTCTCTCCTCTGGAAGTCAGCAAGAAGACTGCTGGGGGTTCCTAATAAAGCCTCCTTCCCCTAGCTGGCTCCTCCCCCTAGCCTGATTAACTCTTCCTAGTTTGATTGACAGTTAACTGACTAACTAACAAACAATTAGCTGACCTATGACTTTGACTTTGACCTATGGTGATCCTATCCTAGGGTTTTCTTGGCAAGATTTATTTGAGGAGGATTGCCATTATCTTCCTGTTAGACTGAGGGAGTGTGATTTGTCCAAGGTCACACAGTGGGTTTCCATGGCTCAGCAAGGATTCAAAGACATTAAGATTAGTCAGGCAAAGCCTCTTTCTTCTTCTGTGCCATGCACTATATCTTGCTGCTAAAGGTTTGTGTTAACAGCCCCAGAACAGTGCCACTTAAAAAAAAATGATGATGATAATGATGATACTGCAGAATGGTCCATTCTTCCACTTTTGCCTAAGAAAACACAATATCAGAAATAGCCAGTCCTTAAAGTATATGCAACCAGCTTAAGACCTTTTTTGGGGAAATGCAGACTGGAGAAAGGTGGCACTTTGTGGGGTGGATTATAACCTTCCCCTGTCTTTTACGAACTTTTCTACCTTTATGGAGCATGATCTCCAGTCCTCTTATAGGAACACTTGGATCACCATTATTGAAGCAATTGTCTACATAACATGTGCTAACGCTTTACATCATTTTCTGGAAATATGAATCCAAACCAATATCTGGCACAAAGGATGGAGTAAACAGTGTCACAGTGGCATTTCTCCCTGTGAAACATCATATATTTCTACATTTGTGTATTCTTGCTTGTTTGGAAGTTGCATGGAGATGTTATTTCTTCCTTTTCTTCGAAGGTGTCATTATTCCCAAAACATTGGTTGAAATCCTAGACATATTGTAAAATTCCACCCAGGTGGATATAATGATGTGTCTTCCTTCCTGTAGGGCTCACCCTTTCCCTGAAGAGGACCCCCCTCCATGGGAAATGAAAAGAATTGGCTATGCGATGTGCTAGAAGCAGCCAGGGGCCCAGCACACTATATCTGGCTATGGCTGCTAATTGCCCATGGGGAGGAGTTCCTGCAGAAAGAATTTGAGTCCAGAGTGGTCACTGCATGAGTAGGTAGAGAATTCTTTCCTCCATCAAGAAAGTTCAATATGCAGGCATTATTGTTGTTGTTGTTGCTGTTATTGTTGTCATCATCATCACCTTTATTTGTATCCTGCTTTTTGTCCAACATTGGGCCTCAGTGACGCCAAACATTGTCCATTTCTGTGTATACACATTTTAGTTTTCTTCGGATGTTTCCCAATGGCAAACAAGAAGATACAGCTTTCTAAATGCAATAAAAGGCTCACAAAGGAAGGGAAAAAAGCCTACAGATCTGTAGAGGTTGTTTTCTATCCCCTGTACCCTGTCCATTGCCATGCCAGCTGGTAAAAAGTTGGCCAAGTGAGTCTGATCTCACCACCGCATGCCAGCTCAATCCACTCTCCAACTTTCTTTGGTCTCTCCAAGAAACCTTACTTGTTTACTAATTGCTATGGATCAAAATATCACTTATTTTATAAGACATTTCCTGTTTCTCCCTTTTTCTTTTCGGTGAGATTTCACTCCTCACTATGTCATGGTACACCACTGTACATGTAGCCACCTCATGGAGGTTATTAAAGAGGGTATTTCAACAGCTTTTGAATATTTTTTGAGCTTCCTCTTTGATTGGTTGATTTCCTTAGGAAACTGTATAAACTACTGCTGGAATAACCATTATGTTAAGTAGTGTACTGCTGGAGCAGCCATTACTTTAAGCACTAGTTGCTGTATGTGCTCTTAGTACTGGTTGCTGTCCTGTCCCAATATGTGGGACAAATGTAACTATGGAGGGGAGGGAGTTGTTTGTGTTTTTGTTTCAGTTCCTGTACTGGGATTTAAATTTTTCTCCCAGAAATTCACAGGGTGTCGGTATCCTTAGGATAAAGAAGAGAAGCAGTACGTACCACATCTGCAATGAAGGAATATCTGAAAATGCAGGTTGGCTGTCAAGCATAGGAAGCAGAATTTATTCTGTAGCACAGCAGGGGTTGTGGCTGATGTAGGGAGGGTGGAAATGAAAGAGTCTGTCAGGAGAGAAGTATGTGTGTTTGGATTCCCACTTGGAAGATAAGTGTGGTACTGTAATGAAGATTTGCAAAAGGTTTCCATGTCTTTTTGTTTAAGTTTGATTATTGTGACAAGAAAGAGGGGAATTCTTCTTTGGAACCACTCCCCAGATGCTCTCATGGCTAGCACTTAAAAATGCTGGCTGGCTTAAATTTTTATGTCCTGTCTTAAATTTTTAATTTCTTGCAAAAGAACAGACAAGTCAGGTTGATTCATCTGTTGTGAAGTTACAGGAATATCCACAGAGGTCCTTCTACCTGTTTGTGTCATTATTTTAGCTTCAGCCTGCAATGTAGCTTTCCTTTTGACTGTTGTCACTGTCGCCATTTTTTGTTTATCTATATCAAGTCTGTTGGTCCTTTTCAATTTAAGATCTCAGATATACATACAATTACATAAAATCAAATAAAATCTCAAATAATACTGTAAATCATTAACTGTATGATATTCAAATCATAGAATTTTTTCAACACTTTAAAAAGAATGTTAAATATTTTGAATATACAATCAAACACCCAGTCCTCTCAAAAATAGTCCTATAGTCCTATTTCAACACCTTAATGAAAAATATCAAAAGAACCACTTATCAAAAATCAGAAACAGAATATCTACACAATAAATAGATAATCCAATTTTTTTTCCCCTTAAGTTTCTTCCTCCCCACAAATATTCCTCTCAGGAATTAAACAATTAAATTTTTAGATAATTAAATTCTTAAATAATTACTATTTTATACTGTTTTTATTATTAAATTATATAATATCTTAGCAATTTAACTTAAATATTTAAATATTTCCTTAGATGTTTATACTTAAGTATAATTAACTACTTATCACTTATTGCTTATCAACCCTAGTAATCCCTACACACCAACAAAATCTTCAATCAAAATCTTCAATCTCTTCACTTTCCAAGATTTAAAGACAACTACGTATCAGACAATCGTCCACTTGTAATTTTTTTTTGTCTTATATACTTCCCCCCTCCTTTTTCCTTCCCCAGCGAGCTCGCACTTAGCTTAGCAAGCGCTAATATTATGATAACTCCCACGTTAAACTGTTACAAATATATGTGGTCTCCTTCATCAGCAAGCTCCAACCTGAACACGCACGCTTTCCAGTTGTCAAAAGGGAGGTGAAAGGAATGAATAAAAAAGGATTTATAACCCCGTGTTTTATTTCTCCACTCCTTAACTTCTTAACTCGACATTCTCGACGTCTTCTCGACTCTGCCTCCTTCAGCCTCGACTCTTACGCTCTCCACACTCGATCTGAAGTTCCCAATTTTATCCGTCTATCTGTCCCAATTAAAGTCTTCACCTCTTCTTTGCTGCCCGCTCCTATCTCCAACTTCCATTCAGAAACCTTTAATACAGTGGTTCTCAACCTGTGGGTCCCCAGATGTTTGTGGACTTCAGCTCCCAGAAGCCCTGAGCATTGACCATAGTGGCTAGGGCTTCTGGGAGCTGAAGTCCACAAACATCTGGGGACCCACAGGTTGAGAACCACTGCTTTAATAACTCAGTCAGTCCCCCCCCCTTTTTTCTTCTTTTTAATCTTTTTCTAGTCTTCTTCTTATCCACTCCAGGGTCCTTTGTCCTCCTAATCAATCTCCTTCGTTCCCAACTTACAATCTCAGTCCTTTATTCAGTGGAAAACATTCCTAAATCCTCCTGTTAATACCATCTGGTTAACTTGCCTAGCGCCCTTTTCTCTTCCCCCTTCCTCTTTCAATGGTTGCGACAGGTCTCTCCAAAGCAACTTTGTAGTTACTTTATAACACGATTCTCTTGTTACAAAGTCCCCTTACTTTACATATTACAGTATATTAAGATAAAGTAAAAGTGTGTAATCCGGAGAGAGCAACTATTTTAAAACTAGAGATGCAGAGGTTACATAAGTTATAATATAGTTAGAGAATAAACCAGACAAATACAAGTAGGAAGTAAGTTGCGTGTAATTGTAATGTAAATATATTTGTATGTATAGGTATAGAGTAATGATTAGTAATGTGAAATTAGAGTAAAATAGACAGATGTGAAGCTAGATTGGAAGATTATATGTTTGTTGGTATTACTCTATGTAATTGTTTGTTTGTTTTATTCTTGTATTTGAATTTTAATAAACAAAAATGCTGGCTGGAATCCTCTAGGGCAGTCAGTGGCATCACAAGGGGTGTGTGTGTGTGCAGGAGATGGGGATTACACCAGGTGACACCATTAGCAGGGAATGACACCAAAATCACTGCCTGCCCCTTCTTTCTCCCCCCTCCCTATGAGAACCCATATAGTTTCATGTAGGGTGACCACCCTCTTTTTTATGACTAAATGAGATCTCCAGTATCTTATTGTAAGTAGAGTAAGATGGGTAGATCAGGATGCCCGAAGGGTGCATCCATGGTAGTAGACTGGGAATTCTGGTATTTTGGCTCCTGGAAAGAAAAGACTCCACGGAGGTAAGACCATGAGTTACTGTAATGGGTGACACCAACCCTAGCAATGCCAATGATGGCAGTTATGAATGTGTAACCTGGAGTTATGCAGTCATGACTGTTACATACTCACAAAGTCCCCCAAATCCCAACTACTGGGCAGCAGCTACTGCAGTCAATGGGAGTCTGTTCTCCTGTCCATTGGGAAGCAGCTGGCTGATGGTTCCATCTCCTCCTATACAAGCAATATCCATAGCAATGAGGGATTGTCACAATCTGTCACAGATTGCTTGCAATGAGGGGGTGGCAACATTAGTCAGCCACTTCCTGAATGACAGAGGAACAGACCCCTCATCAACTGCAATAGCTGCTGATCAGTAAATGGGGACTGGTAGAGATTGGGCTGGGATTCACCAGAGAGTTATGTAACTACCACGTTTACGTAGCATTATAGTGTGCAGAGGATTCTGGCCTCTATTTTAATCTCAGTCAAGGTACGGAGCAGCTGAAAGCAACAGAATCCTGGTTTGCATCGCTGCTAATCATTATCCCCACGTAGGAAGTCAGAAGCCAGTCACACAAACACACACAGAGAATCAAGAGACCCATGGTCTTCCCTGCCTGTGTGAAGATCACAGCCTCATTTTAGGTAGGGGGAGAGGCTGGATCTCAGTAGCAGAACACACACTCTGTGTGCAGAAGGCCCCAGGTTCCGTTCCTGGCATCTCCATCTAGGGCTCCATCCTCCCTACAAGATTAGACAGCCCCTGCCAGTCAGCGTTGGCAAGATTAGGTTAGATGGATTCATGATTTGATTCATAATAAGGCATTTCCCTGTGTGTATTCTACCCCATCAGAATGAGCGGGTCTAAAGGACTGGGCTCTAATGCTCTTCCCATCCACTTGTTTTGCATCTCTTCCAGGAAATGCAAACAGCAGTACTACAAGGAGATGGAGCAACAAACAGAAAGGCTGAGAAAGGAGGGAGGGCTTTAAAAACAAATAGAAGAAACAGCCATCACATCTGAGACCAGGTTCTTTTTAAAATCATGTTTTTTCCTATTGCACTCAGAATATGAAACAGAGAATGGAAAGCAGTGGGAACAATGAAAATTTGCACAGAACATTGTGGAATTGTCTCTCTCTCTCTCTCTCTCTGTGCACATCCACACAGTATTTTACTGAAAATAAGGGTAGACATTTAAGTAAACAGAAGGAGAATTAGCAACAGAAATTAGGAGTGTGATGCATAATACACTATTATTTTGTAGTTTGTTGTGCTCCATTTGACACTGGCAATAGTTTCCACATGTACAGCCAACAACTTCTCTTTAGCCAGACAACAGAACTGATATTTTACTGTTGCTCTGCTCCTTTCCTTCCAAGTCTCCTTGGGCATAATTTTACCATTTATGGATGCAAAGCATGCTGCTGTGCCTTGAGTAACAGTGTACCTGCCACAGTTTCAATGGGTGAAGTAGAATCACCCTTCACAGTGCAACATTTGTCAGCCAACAGAAAATTGTACCACCTAGAAAGGGGCTGTAGATCTTACATGATGCTACAGAATCATAGAATCCACAAAATGTCCTGCAGGTTTGCTTCTGCTTTCTGCGGAAACCCTGGAACAATTTGTTGTGAAGAGTTTCTGTACTCCCAGGTTTTATAGAAGTAGCAGGGGATGATTGGTCAATGCTAATTTTAGATGCACTGCTGGTTGGATCCTCCCCAAGCAAGGTGCATTTGCACTGCAGTCGAGTTTTGATTCAAGGCTGTCAACAATTGAGAAAGTAGCTCTCATCAAAAACTGCAAAGTTCCTTGAGGAGAAAATCCATCTTTTTTTAAAAAAGGGGACCCTTCCCTCTCTCTCCCTCTCACCTTTCCAGCATGGTCTAAGCATATCGAAGGACTGGCCCATTCAAGTCTGTTGGGGGAGATGACACATATTTTCACTGATGGAAATGACCACATCCTGAGGCTGGAGTTCCTGGTGGTGGTGAGTCTCATGAATCTCACCCATCTCGTTCACATTATTGCTGATGCAGTTCACATCACTCTTGTTGCTGTTGTCATCTGGGTTGGGGCCAAACATCCAGTCTGCAAGGGTAACAACAAAACAGAGAAGTGAGTGCTACAGTGATATGGGAAGGAGTGAGAGAGACCAGTTCTGTAATGGAAGTGAATTATATAGGCCAGTGTTTCTTAAGCTATTTGGCGTGGGAAGCCAGCATCTGTCCACACTACTTGTGTGCTTGGGACCAATAGTGTATTTGTGCCTATTGGGTACAATTTTTTAATTTTTTTCCCCTCGGGACTGGGAGATATTTCTCATGGACCAGCATCAGCTCATGGACTACCACTTTGGGCCTTATCACACTATACTGTTATACTGCTATTATTCCACTTTAAATGCCATGGCAATATTACATGGAATCACAGGATTTGCAGTTTTGGGAGAGGCATTTAGAATTCTCAGCCAGGGAGCTCCAATGCCTCACCAAACTACAAACCCCAGAATTCCAAGGGGTGCAGCCAGGGCAGTTAAAGTGGAATAATAACGCTATAACAGTATAGTGTGATAGGGATCTTTGACTAACACTGATAGAGACTTTACACAGGTCTTTCTATTCTATTCTATTCTATTCTATTCTATTCTATTCTATTCTATTCTATTCTATTCTACTCTATTCTATTCTATTCTATTCTAAAATTCCTTTTGCCATGAAAAGGTATTTCCACTGTCATGGATGTAGAAATGCTAGAAGAGAAGTAATACTCCCACAAATTGTATTTAGAGAATGTGTTATAGACTTATCTCCAGCCCTTCTGTGCAGAACCTCTGGATATTCAGTATTTTTTTGGAGCATGCTGACTGGATGATTCTGGGAGTTAGACTCTAAAGAGGTAAGTCTTCCAAGCTCTGTGAATACCATCTGTGGTATACTATCAGTGAACACCTTACATTTGATGGAGTTATTATTGCCTCCTTTATCACTGCCTTAGAAAAGTTTACACAGTCGAAGGCTTTCACGGCCAGAATCCATAGTTTGTTGTGGGTTTTCCGGGCTTTGAGGCCGTGGTCTATTAGTATTTTCTCCTGACATTTCGCCTGCATCTGTGGCTGGAGTTTATGTTCCAGTGCCCAGACACAGCACCAACCCAACTTCCTTGACTCTGATGGTATGATATTTAGTCACAGCTATGATTAGTACTTGGATGGAAGACTGCCAATGAATACTAGGTGCTGTGGGCTATATTTCAGAGGAACACATGGGCAAAACAACCTCCAAGTATTCCCTGCCTAAGAAAGCCCTATGAAATTAATGGGGTTGCTGTGAGTTGACAGGCATCCTGAAGGCACGTACACAGACACTTGTAGACTTTAGACAAGTCTGCTCTGGAGATAATTATTTGTTTGGACTCACATATTCTCTCTCTAAAGTGAAGGCTTGTAGCTGCTGTAATCTCTCCAAGCAAGAATGCACTGGAATCTCTTCCCTAATTAAACATCCCTGGGTATTTCAATCCCCAACTCTCTCTAAGCACCTTCCATCACTTAGTATTATTTATTCAGCCTGTCAGCTTTGGCATACCTCTCAGATTTCTGAGGAAGAGAAAATCTACTCTTCAGCTTCAGAAATAAAAAATATGGAATGCAACTTAAATTGAACTATTAATTCCTGAGGGGAAAATAAACCAAATTAAGCCTGTCAGACGAGACTTGTCATTCTAAGTATTCTTTGCTGGGATGAGACCTAATATTTTGGCAACACTGGGAAACAACATCCATCCTTGTTTAAAGGCAAAAAGAGATAAAGCATTTGTCAGACTCAACATGTGCTCATTGATGCCACAAGCAAACCTAAATCAAGCAGTACTCAGGGAAGTATGGACTTTTATGTTTTCTATTTCATTTGCTAGGTGTCCATCCATCAGAACTGTTACAACTACAAATGCTAACAACACAACAGCCCAGTGCTTGAGAATTTTTGGTCTACATCTACTGGTCATGCTAGTGAAGGATTTTAGGAGTTGTAGTCAAATAATTGTTTTAAAGCTTTTCAAAAGCCTGAGGCAGTAAGATTCCAGAGGTCCCTCCTTTGCTTGTATAAACAGATCACTCCCTATATGACTCAAGTCCAGGCTATTTGAAGAGACAGCATGGTGTAGTGGTTAGAGCGTTAGACTAAGACACTGGAGACCAGGGCTCAAATCCTTGCTCGGTCACGGAAACTTACTGGATGAGCCTGAGCAAGTCAAACTCTCTCAGCCTCAGAGGAAGGCAAAAGCAAATCCCCTCTGAAGAAACCTTGCCAAGCAAACTTCATGATAGATTCCTTTTAGGGTCACCATAACTTGGAAACAGCTTGCATGCACACAACAACAACTAGGCTATTTGAAGGACTGTCTCCCTAACTGGGCCCTAATATCTTTGAGAGAAGGCCCTCCTCTTAGGCCGTTTCTGCACAAGATAGTTATAGCGTTATGATTCTACTTTCAACATCCGATGGAATCCTGGGGTTTGCAGTTTAGGGAGGGGCCAGGTGGCCCCTCCCTAAACTGCAAACCCCAGGATTCCATCGGATGTTGAAAGTGGATTCATAGCGCTATAACAGTCTTGTGCGGAAATGGCCCCAGTCTCAGCAACTTCCTAGACACATTTGGTAAGAACAAGGGAGAGTCCTTCTCAGTGGCTGCTCCCAGCCCTTGGAACTCCTTCTCTACAGAACCTAGGATGGTTCCCTCATCTCTGCCCTTCTGTTAACAAGTGAAAATGTTTCTGTTCTGATAGGATTTTAGGCAGATATTTTTAGCAGTATGGTGTTTCACTAATGCTTGTCTTTTGTCATGTCAACTGATTTGTTTCAAATGGTTTTAATTCTATGCCTAGTTTTATTACGTTTTAACAATAACTTTTTGTATGTTTTTTTAAAATGTTTTTGTATGTGCTTTTGTTCATATTTATTGTGATTTTTGTAAGTCATTTTGAGTCCCAGGGCTGAGAAAACCTGGAATAGGAAATAGTAACAACAACAACAGTGGAAGTAATATTCTGGAGAGAGAGCTAATGCCTTTGGTGAACTCTTATATAGAGCAGAAAAAACAGAGGATCCAGGAAGAAAGACACAGATTTGCACAACAAGTTCCTATTCAAAATGCTGGTTTTAACCTATAAAAGCTTATAGGGTTCCGGCCCAGCCGATTTGAAGGACCGTACCATCCCATACGAGTCTGCCTGAGCTCTGAGATCTGCAGGGGAAGCATTTTCTCTCTATCTCACAGCCTTTATGGGCTTGGTTGGTAGGAATGTGGGAGAAGGCCTTCTCTGTGGCTGCTCTCACATTTTGGAAATCCCTCCTTGGGGAAATTAGGATGGCTCTTTGTTTTCCTCATGGGAGGAGGTTAAGACCATTTCCACATGATGGGTCTGTGCTGCTTCTGGGACAGGATGGCAGCAGTTGGCAGGTTGTGCTTCTGCACTACATTATTGCTGGCCCTCTGCCATCCTGTCCCCAAGCGTCGTGCTCACACAGTTTTCGCAAAACGGAAAAAATCCATTTTGTGCCTGTGATCATGCGGCACTCCTATAGCTCCCAGCTGTGCGGAAGCTGCAGAAGTGCAATGGCGACGCTTCCTTCCATAGCACAGCAATGGCAAGTGCCCAGCTGCACTGCAGAAGGACGAGGTGGTGCCATTGTGCTCCTTTCTGCATGGAGTGAGCAGGTGCGGAGGGAAGCGTTGCTGACACACTCCCTTCCAGACCTGGCATTGCAGCGTGATGACTTGGAAGAGGTTACTGTGTGGAAATGGCCTAAGATCTTTCTCTTCCATCGAGCTTTTGAAAACTGATTTTAACAAAAAAAAAATTTGTTTTTATAGCGCTGTACTATTTTCAGTCTGTTTTTAAGCATGGTTTTAATCAGTTTTTAATTTTTATTTAATACTGTTTTAATCTTGATTTTGTATATTTTGTAACTACATGTGTTTTATTGTACTCTTTCTTGAGTTCCACTCTGGGTGAAAGATTGGATATAAATAAAGTGATGGATGGATAGATGGATGGATATGCTTTTATGCAGTAAAGATGCAGATTTTAAAATAATCATGATAATTTAAATGGAGAAGGCAATATATCACACTATAGTGGGTAATTCTGTGTATGTGCTCACTAAAGTAAATTTATTGGCGAAGTAGTTTATTAGCAAAATGGCATTCTGAGAACTGAGACCCTTCTGGTCAGTAGGGGCAATTGATAGCATTCTCATCTCCACTGGTTCTATGAAGCACATGCATAATATAAAGAGGAAGCTGTATCTTGGGCAACTCTTGGGGAGAACTCAGTGATATTCCATATGTATGCAGAAGGTTCAGGGTTCAGTCTTCAATGAGAAGAGACAGATATCAAGTGGTGAAATAGACCTGTCTCCCAAAACCTGGGGAACTTCTGCCAATCAGAATAGAAAATAAGGTGCTAAATGCACCTGTCATGCGACTTGTTTCTGCCATGACCTTGAGTTACCTTTCCTGATATGGTAGGTGGTATATCAATTGAATAAATGAATGAATGAATGAATGAATGAATGAATGAATACCAGTAAGTAAATAAATGCCAGCTGCCTATGTTCAGTTTAAATTTTAGGCTGCTCAGATTGATCTAATGGGCCAAAAATTTGGATTTGCCTAGAGCAGCAGGCCAGAGTCCTGTTGTCAGTGTGATGGTCAGGGAGGACAGCAATGTGTGTGCCTTGCCAACCGTTGTCTGACCAATTTATGAGATGATGTTTGATCTACTTCTGAAGTGTAGTGTGACAAAATGAAACTTTGGTAGGCAAAGTCACTTTTTTTAGCACTCTGCAAAATGGCAGTGCAAGACAAAATGAAGAGCAGTGTGGCTGTTGAAGCCAATTTGAATGGTTGGATTACAGTAACGATGGCATGCAGAGAGCTAGCCTGGTTGGCTTTAAAGCTAAGCCTGAAGGATGCAGAAGGAGGTACACAGGCACATTTGCACATGATGCAAACGAAACACAGCACAGTGTCTATAAATAGGTAGAGCTGGGGAGGCTGGCTTGAGAAGATACATTCTTCAGAGGTACTATGTAGCTCTCAGGTAATCCGGTTGATACCCTCATTATGCTTCCTTAATTGCTCAAGCAGCTGCCTAATTGCATGGGAGGTCTTAGCAAGCCAAATGCTGATCATCCCAGGGGAAAGTGCTCATGGAAAGTGCAGTGACAAATTAAACACATCTCCAGTGACTTTGCCAGGGCTGCATCAGGCAGTGTCTCAAGGTGCCAAAAGGCATCTACAGGCATCTGCCTCAGAAATGCAAACATCTCTGAGAGAAAGCCATTTTGGAAGGAGTTGCAAAGAAACAGCCAAATAGCTTATCAGCTGGGCAAGATCCCTCAAATACCAGAGGACACTCTTAGAAATCTCATTGTACAGTAAATGACATGATAAAACAACAATGGAGGATCTTTTTCAAACATTGAATCTGGGCCATTGTCCAAATATTGCTATGACATTCATTTCTGAATTACAATATTTGGCCTTGATGACAGATTCTAAAAAGCCAAATGCCCAGTCGCACAATGTCTCTGAGTCACAAAGACATACATATTAAGGATTCCACACTCATCCATTCTGTCTCTGATTCTTTTTTCAAAAAGAAAAAGGCCCACGTCTAGCTGTGCTGTACTGCATTTCATTCTATATTTTCCAGTTCACAGTATATGTTATTTAATGACGCTTCACTGGGAGACCTGGCTAGAAAACTGTACACAGCTCCCTCTGAGAAGTGAATAGGGCTGTGAGTCTGGATAGATTCCGGAATGAAATTATGCCCAGGTATTCTGTGTGGTTGTTATTTTTAAAAACTAGTGGTAGGTTGCAATATGCAATGGAAACAATCAATTTTGTTTCTTTTGGTCTCAGACCAGGCAAATTCTAATTATGATTATTTCTCTCTCTCATCCATGAGCTTCTCTCCCTCCCTCCCTCCCTCTGTCTCTCTCACACACACATCTCCATATGGATATAGCTGATTTCTTCTTTAGATAGACAGACCTAGACCTGATACACAAAACCCTTTAGGCTATTTCATATAAAATCCTTTCACACCACAGAGTTACGATTCCATTTAAAGCGTGGTGGTTCCATCCTGGGATTTATAGTTTAAGGAGGGGTGGTATTTAGAATTCTCCAACAGGTTACTTTAGTGTCTCATCAAATTACATATCTGAGGATTTCATAGGATGCTGCTATGGCTATTAAAGCAGAATCATATGTTATAACTGTGTAGTGTAGAAGCACCGCAATTACAGTATTTGGAATCAAACCAGTGTTTGCCGTTAAACATAGTTAAACAGAACTGTATAAGCATGGGGGTTGGATTCTCCCCTGCATCCTACCATGAGATGCACAGTGTCAGGGGTAGGGGAGGGAATTTAGTGATAACAACAAGGATTCTAAACCCCCCTTTCCTTTTAACCTAAAAGGACTGAGAAGTTCACAAGATGAATAACTTTTAAAAGATGCTGATAAAACTGAAGTTATAATATTAACATGCAATTAAACAAATCATGATATTAAAATATTATTGCAGTAAAAGCAATTTATAAGGGCAGTAGCATTGTACAGTATTTGCCTGGTGAAATGCCAGGGAAGAAGAAAAGAAGAGCTCTGCTTTAACAGATGAAAATGCAATAACATCATATACCATATCAATCATATCATATATAGATTAAGCAAACATTGATTACCAGTGATTTAGGTTAGCTAATTGTTAATTAACTGTTATGGGGGAATGATATGTGTATTGATTTGTACACTGTTCATGATTAATAATAATAAAACGTACTTTAAAAGAAAAAGGAAGCCGCTTCCACAGCAGCTGTTCAAGTTGCTTTCATGTGTTATGTACACAAAGGGGTTTTTGTTGTATGGAAAAGCCTTTTTACTTGCTATATGCATGAAGCAAGTTCCCACATCAACAGAGCCAACAGTATTGTACAATTGGTCCCACCTCAGGGACATCCCTGTGTTGAGTCTACACATCTGAGTAGAGGATACCTGCATTTTTCTGGCATACGTTCATGAAAGTACATGGCATGGCCATTAACTCCACAGTTACAGTGCAGAAGTTGTAAAGCTTTAACTTTTTGAACTTATAATTGTACTCTTATTTGTTGTCGTTTGCCTTCAAGTGTTTCTGACTTGTTGTGACCCTAAAGCAAACCTATCACAGGGTTTTCTTGACACTGTTTTTCAGAAAGGGTTTGCCTTTGCTGTCCTCCTGGGCTAAAAGAGCATGACTTGGCAATGACCTCGCAATAAACTTCCATGGCTGAGCAGGAATTTGAACCCTGCCCCCCCATTGTCTGAGTCCAACATTTAAGCCACTACATCACACTGGCTTTCTCTACTATAATTAGGCTTTTGTTAATTATGGCAACAAGTTATTCTGGACCTAGTTTATAAGGTAGCTCTCCATGTTCCTAATTGGAAATGTGTACATTCTTCTGTTTCCATGCGTATGAGAACCAAAGAGTGTTGGACAAAGACCTTGTAATTCAGACTCTTCTGAAAACAGAGAGATTCATTTTTAACAAAAAGAGAAGAAATTGCTTAGATCCATGAGGATCTTCAGTGCCTGGGAGTCAAGTTCAAAAAGCACACCAGATTTTCAAGGGCTTTCGAAAGGAGGTATTCTGAGTGGTAATGCCAAAGGAAATATTCAAGTTAGTTCTCTGGGAATGAGGACAGACAACTAAGGTAGATTTGGGTTTAAGCACTGCAGAGAGAGCTAAGTTGTAAACAAAGAAATTGTGATGTTGGGAAATCAGAACAGGCCAAAAGCAAAAAGCAAGCGGTGTGGAAAAGACAAAGTGTTGCAAATAAATGCTAGAGAGCCTGCATGCCCAAAGCTTGGGAAATCTCTTTTTAAAAGCAATGAATTACAATTAAATTTTCAATGGCTCCAGAAATCAATACTTGCCATTGCAGCTACATTTTTTTAAAAATAGTCTTAGTTCCTTAAAGACTGACAAATTTTATTTGGCATAAAACTTTGTGAAGTGCAGACCACTTCTTTATATCGATAGAGAGTTTTCTCAATTCATGGATACTTATATATATGCTTGGGTAGGTAAGGGCTGTAGAGGAACGGTGTTCAGTAACAAACATTAGCTGGATGCATTAGCATAGATAAGCAGATTAACACATACAATAATACTGTAAGATAGATTTGCCAAGAGGTAGTGACAGCCCAAGATCACAAGACCATGCGGGGATTTGAACTTGAGTTTCTTTCTTCTAAGTCTAGTACTTTGAACATTAACAGTCATTCTCTCAGAATAGCGACTACTGTAAAAATTGTTCTAAGACAGACACATGGTGGTATTAAAAATGGCAATTATGAATGTGTTAAATTTCCATGCTTAGATTGCAAATAATTAATATCCATGAATATGATATCTAGCATAATATGCAATTTAGATGTCTGGTTTGAGAGGCCAGAATATGACAGCCCAGTGCAATCCTATTTCAGATATGTACCAGCTTCATCAGAGAGAATTTGGCCCAAGCCTTTTCTGCCAGCACCGATCTCATCCTGCCAACAGAATTTTTTTCCATCAACAGGCTGGCCTCTCCCGAAACTGCAAACCCCAGGATTCCATAGAATGTTGAAAGTGGAATAATAGCACTATAAAAGTCTAGTGCAGAAATGGCCATACTTTGGCCACATCTTGAGATGATACAACTCATTAGAAAATATAATAATGCTTGAAAGGTGGAAGACAGTAGGAAAAGAGGAAGGCTGTATTACAGGTAGGTAGAATTCAAGGAGGCCACAGCTCTCTGTTTACTGGGCTGGGCTGTTGATAACTTGGAGGCTCCTATTCCTAGGGTCGCCATAAGTCAATGCTGACTTGACAACAATTAACAACAGAAACAATAGCTTGCGGAAACTTTCCATTTCTGCCATCACCGGCAGCATAAATCAAAGGGTTATGTGCATTTCTTTAGTTGTAATTATTCCTTGTAAATCTGATTTAAGAGCGCAAAAGAAGGGCGGAGTTCATATTCTTTTCTAAAAATAAATTTGAAGACTTTTTTTTCAGGTGTAACAGTTCACAAGGAACATTTTCAGAAAGATCTATGGGATACTTGTGAAGCAGACATTCAAAAGCTTCTATTATTATTAATTTTATTACTACTACTACTACTACTTTTACTATTATTATTAATTTTCCCCAGCTCAAGCATCATATAGTTTAGGACTGAACAGAAGTAAAACAAATGTTATTGGTTGCTTTCGATCTGTGCTCACTCTACCTTTGGACAATGTCATCTGTGAACTAGAGTGCAGATTCAAAGCAACCCAAGCAGCAGCAAGATGTTGCTCACATCCCCAGGGGAGCAGAATTTCATTCTCGGAAATCAGCTTGAGGTGTTACCATGGATGCATCCTACACGGGTTGAGGGCATACATGTCATATCTTGTTGTCCATGGAGGATGTTCTCCAGGGGAAGAGAAAATGCACACCAGTTCTCTACAGCTCCTGGTTTTCTTAAAAGTATCCAGAGCTTGCAAGTGAAAACTGCGGGGAAGAATGGTATAGATAATCTCAGACAATGCCACCTCGGTTTATCGCAGCAGCAAACAAGGAGGCACTCCTTCTGGAGTGTTATTAAATCTCACCCTTCAGTGGCCCAGTTTTGGAACAGGTGCCTCTATGGTTAGATCCTTCCAGTACCAATCCACCTTCCTGGCATAGACAACAATGTAATGAATCCTCTGAGGAAGTCAAAGATTGTCAGCCCCAAGTGGAGCCTTTACTTCCATGTGGTTCATTTCCTTTTCCAGAGGCGAAGCTCTCCCCAAACAAACATATTTAAACACTTGGTCAATGGGAAGTTCAGCAGATTTTGCTGCAGAGGCAACACATCAGGCAGAGCGGTAGAAGACCTTTCCCCCTCCAGTGGAGTGACTTCTCTATTCTATGAATTTCTGTCTTTTCCACTAATTGCAAAGTGATTATGAACCTTCAACAAGAAAAGGGAAATTATATTCTTGTCACTCTATGGTGGCCCAGGCAACCATGACTTGATCTCTTCCTTGTCCTAATTTATCAGAATATTTGAGGCTGTTGCTTTGCTTGGATCAGGCATGTTGGGTCAGGCATAAAGATCTTGACATGCTCAAGTTAACAGGGCAGAGAATTTGGCCATTTCAACTTTGCCTCCTGAAATATAGCAGATATAGATGGCAACATCAAAACATTCAACAAGACAGTCTTATGCCTTGAAGTGGGCCACATTCCTTCCTTACTTTAATTACCTACAAAAGTTTGTTCCTAGTGAAAATTTGCTATGTATCGAGTTTTCTTAATCACTTTGGTCAAAAAAGATTATCATTGTCATCCCACAGGGTCTGTCTGATGGCTATCTCATCTCTAGATGCTTTGTGCATCTATTAGTTGAAAGATGCCTGAAAAGTTACAGAAATCTTTATCCAACCACAAGAAATCCTACTCCTTCATGAGACCTCTCACTGATTTTGTCTGAAACAATGGGAAAGCAATTTGAGCCCATGGTCTCATTCACGCTACATAATTCTAGTGCTCTGATGCCAATTTAGCTACCATAGCACCATTCTATGGAATCTTGAGTGATGCCATGACAGTTAAAGTGGCCCCGAAACATTATAATTGTAGTTTCATGTCAGAGAGCTCTTGGGTCTGACTGAACTACAAACCTTAGGATTCCACAGGATGAAGTTATGGCAGTTAAAGCCACCTTTTGAATCCCATCTTACCTAAGTGATATATATTAGTAGCTAGGCTGAGAAAGATCTGCCTGGGGTCTTGGAGCAAGTCAGAAAAGCCCATAGTAGGCTTGATAGATCATCATAGTTGTGATAAGAGCATCCTCAAATAAATAGCCATGTTAACCATTTACAAAGGGATGCTGTAGCACTTTGAGACAAACTGAGAGAAAGAAGTTTGTAGCATAAGCTTTGTAGATTCAACCTACTTCTGGTAGACTGATATCAAAGTGTTATAACTGTATGAAAGAGATCAGAGGCTGAAATGGCTTTTGCTTTAGTTCACAGAAAACCAGTGGAAGGTCCAATGGAAGAATGGGATTCTTATAGCTGGATAAAAGTTTTTCATATGAAGCGGACTCAGTCTACAAAACCTTATTTTACAAACCTCTTTGTATCAGTCAGTCTCAAAGGTACTACAGGGACCTTTTGTATCAGAGTATCTGTAACTGACAGAGGCAACCACCTATAGTGTCAAGCATTTGCTTCCCAAGGTATTCAGTCTTTAAGGCAAGGGTGGGGAATATGTGGCTTTCCAGATGTTGTTGGACTGCAACACCCACCATTGCATACCATTGGCAATGCTGATTAGGGCTGCTGGGTCTTGCAGTGCAATAATACCTGGACAGCTGCATAATTCCCAGCCCTGCTTTAGGATGACGTTCTCATTCAGAAGTGTATTCAGTTCTGTCCCCGCACTATTCCCACAATGCTCTGTGGGACTCCCGTAAGAGCTAATTATTATCTTTAGTTCTTCAGGCTTTTGTAGTAGCAAGGTCTGTTGCTAGCTCAGCAATAACACTGAGGTCAAATCCCTCTGCAGGGCAGGCATGCTGATCTTAAGAGCCACTGTGCCAGCACGGTAGCTCATGGGATCAGCCCGTTAATACGGATTAGTTACTCTTTATCACTCTTCAAACATCCTCTCTTACACACACTTCAAGTGGGGAAAGGATGGATTCTTCCCATGTTTTTAGTTCCTATCAGAGTTTGGAAAAGTTACTTTTTGGGCTACAAATTCCATCATCCACCAGCCAGAATGGCCACCAGCCATATTGACAGGGGGATGCTAGGAACTGCAGTCTAAACAAACCATTTCTCCAAGTTCTGGTTCCTGTCAATGTGTAGAATGTTGAGTCTCTATTTGTCTTTGTAATTTGAGTACCAAATTAAGGGAGATTTGACTAGTGAGGGTAGAGGGAGAGAGCAAATTTCTGGTCGTTCTTTGGGATTAATTAATCTAGGGTAGAAGGGTGTGATTTGGAGAATGAATAAACATAATCTCATGTAAATTGAAGTAGCTCTCTCTGAGCCTGGAGCTCAGCTGACCTTGTTCGACTCGCTGTGCAGGATTAAAAGCTTCTTGAATCTGGAAAGACTCCAGTGGGGCTCAGAGGGCAGGCATGTGCCTGTTTTGCCTCTTGCTCCCAAAGTGCTTAAAAAGAGATCACTATGGCATTTGGTCAGTCTTTTAAACAGGATATTGATGCTTTCCCACAGCTTCTCTGTTAGGCCTGTTTTAACACTGGCTATATGTAATGAGGTTCTGTTACTGCAGTCTAGGCCTACCCGGAGATAGCACCTGATATCACTTTGATATCAAACAATTCGGCTCTCCCCTGCCACCCCGTTCCATGCGTTTGCGAGGCCACCGGACAAGCACGCAAACAGGCACGGCCAATAATAGCTGGACATTCCATTCCCCACCCAGGCAGGCCAGACACAGCCAGTTCATCGCTTCAGGGACCTCTCCGGCAAACACCTCATTACATATGCGTGATACTAACAAAAGCTTCCTGCCCCGAGCAGGCTACTGGACAAAGGTTGTGCTGTCCACTGGTAAGCGCTGCGCATTTGCATACTGGCCACACTATTGTTAATTCGGCTCTGATTCCATCATGCAAAGTTGTGACCTTTCCGAGACATTGTCTCGCACCCAAAACCCATTGTTTTCCCCGAGTAAGGCATAGCCTGCAGTCCCAATTCACCCTATAAAACCCCCTGATTCCGAGACCTTCCTCGGATCGCTCCTGAGTTTCATCCTGTCCTGCTGCTGCTTTGCTTGGCGAGCTCCCCTCAGCTGATCGAGCTGAGCTTCTTTTCTGCACCCCGGCTTCTCCCACAAGGTCCAGGACAACAAGACAGGTGTCATATCACTCATTTCCCTCTGAAAGTCCCTATCCTTAATTCAACCTCTAATTTCTTAATTATCTGTGTGACTGTGGTGTCTTTGATATTTGCTTGTATGCAATAAAACATCATTTTTATTACTTTAAACCCGACTGGCTGCTTGACTGACCTGACCCCGTAGACACTGGGTTGCAAGATCCCACTAAGTTACCCTGCCTCCCGCTAGCTTAAGTGAGTGCTCCAGCTAATTTTCCCCAAAATTGTGTTTCTTTGTTGGGTTATTTAGGTGTCCCTCCCGGGACCCCCAGTAAAACAGGGTAACAGTTCCATCCTAAATCATGCTGACCAGAGCAATATTCTACCAAATTCTGTAGACCTTGTTTCTGGAAGGAGAAAAATGGAGAGAGAGAAGGAGAAAGAGACTGTGCTGCACAATATTTTTAATTGTTTCCAAGCCTATTGATTTGATTTGATTTGATTTATATCCCACCTTCTTCCTAATATGGGACCCAAAGTGGCTTGAAATAAAGTTTAACAGGAAATTGTTAAAACAATATGTGGTTCAAAAGTTTTTTAAAAAAACAACCAGTAAGCCATCAATCCAATTAAAACATTAATTTAAAATAATTAGGAATAGGCAACTTTTTAAAAACTATTTGCTAAAATATTGTAGCACAGAAATTTGTGCTGTGCCTCAGTCTTGAACCTGCATCCGACATTACATTTCAGCAACATGTTGTGTGCCTTGAAGTCATTTCCAACTTATGGCGACTCTAAGGTGAGCCTATCACAGGGTCTTCTTGGCAATATTTGTTCAGAGAGGTTTGCTTTTGCCTTGCTCTGAGGCTGAGAGGATGTGACTTGTCCAAAGTCACCCAGTGGGTTTCCATGGCCAAGCAAGGATTTGAACTCTGGTCTCCAGAATTGTAGTCAAGTGCTCAAACCACTACACAATCCTAGAAGTCCAAAACCATGTGGAATTTTTTTGCATGTCCCTAAGAAGTCATGCAGTTGTGCTGATTTTGCTGAACTTTCAACCCTTTTAAGGCATTCTTGTCTTTGATGCCTCCAAACTTTTTCCGTTAGACACAAGCACTAAAAATTCTTAATGGATCTCCTTGCAATCTTGTTGCTTCACTAAAATCTCCAGTAAAACAACCTCCCAGTTATAAGCCTTCTTATTTGTTAATCTATGCCCCGCAGTAGATGACTGCAGCATTTTTCTCCCCCATATCGGATTCTTCAGGCCCTTTATGGCTCTTTTCTTTTCTTGCTTCCAATTGGAGTAGGAAGCAAGGTGGGTGGAGGAGATCAGAGATAATGAGATTATCAATACTATTAAGGCTCACTGACGTCAGTGGTTAAACATCACTAGGAGCAGATGGGATGTACAGTGATGGAAGACAATTCATGACCTGAGAAGATATGATGACAGACACAAAAGCACACAATAAATACTTGGCCCAGCAACAAGTGGAAAGTTCTCACTGTGGAAGCTTTGGGAAGTTGCATAAGAATATTCCAGAGGGATATGAAACGGAATGAAACAGACATGAATCTTGGTGCTGTTGTCTAAGCTACCTTTAGGACCTTGAAGAAGATAGCAATTTTTCAATAAAGTCCTTCCTTCCTACAGTTGGCCAAACTGACCGAGATGCCCAGGGACTACTGCTACATTTGCTACCTTGACATAAGATACATACAAAATGACACATATATGGAAAAAGGCACACTCACACACACACACCTACCCAGGACAATAATTATACAGAGGGGGCAAAATGAGGGAACTCCCCTCTCTCTCACACACACATAACAAAAAGAATTTTTTCCTCAGTCCTCAAATTTCTAGCATTGCCAAGAGTGAGACTTGAAACACTGTTTACACCTAGGTAGCTGTTTCAGGACTTCTTAAATCACCTTCATTCTGCCAATTTTTGGGGAACATTTTATTTATTTAAAAATAGTTTTTGGAGGAGCATCATTATATTTTTTTTTTCCATTTCCACTCCACAGTCCCATTTCAAACATCCCTCTTCACATCTCAAGGCTTTTCAAACCTAGCTTTTTGATTTGTTTTGTTTTTATGTAGGGCAAAACACTTATTACAGTTCAATTTTTATGGGAAAGGGGTAGAAAATCAGTGGAAGATAAGGTGATG
Organism: Iguana delicatissima; assembly: GCA_948472985.1. NCBI lineage: Eukaryota > Metazoa > Chordata > Lepidosauria > Squamata > Iguanidae > Iguana > Iguana delicatissima. The sequence goes on along the minus strand of CAOKZL010001872.1, from coordinate 249,231 downwards.
GCAGCTGGGGTGTGGTGAGAAGAAAGAACAGGAGAGGAAAGAGAAATGTAGAGAGATGAGGTGATGGATCTTAGATTTGTGTGGCATGTTTTTGAAACAGATGTTCTTGTTTACCAATTATTGACTTGGGTCTTGTACTCCTTTTCAAGTTCAAGACAACAATGTCAAAATGTTTGAAATCTGTAATTTCATATAATGTACAAATTAAATTAATTATAGATTAAAATTGTAATTTAATATAGAATATATTTTCTGAGGCTGCCAGTGTTTGCAGGTCTTCATTCCAAGTGTCAGCAAATGGGGTGGTCTGGAATTTCCTATTTAGCAAAAATATGTGTTTGGCTGTCAATATGGCTTTGACAAATCAACCCACCACACACACACAATTGTTCGCCTATCATGTCCCGGCTACCAGTGGGAGCTTATGGTTTTCATGTCCTTAGATAGCTCAGTACCTTGGACAGCTCATTTAAAGTTCAGATTAAAACCCAGAACAAATTGATCATCTCAGTGACATGGCATACCAGCCACTAATGCCATCTGCTGGATGGTGGATATGTGACCCACCAAGGAATGTAAATGATTTATTTAGAACTTTGTGGATTCTTACCTTACCATTTATCCACAAGGAAACAATGAACTGACATTTGCATAGAAAATGTGTGAGGTGAGTTTGTGGATACTCTCTTCCTGGCATCTGTCCTTTAGGGTCATGTCTAATGCTGGGAAGCAAGTTGATTTCCTATCCCATTGCTTTCCCAGGCATATATGGTTGGGATGCAAGATGGAGCCTCCCCTTGCTGTCCATATATATATATATCTCCTGTAGTTTGCACTCAACTTGGAGAGAAAGGAAAGGATGAGGTGCAATCTTTTCCATCCCAATAGGTTCAGGCAAAAGCAAACTACTGCAGCCTCTCCTAGCTTCATAACTTTTATCAACTTGATGCTGCTTGGCCACACAGTGTTGCAGTTTTCACCTATGAAATGTTGGTGGATATGCATTCATGAACTCATTTGCAGCAGCCTTCCTGCCTACAAAGCTCAGTTCACACCTTTAGCCTAAGTGCTTATAGAAAATAGCAGCAGAAGCTTGTGAGTGGGTGGGGGACCCCTGATGGGCCATATCCACCACATGGGCTAGAGGTTTCTCATCCTGGGGATGACCACTTCCACAATTGCTGGTCTTAGCTATTTAAAAAAATAAACTCAGACAAATTCAAAATATAATTCTGAGTTATAGTCAAATTTCTGAAATGCAGATTTAAAATTAGTATCTGAAGCCTTGTGTATGCATTATTGTTGGGCTATTTCTGCACTAGCCAGTTATAGTGCTATTATTCCACTTTCAACATCCTGTGGAATTTTGGCGTTTGTAGTTTCCTGAGGACAAAGAGCTCTCTGGCTGAGAATTCTGAATGCCCTTCCCTAAACTTCAAACCCCAGGATTCCATAGAATGTTGAAAGTGGAATAATAGCACTCTAACCAGTGTAGTACAGAAATGGCCTTCGTGTTGGATCTATATCATGGGCTGAAGAAAGCCAGCGATGCTGCTTCATGTTGGCTGGCATTCTTTTGGTGGCTTATGCTGGCATAACTGGGGGTTTATGCTAGTCTAAGTGTTCTTTCAGGCATTGCAGAAGGAGATATTCAGTACCTCCTTACACAAATCACTGTGCGATAGCAGCTGGATGGCATTGGGATGCACTTCCATTGCCAGTTAGTGGCCATGGGGAGGGAGGTGAAACTCTGTTCTGGCATCATCTGGCTGCCATTTCACAGCAGGGGAAGGAGGAGGAGCCTTTGCTGTCCTGGGCCTCTAGTACATCTGAGAGAACTGAGGCTGTTCTTTCTTCCCTGACTGTCCAACAACAACTTGATACTGCCAAGATGAAGTTTGACCATGGCATCCACCAGTTGGCCTTGGGGGTGAATCCTGGTGCCATCCAGCTATTGTTATGCATTTGGCAAAAAGATGTTGTTAAAGGATATACTGAATGCTTCCCGCACAATACCTGAAAAAGTACTTAGGCTGGTGTAATTCTCCCCGACTAGTTATGGGTTTCCATCCAGGTACCCTCCAGCAGATGTTTCACAGCTGAGGAAAAAGGAGCAACCTTTTTCCTCTGGACCTCCAGCATAAGTCTACTGGCTGAACTTTATGCTCCACCAGAATTTAATAGAATCTTGGCCATTGTGTGATATAATAGGATGAATTTGCGTTCCACCTGCACAAAGATGGCAGGCCACAAGAGATGAGCATGGAATGCTTTTAGTGTAGTAGTCTTAATTCAAAAATGTTAACTTCAAAAGTGAAGGGGAATGCACTGAATTCTGAGAATGGTTTCAGAAACATCCAGAAGAACAGGATCTATCAATTTTAGCAAAGACATTCCTGGAAGCATAACAACTATCAAAAGGTTTTGGACTACAGCATCCAGAATCTGCTTTTCCCAACTGTCTCTTGGAGAATAAAAAGTCTCTAGCCCCATGAGTTGGACTAACTGATCACTGAATCCTGGATTACCGCTACACTTCGTAGCATAGCCTGAAAAAGGTCCCTTTTTGCATTATCACTCCCAATATCCCCCAGCCAGCTCCAAGCTCTGCTTCACATTATCGCTAATTAATGCATGGAAGGCAGGGATTCTAGAAGCAGGGCAGTCCTTGCCTCCCATGTTTCACTGGCTCATCAGTCCAGCAGCTATACCCGTATGACCTGCACACACACATACACACACTGTGTCTACAAGGTCAAGAATTCTGCCAGCAGAATGAACATACTCAGGCTGTAGGTAGAATAACTAGTCAATATGTGGAGGCTACTGCCCTCATCATGTTTTTTCTGCCTTCTGTGGGTTCACTGGTCCTGATTCTTCCATGGACAGGGCTTGTATCCAGTGTTCCAGCTATTGCCTCACAGCTAAACTAGGGTTTGATTTTAGGCAAAACACTGCATTGTAATAGAGAGAAATTATATAACCGAAGCCTCTCTCCTCTAATTCCAGAGTAAATAACAGGATGGCTTATTCCTTTGCAGTCTAATCCGCAAGATGGTTTCTGTGAGGATTATTTTGGGACCTTCTGGATTTAATAAGCTAGTTATCTGCAGGAAGAGGTAATTAGGAGGTTGCTAGCTGATACTTGAGATGCTGTGAAGATGTTCTTTTCCTCTGAGCAAAGAAGAGTTTATCAGTGCCCAAGGTCCCAGGGCATAAAGCTGAGTTATGCACTGCTGCAGAAATCCAGGAAAGCTCTTCTTCTGGGGAAAAAAACCTTGGTGCTCTAATAGTTATAAGAGTGCTAAGTGCTCCATCCTATTACACTAACTTATTGTGGCTACTGTTTTTGAATTCCTGTATTGGTCTTCCTTTGTCCTAAACCATTGGCATTTCAACTGAACAATAGCTAACTGCAGCCAATTGAACCAAGAAGCAGCAGTTCTGAATTACAGGGTTTTATCCATATTGCAGTTTTGCTACTGTGAAGCTGAAGCAATTTGAAATCCACTGAAAAGCCACCTAAAAAGGAACATGGCAAAATGAAGAACTAAAGAAGAGCCTTGCTGGATCAGAAAAAAGGCACATCTAATTATATAGCATGATGCCCCAAATGGTCAAATAAGTCCCAGAAAATGACAAGGTGGCTTTAGCTGTCTTGGATGGAGAACTTTTAAAAATTAGGATTTTGAACAATTCATGGAATATCCCAATCAGTATGGTCATGCTGGTTGGGGAATTTGGAGAATTGTAGTCCAACAAACCTAACTTTTCCAAGCTTTGTTGTTGCTCCTCATCACCTATGGCATCGGTGGCATCATAGTCAATATTGTTATTGTGTGCCTTCAAGTCGTTTTCAATTTATAGTGACCCTAAGGTGAACCTATCATAGGGTTTTCTGGGGTGGAGAGTGTGTGATGCCCTCAAGGTCACCTAATGGGTTTCCATGGCCAAGTGGGGAACTGAACCTTGATCTCCAGGATGATAGTCCAATGCTCACACCACTACACCATGTTGGCTCTCATCATAGCCAATAGCCGTAGTCAATAGCTACAATTAAAAAAAATAGATGGCCTCAACAAATTGGAGAACTTGGCCAAAACTAACAACATGAATTTCAGCAAGTATAATTGTAACTCACAATGACACTTTCCTACATTTAGGCAGGAATAATCAGATGTAATATACAGGATGTGTGACACCTAGTTTTACTGCAATATGTATGAAAAAGATCAAGGGGTTTTGGCAGACAACAAAGTAAACGCGAGCCAGAAGTGTGATGTCACAGCAAAAACATCTCATGCAATTCTAGGTTGCGATCAACAGAAATGTAGTGTCCAGATCAAGGAAAGTAACAATTTCACTTTATTCTCATTTGGACAGACTTCACTGGAATATTGTGTCCAGTTCAGACATCACTTCTTAAAGAAGAATGACCAGAATCCATTTGAGCATTTATAAACCCATAACCACCATAATTATGCAGTTACACAGTGACTTCTGGGCCCAACCTCCCCAGTGCCCACTTACCAGAAATCTGCAGGTTGATTCCCCTGTCTCTTAGGAAACAATTGACTGACTTTTCCATCTCTTTCCATGAGCAATTTCCGCCGTGACAGGCAGTGGCAAGGTCGCTGTTGAAATTCCCTCTTGCATTCCCCCTCACAGGGATGTGGGGGTGAGAACATCAGTCTTCTACTTCCTGATTAACCAGGGAATGCCCTCCCCCAATGATCACAGTGGCTGCTGCACTGTAAGTGGGAATCTGAAGCAACGAGGGAATACATAGGGAGAGGATTTTGGCCATTATCTGCAAGTTCAAAGATGTCCAGAGGAAGGTACAACGGTAAAGGACCTAGAAGAAATCTAACAGGGAAACAGTTGAGGGAGTTGGGCATGTTTAGTCTGGAGAAGGGAAGTGTAAGTGGGGATATGATAGCCATTCTCAAATATCTGAAGAGCTGTCACCTGGATGATGGAGCAAATGTGTTGTCAGCTGCTCTGGAGAGTGGGACAGAAACCAATGGATTTAAATTACAAGAAAGGAGATTCCGACTGACCATTAAGAATAACTTCCTGATGGCAAAATCTATTCAGTGGTGGAATATTAGATAGTGAACTCTACATCATTGAAGGCTTTTAAACAGAGGTTGGATGGTAATCTGGTAGGGATAATTTACTTATAGGTTCCTGCATTAGCAGGGGTTCAAATCTGATGACCTTTAGGATCCCTTCCAACTCCAACAATTCTGTGACAACAGCATGAATGGGAACTGATTGGGACCAAAGAATGGTATTGATTGCCATATTTGAGCAAGCCGACAATTCTCAGCAAACTAATTAAAGGAAGAAAGGACTTCATCAAATTTGGAATTGCATTGTGATCAATACAGGTAGCCTGAGTAGGGAGCATGATTACAAAAGTCTGGAGAAGGAGAAGAGACTGATGATGGAAATGGAGAAAACGGGAGAGAACAATACAGCAAAGTGTCAGTGGGATCTGCAGACATTATGGCTAAAGGCAGCAAATTTACATTCAGTGTTTGATTGAAAGTCTCCAGCAAACCTAACTGAAAAAAGATTTTGGAATTTCAGAATTTCATAAAGGTATGTTTCAGAATGCTTTTCTGGTACAGGGGACTTCTAGACAGGAAAAAATACTGTTCTAGGAGCTTGGAGGAGCTTTTTCTATTTTCCCTGACCACCATGGAACTGTTTCATCCTAAAACTGTGGCCGAAATAAATGATTTGTTGGCTGAAACTTTAACTAAGTTACAAGGAGAATAAGCATCAAGAAGGCTTGCTTTTGTTGTCTAGAACCCATTCTCTGCATGCCTGAAGTACTGTCCTCTATAAAGTATTCGGTTTGTTGGATATCATGGCAGAAGTGTAAGCAATGAAACTATTGTTGTTGTTATGTGCCTTCAGGTTGTTTCTGACTTATGGTGACCCTAAGGTGAACCTATCATGAGGTTTTCTGGGGCTAAGAACATGTGATGCACCCAAGGGTTTCCATGGCCAAGTGGGGAATCAAACCCTGGTCTCCGGGGTCGTTGTCCAAGGCTCAAATCACTATACCCTGCTGGCTATCAAGCAATGAAATTAGGTAGTAATAAAATGCACAAAAAAAAAAAAAATTCAAAATGATATTTAGATTAAAATTTGCATGTTTCTTATGTCTGGTTTCAGACTTCAAAATTTCAAAAGTTGCATTGCACAAACTCTGACCTGCATCAAACATTAATCATTTGATATTTTTGCACCTGCTGGTGTATTAGTTTCACAAAATATTTGTGGTCTGAACAATATAACTTTCAGAGTTTTAGGTACCCAATGTTTCTCATTAATGAGTCTGATCAAGGGTTTGGAGACTACCTCCTGCTTGTTATCATGAGAAAAAGCTAAAAGGTGTACATAGTGGATTTCTTTAAGATTGTAAATTGATTAAATGATTGTGCATGTTTCAGTCTATTATAGATTGTTTTAAATCATGTTAAACCATTTGGAATTGATCTAAATTGTTTTAAATTGTAACCTAGTCTGGCATATTATGATATAGGGCAGGATATAAACATTTCAATAAATCAGTAAGATGATAAGATGTTTTCAATTTATAAAGATGAAGAAGCAACATAAAGAAGTTTTGTAAAGTTCTGGTTGGTGACAAGCTCAGACAACTAACTAGTGGTGTAAATATATAACAAAGAGGGGTGGTTAAGGTTGCATTGATAAAATTATTGTTGTTGAAAACATGTGGAGTATGAATTACATGAAGGAGAGCTGTCTTTTCTCCATTTGAAATATTTTTCTATATTTAAAATAGCACAAGAGACTGGAAAGCAGATGCTTTTCATTAATGCTTTGTGTTCATGCATGCATACAAACATCCATACCTACAGTGGCTATCAGCACAAGATACCTCATGGAAATTCAGTGCAGCGCTACTCTTAAGTTCCTCACAGATGGACGTAAAATGGGAACCAAATGCTTCAATAATCATAGGATTTTCCTAGCTTTATGCTTCTGAAGAGGAGATTGAATCATCCTTGCTTAGAGAGACCTGTGCGATTCTGGGAGTTTTAGTCCACAAAAGTGACTTGACAGGCTTCTAGATGCCCAGATGGGAAGAACTTGTTTATCACCCGCCAGAAAGAGCACACCCTCTCTTTTGCAGTTTTCAGGGATCCTTCATAGGGCACCATCATATTCATGATTTATGGTGAGAACAGGAAGTATTGCCTTCACTCAAAAATGGCTCTGTTTTCCTGCAGTGTTGTTGTGCACCTGATTCTGATTGCCTGTGTGGCATCATAATATCATCATACTCTGTACATGTTCTCTAAACAGCATTAACCTTGAGGAATAGGATGCCTTCTCTTTTAAGTGGCTCTCCCCCTCTCCTCGCAATACAGCAACATAATCAAATAGCCAGAGGTTAAAGCAGGGTTAACAGCCGTGGAGCGTTGAATATGAGGCTTCAGAATCTCAGGGCTCCTCTGAACTCAGCCCTCCACAACCTTGCACTGCGCATGAATAGCTGAGCCCAGGAAGCCAATGTGTTTAGACATCTACGAAAACAGAGCTGACAAAAGGACTGAAACTCCAGTCACGTAGGATCTGAGCTACCATAGACATTTATGCACACAGATATTCACACTCACTGCATTGGAGGTGCACTGTTCTCAGGTGAGGCCAGGGAGGCAGTTTTACTGCCGCTTGTCAACACTGGACCACCTTCAAGGTACAAGTATAACGTCTGAAGGGGGTTCTAGTTTGACCCACATTTTCTTAGGATCCTACACCTAGGTAACACTCCTTGTTTCATTTTATGTAAATCTTGCCATTCTTCCAACATATTGCTCAAGGTGGCTCACAACAAAGTTAAAACAAGACAGAACTAAAAACCCACTGATAATAAAAATATAATAAACACTGGTGAAAATAAAAATATAAAATACAATTAAACTAGCTATCATGTTAAAACACCATTAATTTAAAAAGTATAAAATCATTTTAAAATGTAATAAAGATAAGGAAGGGTAATTTGTAAAGATCATTCAAACTGATCTTGACAGATTAGAGAGCTGGGCTAAAAGTAACAAAATGAATTTCAACAGGGAGAAGTGTATGGAAAGTGTACTGAAATGTACAGATATAAGATAGGTGGCTCCTGGCTTGACCGCAGTACGTGTGAAAACAATCTGGGACTCTTTGTAGATCACAAACTGAACATGAGTCAGCAGTGGGATGTGGCAGTTAAGAAAACCAATCTGATTCTAGGCTGCATCAACAGAAATGTAGTGTCTAGGTCAAGGGAAATAATAGTGCCACTTTACACTGCTTTAGTCAGTGTCCAGTTCTGGTTACTACAGTTCAGGAAGGATATTGACAAGCTGGACTGTGTCCAGAGAAGGATGACCAAAATGGTAGAAGGCCTGGAAACCATGCCTGTGAGGAGAGGCTTAGGTTGTTGCATATGGTTAGCCTGCAGAAGAGAAGGTTAAGAAGCAACATGAGAGCCATATTTAAATATTTGAAAGGATGTAATATGGAGGATGGAGCAACCCAGTTTTCTGCTGCTCCAGAGTCTAGGACAAGGGGCCATAGCTTCAAACTTCAGGAAAAGCGATTCCATCTAAACATTAGGAAGAACTTCCTGGCAGTAAGAGCAGTTCGATAGAAGAATGCACTGCCTGGGAGAGTGGGGGAGTCTCCTTCTTTGGAGGTTTTTAAACAGTGGTTGGCTGGCTATCTGGTGGGAATGCTTTGATGGTATATTTCTGCATGGCAGGGGTTGGATTTGATGGCCCTTGTGGTCTCTTCCAACTCTATGATTCTATGATAAAAATATAGTTTATTGCCCCCAAAAAAGACCCTTTTGCAAGCAATTAATCATCAACTGCCTGGTTTTTAAAAATAGTTTAAACTTAACGGCTTATGAAAGGAGAGCAGAAAGGGGGCCAGTCTAGTGTCCTATGGAAAGGACTTCCATAACCTGGGAGCAGCTACCAAGAAAGCCCTCTTCTGTGTCCTCGCCAATAGGTCCTGCAACAGTGATGGGAGTAAGAGAAAGCCCTACCCTGAGAATCTTAAAACTCAGGTAGGTTTGCAATGTCAGTGTAATAAATGAGATCCTAATTGCTGACTATGAAGGATAAATCTCCTCCACAATAGCAATGTTCTCAATGATAATGTCAAGGGCCTTTTGGGCTGTAATCCTGGTGATCATTCCAATGGCTGTTCCAGATTGTGAAGGAACAGAGCTGTGTCTACCTGATAGACCTGCCCTTTAACCCAACTCATTGTCTTGTGGACACCTGAGGACCCGCTCATGCTGGGGGTACTGGATACCTCCTTATGCAAGTGTGTAAAAGGTACAGTTCACAGCATAATCTGAAGTTACGCCCCAACAAGGTTCCACTCCAAAACGCCCCAACAAGGTTCCACTCCAAAAAACTGTAGTGATATACCTTTGGTACTTGCATAGAGTGAAATACTTCACTGTCTTTAGAAAAGGAGGGTTGACATTCTGTAATTGGCACTCAGCACCATAAAAACCGTACAACAAGTTTGTTACCCACCACTTCAGTTCCTCTGAGCGACTGTAGAAATTGTAGAAAAGTGGTGCCTCTGATAACATGCCTATCCCATTCCAGTAATTGTAGGCAAAAAGCCTAGTGCATTATTAGACAACCCTAGTAGCACTGCTAGACAAATATAATATCTGAGTGCATATCCTAGACAAAAGGGATGACAGCATGTGAATACCAGAGAATCATTTGCTGCTGCTTTCTACTGCTAGAGAATCTCTATTTTAAAGAGCTCACATTTTAAATAGATAAAAGAAGCATAGATAAAGGATGTGTTTCTATTGTAGTAATCTTCTTACTATGGTAATTATACTGAGATACACAATGAAAAAAATGGAGACATGCAGCACAGTTAGGAAACGAAGTGAAGTGGGGTTGGGTTGGGTAGAGACTGCAAACAGAATTACACCTGGAACTCGGAAGTGTTAATTTGATGCAATTTCCCTATCTGTCCATTTAAAATACATGAATCGATGTTTTCTTATATAGAGTTTCTGACTGGCTCTCTTAATCTGCTTGTTCAAAATTAGATTAATTTGCCAAGTGGCAGAGCTTAGAAAAGCTCCTTTTTTTCCTTTTTACCATTCTAGCTGTGGATTCTGAGCATTTTGAGTCCAAGATGTAAGTTTTTCAAACTTTGGACATATAGAAGAACCTAAGAAAAGCCCAGCTGGGACAGGCAAAGTGCTTCTTTCAGTCAGCACCCTCCCTGTCTCCTAAAGGTAAATGCTGGTTTCTCCCTATATTTCATAGTAGTCAGCCAGATGCCTCTGGAAAACCCACCATAAGCAGAGACTGAAGCAACTGGTTTCCCCAGCAACTAGTATCCAGAGACATACTTTCCCTGAACCTGGAAGTTCATCTAGCCATTTTGACTAATGACCCCTGACAGCCTTATCCTCCATGAGTTTGTCTAATCCAGAGATGGGAACCTTTGATGGCAACACCTCAAATCTCTTGCCAGTGGCTATGCAGCCTGGGGCTTTTGGAGCTAAAGTTCACAATATCGTTATAGAGGGCAAGGCTTCTTCACCTCTGGTCTAATCCCCTTTTAAAGTTGTCAAAGGGAATGGCCATTGACGCATTTTCTGGCCATGAATGCCACAATCTCAAAGCAGTTTACAACACTGCAGTGGTTAGGACCAGAAAATACAATGAAACCAATACTAAATGAAAACAGTAATAAAGCAAAATATTTCATTAAAACAGCTAAGGAGTAACTGACTACATTAGAAATCAGGAAAATTTGAATTTAAAGAAATAAATCTTCATCTTACAGCATCCTGTATGGAACTGTATATTGGGAGCTCACCTGTTCTCAGTAGATAAATCATTCAACATAGTGGATGCTGCACCCAATTACAGTTTTCTGCACTGTAATCAATTGAACTTCACTAGGACATTACACAGAAAGCATAACGAAGGCGATCTGCCTTCACTCAAATGTATTCCCTTTTGTGAGTGGAATTCTGACAATGAAAAAACCAAATACTCTCATGGACTAAGTCTCCATGAGCTTTGTGACTCAAACCCTGGACAGTCTTTTTAAAACGGTACAGATCATTTTGCTGGTTGGATAAAAGCCAAAGCAAACTGTAATTGTTCTTTAAATTCCATAATGGGGTAACAGCTTGCAGTCTTTTCTTCATTTGAAGCCGTCAGTCCTTTCATTAATGATGTCCAACTAAAGGCAGCTGCCCCTTTATCCTCTTGAAGAGCAAATCTTTTAAATTAGCAATGACAGCTCATGTGGGAAATGTCCTGCTGAGGAGTAATGCCAAGAGTCTTGTAATTGTTCAACGAACTACTTTACCAAAGTGACAGGTAAGGAGATAATCTATTCCTTTTACGGGGCTGTCACAGCCTGAGCCAAAACAACCGCCTTAGTGGAACGTCTTCTGAAGAGATGATGACATCAAACATGAATGTTGAAAAATTTTTTCCTAATAATTTTGCTTCACCTTAACCTCATTGCTGAATCTTTATTTAAAGCGGCTGCTGCTTCCACTTGTTCTCAGAATATGCAGATTTGTCTGTGTTCAAGTTAGCGAACTTTGCATGCTTGGGTCCCCACTGGGTCCCCATTTAATCAGCACACTAGTCTGACAAGTGTGAGGCATTGAGATAAGGAACTGTGTGCCCCTGACATAGTGTCAGTCGGAAGCACTGTGGGAAATTCAAATGGCATAGTTCTATCTGAGTGTACCTGCCTGCTCCTGCTATCAGATAAGCCCACCGGACAGGAAGGCCTATCCCAGGCCACTATACTTACATGAAAAGTAGGCAAGGTGTCCTTATATTTAATTACACCTTTTTAAATAGGTTCCTCATACAGGAAATAAATATGCACACAGGGAAAGATTCTTGGGGTGCTTAGGTCTTCATGTGGTTTCCATCTTCCAGCTGTCATCCTTCATGATTATCAGTGGAGGCTCATGGCTCTGATGCCAATTGGGTAGTGAATCTACTCCAGGTTTCAGCCTGAACTTTAAAGAAGCTATTTAAGGTTGTGACCCCCTACTCTGGGAACAGAGTTCAACAATTTGGCTAGTTCTATTAAAATTCAGTCTAAAGCTCAGAGTAGATTCGCTACTCTGTTAATACTGATGCCACCAACTTGCAGTGATGATTATGAAAGTACTCATCTCCTCTTTTATATTTGGTCCTTTATCTTTTAGACAAAGAGAAAGCAACTCTTGGATTCAGGATCACCATGCTAGCCAGAAAGTGCAGCTGATTTTTTAAAAAGAGGATTAATCAAACACACTGAAAATGAAACTCACCCAACTGCCCCAATAAAGCTTTTCTGTCTCATTTAGTGCCTACTCTGATCAGACATGGAATCAAATTCCATCACAGGCATAGTCCCGAGACAGTGAACATGAATTATGAGCTATCCCTTTGGGTTTTCTCCTCTGTAAACACTGGTAATGTCTTTCTGATGTTTTGAGGGTGAATAATTGTTTTGCACATTCAAGAAGATACACAGATCAATAGCATTCCTTGGTCACGCTCAGATAAAGCATCACTACAACACAGAAGGACAACATAAAGCAAGGTAAAGAAGCTGGCACAGTTGACTAGGACTGCTCCATCTAGCCTGTGCTACTCTTTCAGCAGCTGGCATGATATTTTGTGCAATAGATAGAAAGACCAGGAATAAGACGTGAGATGTGCCAGTCATTGTAGATGGAACAGGAAGGAAGAGATGACATAACAAGAGCTGTGTTGAATTAGGACCACAATATTTAAAGTTAAGAAATCTCTAGAAGATAAAGAGTGTGGGGGTTTGCCTAATCCAAAAACCACTAGGCACCTCTTTTGGCAAAGGCAACCCTGGCCAGAAGAAAGAAGTGGAGTGGCAATTTGGCAATGCATTTGTCATTAAAAGTGACTAATCAGTTTGTAGGTCAACTACTTTTTTCTTTTTCTTGCAGCTGCTGCTTCTACTGTTTCTATCACAACCAACACCTTTGCTTGTCACTCCATGTAAGTTTCATCAGTTTGTAAACACTAGAGCTTGGAGAAGTTCCTCTTTCAGACTACATCTCCCAGATCTCACAACTATCATGGGCAGTAGCTTTGCTGGTTGGAGAATTCTCCAAAATGTGCAAAAACACATGAGAAAAGTGAGGAAGTCCATGCTCTCCAGCTGTCCTGATTTGGCAAAGACAGTCCCAGTTAACCCTCTGTTGTACCAGTTTTTCATCTGCTTCTAAATGTCCCAGTTTTTTTTCTCCCTCTCCCCTTTCCCTCTTTGTCCCATTGCTACAAACTGAGTTTGAAATGCAGAATTAGCTTCCACTGAGTTTAACTCAGCAGAGGAAATGGATAGGAAGGGGCTGAGTCTTGCCTTCCCAGTTGGCTCTGGCAAAAGCAAACTGCTACAGCCTCTCCTAGCTTGTGTGTTCTTCTTCGTTAATGACTTTTGCCATCTTGACCACCCTATGATGTTGCTTGGCCACATATGTCCTGGTTGTCATTCGTGAAATGTTGGAGGGTATGGACACTCAAGCCAAGGGACATCTGAAGGGACTGTCAGACAGCATGAGAGAATGCTGTTCTGTTCTGTTTTGCTTTGCTTTGGCCTTTGTTTTATACTTATTAAAAGTGTTTGAACTGTTCCTTAGCAGAAAGGGCGTATCAAAGTGATGACAAATACAGTCGTCCTATCCAATCAGGGAATTAGGTTTCTTGACTCATGGGGGGGGGGGCAGGAAAGGAATAAATGACACTAAATACACTCATATCTCATGATGCATTTTGCTAATGGGGATGTGCTAAAATCTGGCCATGAATAGAAACCTTGGATTTTAAGAGAAATTTATTCCACATTTTCACTAAGCTTGTCACTTAGCCTTTCTGAACTTAGTGCCCTCCAGAAGTTCAGTACTACAAGCCCATCATCCCCAGTCAGTTCAGCCAACTGTTGGGATAGAAAAACACAGCCAGATGTTGACAGGTTGATTGGAGGGTGTCACTTATCTCAATTACACCGCATGAATGCATCACCAAAACAGGTATATTTGTTCTTTAGGAAGAAAAAAAATAGAAGATGACAAGCATTTATATAAAAAAGGGTAATACCATAAGAAGCATGCCACATATACTATTTTGCTGCATTCTTTATAACAATCATCCTGTAAATTTGAGTACCCAATAGGATTTGCAGAAGAGGCTGAAATGGAAAGAAAATGATTTTCCTAAGGCTACTTAGGCTGAGACATAATGTGAATGAAGGGCTTTGTTCATTCCACCACTTTCGCCATCACACATGTCCTCGCCCCCCTAATGCTTTTAATTACTTTTAAGCGCTGGCTACCTAAAAAGTGGGGGAGGGGACGGAAGAGTCACAAAGTACGTTGGCAGAATTAACTACCTTGGAATCTTTTTGTTGATATCAGGCCTTAGGTCTTATGCACCTGAAGCTACAATGATAACGATGAGGATGTCTGTGAATTGAGTGCTGTGGCTAATGATGCAACTGGAGTCAAGCCGAAAGGATGTTCAGCTGCTGCTGCTGTGCTCAGTGATTAAAAGAAAGTCTGAAGCTGCACAACACATATTGCAAACATGTATTGGCTAATGGAGTGCAGCAAAGAATTTTAGAAGAAAATCAGCTTGGCTTTATAGATTATAGCAAAGCCTTCGATTATGCAGATCATCAAAAGCACAGATTACTCTTAAAGAAATACATGTGCCACAATATTTCACTGTTCCAATGTATGATCTGTACTGAGGAAAAGACACTACCATCCAAACAGAGTATGGAGAAACAAAATGCTTTCCAATTGGCAAGAAGGTCAGACAAAGCTGCATTTTAGCACCTATCTTTTTAGCTTGTACAATGAATGCATCATTTGTAAAGCAGGATTAAACTCGGAGGAAGGAGGTATGAAAACTGGAGGAAGGAACATCAAGAATTGAAAATATGCAGATGACAAGATATTACTAGCAGAAAACAGCAGCGGCTTAGAAGGATTACTGAAGAAGGTCAAGGCAGAAAGTGCAAAAGCAAGTTTACAGTTGAACATGAAGAAAACAAAAATAATGACCACAGATTTACATAACTTTAAAGCAGATGATAAAGACATTGAAATAGTTCCATACCTTGGCTCTATTGCTAATCAGAATGGAGACTGCTGTCAAGAAATCAGAAGAAGACTAGGACTTTGAAGGTCAGCTATGAAGTAACTAGACAAGACCGTGAAGTGTAAAGATATATCATGGAATACTAAAGTCAGGATTGTTCATCCCATAATATTTCCAGTTTCTACATATGATTGTGAAAGTGAGACACTGAAGAAAACTGATTAGAAGAACATTAATTTATTTGAAACGTGGTGCTGGAGGGTTTTATGGGTACCCTGGACTGCTAAAAAGACAAATAAATGGTTCCTAGAGCAAATCAAGCTTGAACTCTCCTTAGTGCCAAGATGGCTAAACTGAGACTGTTGTACTTTGGACATATTGGCAGTTTATTATGTCCAGATGATACACGCCTCTGATATGAACTGAACAGCTAACATTGGGATGAACAGAATGAAAGGAGAAAACTCCCTCCTTGCACATCTAGTGGCACTGGCTCTCACTGCCCAAGGATTTAAATTACTACAAGAGAGGTCATTCATTCAGCCCCTCTCAAACGAAGAACTATCAGCTGCTTTCGGAAGTTCTATGTTCATTCTTTGTTTCACCATGGAAAGGAAAGATTTCTTATAGAAACAGAAGCCTGAAATGTGGTGCATGGAGATAAGCAGAAACAGAACAGTGTAGTGGATGGGCCAGGAAGGGAAGGAGAAGTAGGACTGATATCTAGAAGGAGTCACATTGTCCTCTCTTCCCTGAGGTTCATGGATCAGATCCTGAGCATGTGAAAATGGATATATTTATGTTTTTACAGACAGACTGTTCGATGCAAAGAGGTTTGTGGTTCAAGGGTAAACTGGACGGAATTTCCTGTCTCTGATTTTGCTCTTTTGTACACAGTCATATTCCCCAGAGAAAAGGGCAAAAGATTTCTGGTCATAAGAGAAACCAAAGTACCCTTATGGTGGTTAGAAGGTACAATACTGGAAAGATAAATGTCTACCTTCTATTATTTAATAGATGGGAGAAATTACAGTCCTCTTAATATTTGAATGCATGGCATACAGATGGTAATTTCATACAGGTATCTTCAGGGGAATTTGGATACCTTTTATTGAGGTTTACTTATGTATTTTTCCAGTCCACTATTGTCCTTTATCCTTCCAGCTTCTGCTTGCTTTTCTCCATAATTTTTGCATTTGTTGTTGTTTTTATATGCCCTTTGACTTTAACTTATGGCCAACCCACCATAGGGTGTTCTTAACAAGATGTATTCAGAGGAGGTTTGCCATTTAACCCACCTTATTCTGAGAGAGTGTGACTTGTCCAAGGTCACCCAGTGTGGCTGAGTAGGGATTTGAACCTTGGTCTCTCAGATTCCTAGTCTATCACTCTAACCACTACAACATGCTGGATCCAATTTTTGCAAAATAAAAAGCAAATAAAAAATATTCCCTAGAGAAGCTAGACCTTAGAAGCAGCTTTTTTGTTGTTGTAATGTGCCTTTCAGTTGACTTTGACGTATGGCAACCCTATCTGAGTGTTTTCTTGACAAGATTTATTCAAAGAAAGTTTATCTCTTCCTTCTTCTCAAGCTGAGAGTATGTACAAATAATCTCTCACTTGTACTTAATTCTTTCTTAGTTATGTAACAGCTCATTCTTTTTCAGTTGTACAATTAAATATTACTTTGCAACTGTAACTTAACAAAGGATAAGCTTCACTCTTTATAGTGTAAGTGTAAAAAAGGTTGTTTTTATAGTTGAAAGGGGTAGCTTTGATAAGTGGAGGAGGATGAGTATCACATGGTTCATGTGCTGGCTTACGCTGTGCCTTATGCTGTTATCACATGTTCTGTGGTTTTAAGGTAACAATGAAAAGTGAGGTGGAACAGAGGAGAAGAAGAAGAGAGGAATTTGTACCATAAGCCAGTGGTTTGGCGCATTCAGATCTTTCTTTTAAAAGGTAACTAAAATGTTTATGTTGAAATTACTGCCATGAAAGTGGAAAATAAGGAATTATTTTTTGAAAACTATATCAATGACCAGTGACTGGGGTGGTAGTACTTGGAACTGTAGCCCTAACTAATTGCTTTAAATGTAATTTTCCAAACTGTGAGAGTAATTGTATTGTTACCAAAATTCACTATTCAAAATCAAACTTCTGTTCTGATCTTCTAGGCCAAGCACAGTCCCAGTTCTGTCATATGTGTGTATGTGCGTGTATGTATGTGTCTTCAAGTTGCCTGTTGACTTATGGAGGCCCCAGGAATTTCATAGAGTTTTCTTAGGCAGGAAATACTGAGAAGTAGTTTTGCCAGTTCCTTCCTCTGAAGTATATATATAGGAGGGAGAAAATTGTGCTTTAGCAAGTTCCTTACTCCCCTACTATTTCCAAAGATGCTGAAGCAAAATGCTTCAGAAAAGCCCACTGCTCAGTTTCATTATACACAAAACCTATACATTTTGAGTATTTTCAATCAAGGTTAATTTAAAAATAGAATCAACCCTCTCTCATATGTTCCTCATGAAATTCACTGACAATTCAAAAATGCTTTTGGGATAAGGTTTGGAAACATTAGACTGACAGCATATCAGCAGGTTACACTGAGGTTAATAACACATGTAAAATTATCTCCAGGCATTGCTCAGATTGGTAATGTCAACGTACAGCTAGACTGAGATAGACTGAGGGAATGACATTAGGCTGCACAAGTTGGAGGGTGGGGAGAGGCAGAAGTCATTGGCTGCCCCTCCAGATCATCTCATTCTTTGGGGAATAGGGCCACACAGCCTGTCCTGACCACTAAAGTGTGCTGCAGGGAGGTGGAAGGGGAGTCAACCAGCAATTCATTCTGCTTCTGTATGTTGAATGGAGGAAGAGATTCCATCTTCTTAATTACCTCAAACAGCAAAATGTCTTGGCCCAGCCCTGACTGTACCTGCCAGAACAATTTTTAACTAGTGACCAATGGGTCAAGTTTGTGATTTGGTAGTGGAGTTGAAATTTGGATCTAAAAAGCATCATTCAAAATTTCATAATGTGAGCAATAATGGACCACATTTGATGGATGCTTAGACATTATAGCTATTTTAAAATGCAATACCCTTGTCTGCTGGGAGTCATGACGAGGATAGGTTATAAGTATGGATGTGGGGAAAAGAATCACAATCACTCACCACATGACTGCATTCCCCCAGACCCAGCACTGTCACAGTCCTGTCTGGTGAATACATGAGAAACAGCCTTTTTGGTGGTGTTTCTGAGGCCATTTTTGCACTAGACTGTTATAGTGCTATTATTCCACTTTCAATATCCTATGGAATCCTGGGGTTTGCAGTTTAGAGAGGAGCCTTTGAGGCCCCTCCCTAAACTGCAAACCCCAGGATTCCATAGGATGTGGAAAGTGGAATAGCAGCACTGTAACAGTCTAGTGTGGAAATGGCCTGAGGCTCTCGAATTCCCTTCCACTGGAGATTAGGTTGGCAGCAGAGGAAGGAACTACCAAATGCATCTCTGACTATTCCTTGTCTAAGAAAACTGTATGAAATTCATGAGGGTCATCATAAATCAACAGGTACCTTGAAGGCACATACACACACAAGGATCTTTTAATTTAATTGAGCATTTGATGATTAATTCTTTGTGGAACAGGGTCTTTTCATGGGCAGAGGTTTGCTGTATTTTAATGTTTACGGTTATATTTTTAAACAGTTTTATATTTTTTTAAAATTATTGCTGTGTTAATATGATATCATATAATTCAGATTTTAACTCTGTCTCGGTTTAGCCTTGCAGTCCCATGTCGGGGAAAAGCAGGCTATAGAGCAGCCTTCCCAACCCAAATGCCATTGGCCATGCTGGTTAAGGACAATGAGGACTGCAATACAGCTGGAGCATTTACTGGTTTGGGACACCTGGGCAGTAGCAGCAGTTACATACCTTCAAGTCAGTTCTGACTTATGACAAGCCTAAGGGCCACTTCTCATGGGAATTTCTTGGCAAGATTTTTTCAAGGGGTGGGGGGAAATGTTACCAGCGCCTTGGTACTAATCCAGATCCTCCAAATCTGGCAAAAAGTTAAGATATGAAGTTGGCTGATGACTCTAGACAAGGATATTCCTGTTAGTTTTTGACTCTAGATACCTGGCAGACTTTCTGTGATTTTTTAAATGAACTGACCAAAAAAGGCTCTCATGTCCTTTATCTGAGACATTCTTTCATAACCCATGTCACAAAGCAGATGATTGCTTTTCCTGTTTTTGCATTCAGTTTTAAAATTTCATCTCAGTCTGCTTTTTCTCTGTGGGCATGGCTTAACAATGCATCTTTCCCAGCTTTCATCTCTTTCTATAGCTGAAAACACATTTGAAGAGCATTAATAGCTGTTCCCAGTGACTTCTCCAAAGAACTGGTGTCTCTTTGGTTCCTTTGCATTTTCAAGGTGAATGAATGAAGTACATGTTTATTCACCTTGAAAATTCAAAAGAGCCATTTTCTTCTCATTGATTGAAAAAAAATCCACTATTAACAAGGTTAGTTAATAAATAAATTGTATACACCTAGTGAAGGTTTTCTCTCTTGTCTGCTTAAGAAAGGATAAAAATTAATATTTATGGCTATGCAAAAACATGCATAATTCTTGCTGTTTGTCTTACAAAAAATAATTTAGAAAGCAAGCTAATCCTGTAAACCTAGTAATCGCTAAGACTTGCTTTGATCCAGAGGATGAACAGTCCAGAAACCAAGCCTTCTGAGAGACAACTTAGGAAATTGGATACATTTAGCTTGGGGAAGAGAAGGCTGAGAGGTGATGTGTTAGCCATCTTTCAGTATCTGAAGAGATGTTATTTGGAAGATTGAGCCATCTTGTTTTCTACTGCTCCAGAGACTAGAATGTGAACCAATGGATTCAAATTACAAGAAGAGAGATTCCACCTACACATATGGAAGAATTGCTTTCCTGTAAAAACTGTTTGACAGTGGAATAGCGGGTGGTAGAGTCTCCTTCTATGCAGGTTTTTAAACAGAGGTTGGGTGGGCATATTTTCAGGAGTGTCACAGTTGTTTGTTCCTGCATGGCCTCTTCCAACTCTTTCTATGAGTCTAATGATTAGCTTGTTATTCATGTCTTTATTTAAAAGAGAGAGAGAGAGAGAGAAAGAGAGAGACAGGGAGGGAGGGAGAGGAAGAGGGAGAAGTTTGGGCATGGCTGGAAAAAGGATTTAGTGACTTGCAACCCAAAAAAGTAACTCCCATTCAGGTGGTAATTTTGCACTGTATTAACCTTCCTGTTGATGAGAGCGTTTAAGATCTGTTGGCCTGTACCTTCCCCCATCCCCAGCCAGTATCAGGCAATATTGGCTGGGGTGATAGGACCTGTAGTCCAGTGCATCTGGAGGGCTGGCTCAGGCCAGTTTCGCTCTTTCTTTGGGTTTCAATTAGGGGGCACCAAGGCTTGGAGATTGTTAAAAAGGTCAGACCCCTACTTTTTCCCTGATAATCTGAACACTGGTTGTTATTAGGTGAACATTAATGACAGGTCATGGGTATGATGAAGGCACAAGTCTAGTAATGACTTCATGAAAAGAATTTTGATAGCCCTCAGAGCTGGATCTCATTTCTCCAGAAATCATTTCATTCAAACTTATTCAAAGGAAGTAGAGTAAGAAAATGATGATGAAGAAACAAGGACTTACCTTTACAACATTAATAAACATAATCTCAGACTCTCTCCTTGGAGAATTCAGTAATTTGGTGTGTATAAAGATGAGTAATACAAGTGTGGCCTGCTAAGAACGTGTAAACTGGTACTTTCTCTCTACTGTAACAGTCCTGGGGTGCCCCTGGAATTCATTTCTATTTTCCATTTGCATGATGTGGAAAAAAAATCTACTCTTTTCCCCCCTCTGCTCATAAATAAAAGATCACTAGTTCCAAAACCCACTCTTTAGCAGAGCTATTATTTCTGACAAGATGAAGGATGCAATCTATCTATCAGACCTGTGAAATGAATCAGGTTCAGAGAAGAGTTTGTCATTTCTAAGAACTGGGGTTGGAAAAGGGAAGATCTAGAAGTAACTGATTCTCATGGGAAAAAATATAGATTGACCCTTTGAGTGGTAAATTGGTGAGATCAAGTAAAATCAGTGGGGTGGATTGCACTAAGAATCACCCTAGTAGCCCTAGATAACCATATTCTTGGTATTATAATTATTGAAATGTTATTTTAATAGCCATAATAATTATTGTATTAAAATATTATTAAACTGTTACATGGGTGTAGAATATTTGACAAGGGTTGTTATTATTGTTGTTGTGAGCCTTCAAGTTGTTTTGACTTATGGTGACCCTATGGTGACCCTATCACAAAGTTTTCTTGGGCTGAGAGTGTGTGATGTGCCCAAGGTGACCCCGTGGGTCTCCATGGCTGAGCGGGGAACTGAACCCTGATCTCCAGGATCGTAATCCAATGCTCAAATCATTATGCCACGCTGGCTCTTGGCAAGGGTTACATTAATATAAATAAAAATAGCTGGTATATCAGTATATAAAGGAAATATCTCAAGGACTTTGGGAACTTAATTGAAAGGAGAAGTGTATATCGAGGGTGGAAATTGTGTAGTCCTACAGATGTTGTTGAATTGCAGCTCACGCCATTCTTCCACACCATTGGTCATGGTTGGCCAGGGATGTTCAGTAACATCTGGAGGGCTGCACAATTCCCACTCCTAGTGGGCCCAAGGCAAAAGGCTCTTGATCACGGTCACACAGTATTAGCAGAACTCCTTGGATGTTTAAGGGAATATAAAGTCAGATTCTTTTGTATTGTCCACACTGTAGCACAGAGGTAAAGAAAATTTCTCCTTCTCAGTACTTTAGACTTCAACTGCCAAGCCAGCATGGCCAATGGTAATGGATTGTGGGAGTGGTGGAACTTGGAGTGTGTCGAGGAGGGGCGAGGCGGGGCGGGGCCCTGGCACGGGGGGCATGGCCACTGTGGGTGGGAACATGGCCATGGTGCGTGAGGGTGTGGCCGGGACTCACAGGGGCATGGCTACTGGCCAAGATGCCCAAAAACATTGCCGATTGGGGTGATCCACTCCCATCACCCCCCCATACCTACGCGACTGGATTGTGAGAGCTACAGGCTAAATATCTGGAGGGACAGAGGCTCACTATTCCTTCTCTAGCATAGCGGTTCTCAAACCTTGGTCCTCCAGACTTTGGGAAGGCTCACTATTCCTTCTCTAGCATAGTGGTTCTCAACCTGTGGGTCCCCAGATGTTTTTGGACTTCAGCTTCCAGAAGCCCTGAGCATTGACCATAGTGGTTGGGGCTTCTGGGAGCTGAAGTCCACAAACATCTGGGGACCCACAGGTTGAGAACCACTGTCCTAGAGCTCTTGACCATGCTGGCTGGAACTTCTGGGAGAGGAAGTCCAAAACATTGGGAGAACCAAAGACTAAGAAGCAATGCTTTAGCATATGCTTAGTTTTGTTGGAAATGAGAGTTTCCCAGGGTGTTAGCCCTATTGGAAAATTCTATGGAAGCTAAAACTGTCAAGATTCAGCCTCCTTTTAGCAGAGTAGCAGAAGAAGCATGTCTAAATTTGTGTATGGCTTTTCTGATCTCAAACTGACTGAAGAAATAAAACAAATGCAGGCAGCTTCAGACTACAAACTTAGAAAAGTTTACTAATGGCTTCTACATTTACATATGTATGGGAGAGCCTACAGCCTAACTAGCTAATGAACAGTAGTAGCTTCGGTCTTAACTCACAATCTTCTGATGGAGATGAGAAGCATGGTCGGAGAGGAGGAAGAGGAAGCAAAAATAGAGGAGAAGAGAGAGGGCGGAGAGGGGTCTCTTTCTTTTATAAGATCGATGATCCAAGCAACTGTCCTGGGTCACATTATCTGGTCACCTGAACACCAAAGGTATTTATGATCATGCATTTAAATGACAGAAAGGCAAATGGTGGAGCTTTGGCATGCAAAAGAGAAAGGTAGCCCTGTGCCAGCTATGCCCACTTGCTCTAAGAACAAGATGGGGGAGGGGTGAGAGAAAATGCTGGAATTTTCCCAACAAGTTTTTGTTGAACAGTAACCTTAGACTATATAATTTACAGATCAGAATGAGTTCCCTGTCTCCTTTCATTGTGAATCTGATGCCTCAGTGTAGCTCTTTAAACACACACATGCAAATCTATGCATACTTACTTGGGAGTAAGCCTCATTGAATGTAATGAAACTTACTTCTGAGTAGACATTTATAGAATGGTGCCACTTGTTTCTTCCTTTTTTCTTAGTCAGCAGGGTCATATCTATCTAAGGATCCATCCATATATGTAAATGGAAAGCATAAGAATGTTCATCATACTAAGGGAAGCTAAGCAAAGTTTAACATTACAAAATGACAATCAGTCAATACCTTTACTAGGTGTGGGCAAGGGTTTTTTAAGATAGCCAGATACTTTAATTGAGGAAGATGTTACAAAAGCAAGTAAAGGAAGAGAGGGTAAGTGACGGGTGAAAATGATGAAAGTCATGATGTTTACATGATCAAAGTCTTAAGACAGGGTGAGGGAGGGAAAGACTTAAACAGATTTGACTTTACTAGGTTTCAGATTAGCATGGTGGGCAGAAAGCAAATAATTTTATGGCAAATTCCTCCATTTTTGAAAATATAAAATCCAGTAGTCACTTAGATTTCTCTACAACAGTAGGAAAAAATGAACAGATATATGAGCAGATACAGCTGAAGGCACTTTGAAGGAAGAAAAGATCAAGCAAGCTTACCAAAAGGTCTTTTACAATATGTTTTCAAAGGCTGAAATTTCATGCATGCTTTTGCTGTGTGTAAGCTACCCAGAACAACCTGAGTAAAAATATTGGGAATGCACTACACATTGTGATTTCTGCACTTTTCAAAAAGAATATTTCAAAAAGATTATTTCAGCTTCCTTCACTCCAACATTTCTAGTAGTAATGTTTCCTGTTAATGTTCTTTTCTGGCACATGAAATGCCCAGCTGTTACTGTTACTGGCAGGAGCAGTCATATTTTGTTTCTGTGTGTCATTTTCTCTCATAAATTGACCTAGCATGTAGGAATGCCAAGTACTCTTTCAATGGAGATTTAGAGTCCTACATTTTGCAATGGATTTGGGAATTACAAAACTCCTGTTTCAGAAACCTACTGTCCGAAACACTATATTAATGAACATTAGGATTATTCACACAGTTGTAATAGTCAAACCTGTTCATCTGTACACAGATCCTTTGGCTGTATACCATCAGATGTAGATTAATCCTATTTTTTCCCCTATATGTTCAGTCCTGCACTAAGCAAAATGTGTGTCAGCTATATCACTACAGAATCATTTATCTTTGTTCTACCAACATTGTTCTAGCAATTAATCTCCTCTCTTGTTTAAAGTTTGTACTTGACTATAACATCTGTCCTTCAAGATGCAGAGTATGTTTCCACAATGCAGGAATACATGCTGTGTCATTTAAATTTGTAGGTATTTTTAAGTTAAATGGCCAAGCAGAATATATACTTGGTAAAATAGCTACAGTAACTGTTGTACCAAAAATAATAAAGGAAATCATTTGGCTAAATAGAGTTTGGACAAAGAGGATAAGCTGATAGGGGAATAGCAAAGTTTTGCATGACAAATATTTGGATGAAGAGACAGATTTCCTTTCTAGCCTGAATTGTTGTTTATGAGTAGTTAGAAAATTATGGATTCTTATGATTTAGTCTCATAGCCTTGCTTTGGGTGTTCTTTTTCCTGATAAGGTAATAATAGTAGATCCGAATGCAAGTCAATGAAGAAACAAATAAATGTCATCCTGAATTTTATGCTTTTCTGCTGTTTTCTCACACAACTGTAGGAAAGTACTTTTGAGCATCTCTTGTGCTATTAGTGTACATATATAATCTGGAATAGAAAATTAAACTGAGCAATTCTGACATTTAATTTTAAAATTATTTAATTTGGTAAACTCTTTGGGTCAGGGACTTCTTTTTTAAAAGAACTCACATCAGAAAGTACTAGAATCACTGATGGTACCATTTAAATTAATAAGGACAACTACATTCAGCACAGATTTACAGCACAGTCCTCTACTTATCTACCTAGAAATAAGTCAGTCCCACTAAGCTCAGTCAAGGTTACTTTTGTTACTGTTGCTGTTATATGTCTCCAAGTCATTTCTGATTTATGGTGAACATAAGGTAAACCTATCACAGGGTTTTCTTGACAAGATTTATTCAAAGAGTTTGCCCATGCCTTCCTCTGAGGCCGAGAGAGTGAGACTCACCAAAGGTCACCCAGAGGTTTCCATGTTTCAGGATCTGAACTCTGTTCTCCAGCCCAGTGCTCCAGTCACTACACCACTCTGGTTCTCATAGCATGAAAGGTTGGAGGTTAGTCTGGTTTTTCTCCAGCCTATAAAAATTGTTCTCCCTTAATTAAAGGTTGGAACTTACTCACAGATAAAGTGTACTTTAATGAACGTGATAATTTGTGATGGCAGAGAAAAGTGTTCAAGCATTCCTTGTAAAAGTGCTCACCTCAAGGAATAGTGTGCATAGATGTGACAGCAATGTGTGTACGCACCTTGACACTCACCTATCAAATCATGGACCAGATCCTTGATCAGATGACCAACGATGGCATAAGCCACTGCCACGACCACAAGGGCTGCCATGAGAAGGTAGAGCACTGCTTTGGGCAAAGGGATTGCATCCCGTGGAGGGGGTTTGTACTCCTTGTAGAGCTGGTCGGTGTCTGAATATGAGTATTGGAAAAGGTGGTCCAGACCAGTGGTGAAGTTGCTGGAATTCATGGACTGGCTGTTGGCCAAGTAGTCCTCTCGCTGGGGATCCTGAAGGACGCTCACCACAGAGCTGGTAGTGGCTTCAACCTGCTGCACTAAACTGAGGGTTTTGTTGACACTGGGAAGGATCTGGGAGAGAAACGTGCTCCAATCTTTAATTGCACTGATATTGCAAATGATCATAATGGCAGAAAAACAATGCGGAAAAGGATGAATCTCCACTCACACCGGGAGATTTTTAAAAAGTGGAGTGTCAGTGTCCTCTTTGCAGACCGCCGACAGCATCCGTGTAAACTGAAGGGTCCATCCGCCGAAGATGGTTCGCCATTCGCACCTTACATGATGGTCCTCCTGGACTCAGCGGGTCACATCATCCTGCAAGTGCCAAACGGCTACAAGCCCCAATTCTAAAATAAGGAACAGCCCCTGGAGGAGACGCAGAGGGATCCTTCCCACTTGTCATGAAGGTTTTCCCGGATTCCCTTCCAGACGCTAAAGGGAGAAGAACGAAGAGAGAAAAGTTGGCTGCCGGCTTGGATCATTTGGAGATGAAAGGGGCTCCTCTCTTACTCCAGTTCCTGCAAAGAAAGGGAAACGCAAACACAAAGCGAATTGTTAACCTAGGCATGCCTTCCAACTGCTTATTGGCCCAAATCCTATGGTTTGTCCCAACTGGAATAGACCTGTTGAATCAATGGGATTTACCTAGGTCTTGCCTCGATTCTATGGGTGTGCTCTAGTTGGGATTGCCCGATAGGATACAGACTATTATTTGTTCAGCATCTTTGGTGAGCTCGGCGCTTTACAAAAGAGACACAGCAATTCCCACAAACGGAAAATCTGCCTCCGGCCAGGAGCCCACACTAAATGACAAACCTCCCTTGGTTTCCCCGTCAGCTGATACGGGATCCGGAGATTCGTCCCAAACCCTTCCGGTAACTTCTTCACGCCTGTGGGATCCCTCTCCAAACGCACCTCTCCGTCGCCGCGCCTCCCGCCTGCACCCGCGTCCTTCATTCATGGAGGACAACAGCGGATCCGGCAAGAGGGAAGAACCTACCGGGTGGTCGGAGAGGAAAGCGCTTTCCCCCTACAAAGCCCATTTATTGCCAGGGTCGGTTGACGGGAAAGCCTGAGCAGAATCGGGAAAGCCTCCCGGGGCTCTCCACCTCCCGGCCGCCTCGCTGGGGCTGTCCTCGCCTCTCAGGCGGCCTCACGAGCGAGCCATCCATCCAGCAGGGCTGTCTCTGGCGAGCGAGGTCTCCCCTGCTGGTGGCTCTGTTTCGCCCTGATCGCTCCCCGGTGGCTTCCTGGCGCCGGACGGCACCCCCTGGTCGAGGGGCTGGCCCAGGTGCCGAAGGCTTTGCCCCGACATGAACAGAGCCCCTGGGGGAGCGTGGAGGATGCCCGCAGATTTCGGCCCCGCTGTTCTACTTCAATCCAGTCGCGTGGGGCGGGGGATAAAGAATCAGGCGGTGACATATGATCATGTACCCCCCCTTTGCTGTCCCCTCCTCTTTTTTCTAATCCCTTCAGAAACTCTTTCCCTGCCAGGGCATAGGAGCTTGGTAGTATACCCGCAAATACAGGCTGGATACGGACTACTGGATCTTCATCTCAGGGGGCCACTAGTTGGCCGTGAATCCTTTGGGGAACATATGTGAAGAATGCTAGGGATTAAGGTCTGGGAACGATTTGTCCCTTTCTATGTACAACACAGACCTTCTCTTTGAGAGAGGACAAGAGTCGTTTGGACTTCCAGATTTTTCATTTTTGAACCCTGATTTGGGGAAAGAGGAATTTGGTCTAGCTCTCAGGAGACCAAAGAAGAGAAGAGTACTAACATTGCAACCCTGTTGGTGTTAGCTTAGGAGAAAGATCTGCTGAAGCTCAGGGAAATTTACTTTTGGACTACAGCTCCCAGAATCCCCCAGACAGCATCCCCCAGATTTTGAGAGTTGTCAGCCAAAATGACTACACACAGAAGTTCTGACTTTCATTTTATTGTTGTTGCTGTTGTGTGCCTTCAAGTTGTTTCCAAGTGAACCAGGTGAACCTATCACACCATCTTCTTGGCAAAATTTGTTCAGAGGGGATTTGTTTTTGCTTTCCTCTGAGGCTGAGAGAGTGTGACTTACCCAGGGTCACCCAGCATGTTTCTGTGGCTGAGCAGGGATTTCAACCATAGTCTCCAGATTCACAGACAAGTGCTCAAGCCACTGTACTACACTTCACTTGGCTGTACATAATGTTTGGTCCCACCAAGTAAAGGTGATAAACATGAGATTGCAGCTGGCAATACTTCACACTTACAGAATTCTTTAGAGTGATCTGAGCACTTGCCAGAACTTATTACCACTCTGCAAGGAAGGTAAGCATTATGATTCCATTTCTGGTGGATGAGGTGGGTGGGGATGTTGAGGCTTAGAGTAGCTTGCCAGGGCTGCCTAGGAAAGTCCATGGGACAACATTTGAACTAGAGGCTTCCTTATTCACAGACCACACAACCCATCAAGTTACACCAGTTGGGGTCTAAACTAGCAGCTACCAGAGGGGTTGATGTGTGTATGTGTGAGAGAGAGAAAGAAGGCCTTTAAGTCTCCTGCTCACTAATTGTAGCCTTATAGATTTCATAGGGTTTTCTTAGACAAGGAATATGCAGAGGTGGTTTTGCCGGTTCCTACCTTTTATAGCCTACAGCACCTGGCATTTGTTGGCAGTCTCTCATCCAAGTATTAACCAGGGCTGACCCTGCTTAGCTTCCAAGATCAGGTGGGATCTGGTGCCTTTAGGGTATTTAGACCCCAGGGAGAGTGGAAATTAGACCATTGTGCCTCCAAATAAGAAAGAAATTTTCCCTCAGTCCTTAAATTTCTAACATTGTACTAACTTAAATTTTTTAGTTGAGCATTTAGAGATACAGCTTAGGCATCCCAAGAAAAGTTAAAATTACTAATGGAATGCAAACACAACACATAGAAGAGTTTTAAGCATGCAATAACTTTCATTGTCTGCTCTCTACAATACTAGAAATTTGAAGACTGGAAGAACACTCACTAGGGGCAATATTCTTATTGGGAGGCATTTTTGCCCACCACCCCCGGTTTGGCTACAACCTTGACACCTGCTACACAACAAATGTCTCAGCATAGAAACTGATGAAGTTTTTGTTTCCTGATTTTTCCTTACTGTGGCCAAGTTTGCATTGCACAGTAAAACTCTTTGTTAATTCACCAGCCTTCACAGATGGCCGTTTTTCAGGTATGCTTTAGGTTTGTGTTCCTGTATAGCAGGGAGTTGAATTAAGTTAAGAACTCATGCCTTCCAGCTCTATGATTCTGTGACCAGTCATCTTCATTTGAACCAGCACTTTCTTGCTCATAACATACAACCTCTTTGAGCACTGAGTCCCAGCTCTGGTGCATATGGCACAATTACCAAGAAGTAAATAGCTCTGGGGCGAGTCTCAATCTGTATTTCCTTCATTACCAGTATTCCCAAGCTTCATCCACTTGTCCGGGAATAAGAATATAAGTAGGGACCAGTTTGCATGTTGACCAGTACTTTTCAACATGGTTTTGTGTGAGTGTATACTTACAAACCCAATCTTTGAAAGGTTTACTTGATGTCACTCAGGTCTCTTTCACACTACATAATTATAGTAGTTTGATACCACTCATAGCTCCATCCTACAGAGTCCTGGGATTTGTAGCTTTGTGAGGTACTTGGAATTCACTGCCAGAAACGTAGTGCCTCACCAAACTGCAAATTCCACAGAATGGAGCCATAGCTGTTAAAGTGGTATCAAACCGGTATAACTACTATAATTGCACACTGGGAAAGGGGTCTCATCAGCCAGTCTGTCTCCTTAAAATGCCCCCAAGTTGAGAGCAGTTCAAATGTATTTGATAGTGGTATTCATCCAGATAGTTCTGTGTTGGTCTGTTTATTTAATCTATTGTATGTTCTACCTTTTACCCTGGCACAGGATTCAAGGCAGCTATATGTATATATATAGGGATATCACCTGATTTCACTACACTGGGTGACTTGTACCTGGATGTGTAAACTGGGTAATCTGAATAGCATGACTGAGTGAACATAGGAGAGTTCCATCTAAGATGTTAGGTGATGTGACCTCACTAGTCATCTGAGCAAACCAAATCAAATCTCTCCAAGGTCTCTCTCATCCAAAACTCTTTCCATCATCTGCTACTAGATCTTTTTGTGGTGGTAGTGGTGGTGGTGGTGGGGAAGAAATTAGCAATGTCAGGGAAGGACAGGTCTGTGATAATGAGTCTACAAGACCTGTAGGCACAGACGATTTCATAACTTACCGAGTGGGCAAAATGGCTGGAAATCTCTCAGGGTCTTCCATCTTTCTAACTGGACTTACATCTGCAGGAAATAGAATTGAGCAGTCCCATAATGTCCATATTCAGCAAGGGATTGCCTTACATAACTACATAGGGGAAAAGTGAAGGAACTGAGAGTAAGGCCATTTCCACGCGGGCATATTGCCCACACTAGGGCGACCTCTCCAGGAGGTCTTCTTCACCGCGGGGTGCACTAGTGCAGTTGGAAAAAGTGAGGCTCTACACCTCAAACCGCTCTAGCACAGCCGCGGAGGTGGCGCTGTGAGTTTTATAAAAACCGCCTTCCCAAGTGGTTTTTATGAAACTTGCCCGCGCTGCTCTGTGGCAGCCCCCAGTGAAGAACTGCAGAGACGTGGTAGCGCTTCCCTGCAGATCTGCCTGGGGGTGGGCTTCCACTGGCGCGCTGCCCTGACTGGCGGAGCACCGCCGGGAGCCGCCAGCTGCCATTTTGGGTGCCGCCGAACGCCGCCGAGCGCCGCCGAGCGCTGCCAAAATTCGGTGGCGTATAGAGCGGCGAACCCGCGCTCCCCACAGGGATGGAGCAACCAGCTACCGGGTAAGCTCCGCCCCTGAGTGCACTGCCCCGTTTCGCCCCCCTCCCCAGTGAGGAAAGGCCTATGCTAGCAAAGAGAGGACCTTCATCAAGCAAGATAAATAATATGGATCGTAAAAATCTTGAAGGGAAAGACCATATAATAGCATCAATATACAAAATTTTAATAAAATTAGAAATGGAGCAAGATCTTGTCAAAGATGATATGAGCAAATGGGCTCAAAATATAGGACATACAATTGTGTTAGAGGAATAGAAAAAAACTTGGACTAAAAATCTGAAGTTTACTAAATGTACTGCCCTGAAGGAAAATTATTATAAAATGCTATTTAGATGGCATCTAACTCCATTGAAACTAACTAGAATATATAAAAATAGAAATATAAAAGTGTTGGAAATGTGCCAGAGAGTTGGGAATGTTCTACCATACCTGGGGGACGTGTAAAAAAACCCTAAAATATACTGGAAAACAATACATAATTATAAAAACTATTGGAATAGATTTGCCTACGTACCCAGAAGTATACTTACTAAACATGTTGAGGGGACTCAGTGAACAACAGCAAAAAAAGTTTGGTCATGTATTATTATATATGGTGACAGCAGCAAAAATTTTATATGCTGCCAAATGGAAAAGCAATGAGTTATCTTCAAGTGAGGAATGGTTACTTAAACTCCTTGAAATGTACCAAATGGATACTTTAACCACGTATCTCAATAATAATCAGAGTATAAAAAATTGAATCATGAGTGGGAAATGATAAAAAATTTGTGGCAATAAAAATGGGGAGAAATGTTTTTGTAGGATATATAAATTTGAATCTGTTGTACTATGAATTTCTTTCTAACCTTTCTTCCACAGCTATATAGAGGTAGTATAAGTAGAGGCCCTTTTCATAGATATAAGATAGTTTAAGGAGGATAAATGGAATAAGGCTTCAGAGAAGACTTCAGTGGTTCATGTTTACTGTTCACTGCTTTTGATTGCAGGTCTTACCATATTTAACTGTATTTTACAGGTAATAGAAAGTAATGTGTTCATTATAACATCCTTCTTTTTTTGTTCAAAATAATAGATTATTCATTATTTATTTCATTATTCATTTATATTTTTATCTATAAATGACAAAAGGTAATAAATGACAAAAGGTAATATTTA
Organism: Iguana delicatissima; assembly: GCA_948472985.1. NCBI lineage: Eukaryota > Metazoa > Chordata > Lepidosauria > Squamata > Iguanidae > Iguana > Iguana delicatissima. The sequence continues at coordinate 217,116 of CAOKZL010001872.1, read as the reverse complement.
CGCATCTGTAATACAATATTTATTTGTGTTTGAGTGGCTGTACGGAGGTCATGGTGAATGTATGCTGAACCTTTATATGTTGTCCCATTCCAACCAAATAAAAAGAATTACAGGTAAAAACACATATTTTGTAAAAATAAAATAAAAATAAAACTACCTGGGGAGCCAGTGGAGCCAATCACTGTACTTTGTTACCATTTCACACTGGGGACCGATGCACAATTGGCCCTGTTACACATCATGCTGGTGCCAGCAGAGGAGAGGGGCTCAGGGAAAGCACCATAGACCCACATGAACCCATGGAGGAGCATCATGGTGTCCTCATATCTAGCTGGAAGTAGGTCTGCAAAATGCCATCCGACAAGGCAGCTGCCACTGAGTCTTGCTCGGCCAACTGCTGCCGTCACCACACTGCAGATCGGCCAGCCACTCAAGGTTAGGGAGTGAGTCCAGCACAGCCGCGTTTTGCCGCACAGCCAACTTGATTATCATTGCTGCTGCAGTCACAAGGGCAATATATTTGAATAACGAAGTTAAAACTAGAATAGTTTGGGATGCATTCAAAGTCATGTTTCGAGGGGTTTTTATCCAAAAAATATTGAGTACAAAAGAAAAGAGAAGAAGAAAATGGCAGATATAATGGAAAAGATTAAAGATTTGGAAGAGAATTTAAAAAGTAACCCTGGAGACAAGGAGCTATTATTGAATACGAAAGTACTACAAAAACAGTTGTCGATGCTTACAATGGAAGAAATTGAAAAAAAAATTCGTTTCTTAAAGCAAAAACAATTCAAACATGTAAGTAAACCTGGAAGATGGCTGGAGTATAAAATTCGGAAGGAAAGAAAAAAGAGATTAATATCGAAGATTAAAGAAGGTTATCGTATAATTACAAGAATTCAAGAAATAAAGAAAGTACTTGCCAATTATTTCAAGAATTTATTCCAAGCTAAGGATGTTGGAAATATAATCGAAATGGAAGAATATCTTTGTTCATCTAATTGTGGTGGCCAGAATTGTTTATACCAAATACTGGAAATCAACATGCATCCCAATAGTGGAGGAATGGATAGAAAAAACTATGGAAATTGCACAAACGGACAAAATGGCTTACAGACTAGATAATAAAATGGACAGTAAATTTTATAAAGCTTGGGAACTATTTACAGAATTTTTGGAAAATAAGGAAATTTCAACTAAAGGTTTTCAACTCTGAGTACCAATTTTAGTGATATATTATATATAAGGAACAAGTTGAAAAGTGACAGTCATAAAAATACGGAGAAATAATCCCTAGGTATCAATGTGGAGGGAGGTAGAAATAAGAGAAGAGGTGTAGATATAACAGGTTTATTTTTGAAAGAATAAGAATGTTGGAAATGTTATATGATAGAGATATAATTAGAGTGGAAGATAATGTGTGTCAAAATGAATATTTGTTTTATTCTTTTCTGATATACAGAAGTAGTTGTTTTTTTTTAAATAATATAAGGCTGTATCCCACAGAAAGGGGGAAGCATTCCATGTTTGTTTAGGTTATGTAAATAAGGTATGTGGTATGTTTCATGTGTGTATTTGTATGTTTTGTTTTTAAAATGTCTATTATGATTGTGTTTATTATGTTATAAATGAGATGTCAGATGGACTATGTAATGTTTGTCTTTTTTAGTTTTTTTTATATATATATATATATATATATATATATATATTAAAAAGGGGCAATGTATGTGGTAGCCACTCCTATATTGCCTCTGTGACTGCAGCAGCAATGATAACCAAGTTGGCTGTGCTGCAAAACATGGCTGTGCTGGATTGAAGTGCGGTTTCAGCTGCCCAAACACACACACAAGCAGCGACCGGGTGACTCTGTGAGTAGCATTGCAGGACACATCTCTGGGAGACTACAGCTTCTGATAAGGAACCATGAAGCCTTTGGAACGAAGGTGAAGGGTTTAGCAGCACAGGTGGTGTTCTTGTCAATTCTACCAACGAAAGACAGAGGACCACATAGGAAAAGGAAGATAGTGCAAGTGAATCACTGGCTACACAGATAGTGTCAATGGGAGAGATTTGGCTTTTGCAACCATGGTTTTCATTTTTTTCAACAAAGAAGTACTGGCTATTAGATGGGCTGTACCCAAGACTGAGAAGAATATTGTTGTCAAAAGCCTGGCAAATCTGTTCACGAGGACTTTAAACTAAACCGTTGGAGATGATAAATGAAACATCCATGCAAAATAAAGCTCTAAACAAAAGGATGTGAATTCTAGAGAGGAAGCTGAGGGAGAGAATGGGGACCACAGTAAAACATGTAGTAAAATAAAGGAGGTGAACAAACAATGCTTCAGATGTCTATACACCAATGCACAGAGTTTAGGAAACAACCAAGACAAGCTTGAAGTCCTACTGCAGGAAGGGACACATAATTTTATAGGTAAAATAGAGACTTGGTTGGACGACTCCCATGATTGGAATATAACAATTAAAGGATATAATCTGTTCAAAAGGAATAGATAAGGAAGAAAAGAAGTGGAATAGCATTTCATGCCAAAGACAAATTCACTTGTATATAAATCCACATGAGTAATCAGAGTGGACCAACGGAGAGCATTTGGGTAAAAATAAATAGAGAAAGAAGGAACTAAAAACAACACTGAGGTAGGGGTTTATTATAGGCCACTAAATCAAAATGAGGTAGTGGATGGTGCTTTCCACAGACAAATCTCAGAAATCTCTAAGATATAAGAACTGATAATTATGAGAGACTTCAATTATCCTGATATCGGGGAGACTAATTCTATTAAGCATAGGTTCTCCAATTAATTCCTGGTGTGCCTTGCAGATAATTTCCTCTTTCTAAATGTGGAGGAAGGAACAAGGGGATCAGCAGTCCCGGACTTGCTCCTAACCAAGAGGCAAGGGTTGGTCTCTGGAATCAAAACAATTGGTACTTTAGGGGGAAGTGATCATGTAATGCTAGAATTAATGATGGTGAGTCAGCCAAAGATGAGTACAGTCAAACATGATACTTGGATTTCAGGACAGCTGATTTTATCTAGGTTAGAGAAATGGCAGAATCCCATGGCTAGAGATGCGAAAGGGAAAAGACACCCAGTGCGGGTGACATTTCATGAAGAAAGAGTTGCCGAAAGCAGCAAGGTGGCCACACAGTAAATTTGAGGAGGAAGTGAAAGGAAAAATGAGTATGTATACCAATGTGTAGCTCAAGCTTGTACGAAAAGTGTGCAGTCAGCCCCCCACAACTGCAAGTTAAGCACTGGTGGATCTGATTGTTTGTGGACTATGGGGGAAAAGGGATGGGATGGGAGGAAGACGTGTACAAATTCACTCACTTGGACAGGTGGGTGGGGGAAGGGGATAGGGTAGGGGGAGAGAGGGCACATGCATGTACTTGCTTCTATGGGTGAAGGGGAAGAAGATGGGATGGGAAGAGGATGTGCATATGTGTTTGTTTGATCACTTGTGTGGGTGGAAGGGGGAGAGGATGGGAGAGGAGGAGGGAGGGCACACACATTCACTAACTCACATGGAAGGGGGGAAGGGAATGGGATAGATGTCCCCTTTCTCCCTCCTCCCACTCCCCTACCCCATCCCCTTTCCTGTCTCCCACTCGTGCAAGCCAGGGAACACACATGTGATGAGACCCAGCCACCTTGTCAGTACATGTACTTTGTGTGTGCATGTTAAATATGGTTTGTGGGTCTTATGCTATTCATGTTTTTTCCATTTTCACAGGGGTCCTGTGCCCCTAAGCCCCATGAAAGTGGAAGGCTGACTGTAAGTGAAGCTAAAGCTCAAAATGAGCTGAGACAGGCTGGGGATGCAGGAAGCAACAAGAAAAAGTTTTGCACATATGTTCAAAGCAAAAGAATTACCAAGGAAATGGTGGGATCGCTGCTCAGCAAGGATGATAAAGTTCTGACAAACTGCAATGAAAAGGCAGAACTACTCAATACCTATTTTGCTTCAGTTTTTTTCCCCTCAAAAGAGGACTTTGTGTTTCCACGCATCAGCAGAAACCTTAGATGGCAAATTACTCAGGAATCATCTAGTTAACCTAAATGAGTTCAGATCTGCAGGACTAGATGAATTGCATCCAAGAGTACTGAAAGAACTTGCTTAAAGAACCACTTCCCATCATTTCTGAGAAATCTTAGAGAATGGGTGAGGTGCCAGAGGCCTTGAGAGGAGCAAAACTGTCCCTCTCTTCAAAAGAGGCAAAAAAGAGGATTGAACATACTGCTAGGCAGGCAGCCTGACTTCAATATCAGGGAAAATATAGAACAGATCATACAGGAGTCTGTCTGCAAGTATCTTCATGATAATTCAGTGATTAATATTGTAAACTGCTTTAAGTCCTTTCAAAGAAAAAAAGTGGGATATAAATAAATATAACAATAATAATAGTAGGAGCCAGCATGAGTTTGTCAAGAATAAATCCTGCCAAACTAATCTTCTCCCTCTCTCTTTGTCTCTCATTCTCTCTCTCTCTCTCATTCCCTCCTCCGCCCTTGGATCAGGTCACTAATTTACTAGATGGCAGGAACTGCTGTGCATGTCATTTATGTGTATTTCAGCAAAGCATCTGGTAAAGTCCCACATAATATTTTGATTAGCAAACTGATAAAATATAGAATAAAGAGAAATACCACCAGATGCATAATTGCATAATTGGAGCATAATTGGTTAGAAAACCATTCTCAAAGAGTCATCATCAATGGTTGCACTTCAAACTGGAAAAAGGTAATGAGTGGACTGCCTCAGGGTTCTGTCATTATTCTTCAATATTTTTTATCAGTGTCTTAAATGACAAGTTGGAATGGATCCTTATAAAGTTTGCAGATGATACAAAACTGGGAGGGGTAGCTAACACATTTGAAGATAGGAAAGGAATTCAAAAGGACCTTGATAGACTAGAAAACCGGGCTGAAATTAATAAAATGAAAGTCAACAGAGAAAAATGCACAGTTCTACATTTGGGTCACAAAAACCAAATCCACAGGTATAGGATGGAGGACACATGGCACACCAGAACTACATGCAAAAAGGACCTTACGATTATGGTTGATCATAAACTGAATATGCGCCAGCAGTGTGATGCTGTAGCAAAGATGGCAAATGCTATTTTAAGGATGCATTAATAGAAGCCTAGTTTTCAAGTTGAGGGAAGTAATAGCCCCACTATATTATGTGTTAGTCAGGCCTCATCTGGAGTACTGTGTTTAGTTTTGGGCATCTCATTTTAAGAAGGATATACGAGGTTCATAGAAGGGCAATAACGATAAGAGGTATGGATTACAAAACTTGTGAGGAAAGGTTGAGGGCAGTGATCATATTTATGAAGAGAAGATTGAGGGATGATATGATTGCACTCTTTAAATTATCTTGGGGGGCTGTCACAGAGAGGAGGTAGGAAGTTTGTTCTCTGCTGCCCCAGAGGGTAGGACTAGTTCTAATGGTTTTAAGTTACAGGAGAGTAGATTTTGACTGAACATTAGAAGGAACTTCTTGACAATAAGAACAGTTTGGCAATGGAGCCAATGGCCCAGAGAGGTGGTGAGGTCTCCTTCTCTGGGTATCTTCAAAAAGAGGCTGGGCAGCTACCTGTTGGGGATGCTTTAGCTGGACACCCTGCACTGAACAGGGGGTTGGGCCTAATGGCCCATGAAGCCCCTTCCAACTCTTTGATTCTATGATTTGATGAACTTAGGACTTTCTGCAGGCAAAGTATCTTCTCTTAACAGAAATCAATGACCTCTATCCATGTAGTGTGAAATTGTGACAGTGTCATGGTGCCTACCTTTTGGGAACTATAACTCCAAGAATTCCACAACCAAGATGTTCTGGAAATTTGGTTTCACAGCTCTAAATTTTAGCCGCTCCTACCAAGTCAAAGCTTTAATGAGAACAGCAACCAAACTTCAAGTCAGAGTGCCCTATCATGAAATCTGAAGCAGTTATTCCCCACTGAGCTTGTAATACTCTGCTACAAACAGAAACATTAAATGATTGAAAATGGAATGCAGGGAATTTGGAAAAAAATTGTATATGTTTCTTTTTCTGATGAAAAAGAAATGTTTAAACCATTTAAAACATGCATTTGAGGCAAAATCCTAATATATTTGCAAGCACTGTCTCTTCAGTTCACAGCTACATCTGCTGTTTATCAAAGAAAAAGGCACTGTGGTCCAGTGAAGCAGAGGTGAGAATGATGTTGGAATGATGTCCAGATGTTGTTGGACTGCAGCCCACACAATTCTCCAGCACTGGCTGTGCTGGCTAGGGCTGCTGAGAGTTGCAGTCCAGCAACATTTGGAGGCATTAATGATTTCTACTCCTGCATGAGAGAATTGAAGTAAAGGTATCAGAAGAAAAACATTTTTTTTTTTTTTAGTAAAACTTTGCTAAACTTACTCATAAGCATTGCTTGCATTTTTCCTCAGTCGAGAGGAAAATTAACAGACAAGTGGGTTCCGCTCCAGGAACATTGTTAATGATTTTGAGAAATCACTTTAAATAAAAATCATCATCTCAGCAATTCTGCCCAAACGCCTCTCAACAGAGGAGCTGACAGCAGAGGCAGAAGGATTGTCAGGGTTAGCTGCTTTTCCTAATTCAATTGGAGAAGATAAGTTTAGGAATACATATATAAAAGATGATAATTTGGGGCCAAAGGTGTTTGATTTCTGGTCTGTTGAAATACTTCTATTAAGCTCACAAATAATTCAAGCTGATTGCTTTCTCTTGCAGGTCTACGAACATTTAAAGATGATTGTTACTGACACCTCTGTCCAACAGCTTCAAACTACAAACTCCAGGATATCATAGGATGCAGGCATGGCAGTTAAAGTGAAATCATAGTGCAATAATTATGAAAGGGTCCTACTGTGCTGGCAGGTTCACATTTGACAAACCTGCCTGTCCATTGGGAGCACTGGAGGAAGCCCTCAGAAAAAGTTGCAGAACCAGCAGGTATTATGCTTATGCTCTATGGGATCAGCTTCTTTACCTTCTGATTAGATTAGGTGAGGCAGAAAATTGGATTGCTCTTTCTGTTTGACAGATTGAACATTATGCAGTCAATTTCCAAATACAACCTCCTGGCAAGCCATTGTGAATATGATGGAGAACCTATGATCTTTTGTGTTCAATTGTAATTTAGCCTTGGAGCTCAGAGGAGTTAGAATGCCTGTTCCATTGGTGATGACATTATGGGTATATATTCGATGAAGGCTTGCCTATAAATTGTGCTTTGCTAGGAAGATATTGGCACAAGCTCCCTGCTGGTGTTTTGGCTTGAAACTAGGACTGCTATCATTCTCTGCAGCAAGCAGGCTTGGTTGTAGCCGTACAGAGGAACAGGGACATCACAGGTGCATGAAACCAGGTGCATTATCCATTAAGATTAATCATCCCTAGTGGGAGTTGGGGTTGCCTCTACGTTATTGGTATTGACCTGAGATGAAGGCAGTAATAATAAGGAACTGATGCACCCAGTTCTAGATTGGTGATTCATCTATCTGTTTTCTTCTGCTTCTTCAGGAAAATACACCCATTTCTGGTTTGGTTTTGCTCTTTTTATTTTTACTGTGTAAACAAGATGACTCTTTATTGTAGAGTATACAGTGATATCTGGTTTACTTTGTGGTTTAAAAAGGTCTCTCCCAGTCCTGGAGCACCTAGGGTAGAGGCTGGCAAAATTGCTCCCTCCCCAGGCCTCCAGAACTTTGAGGGGGTGTGTGTTAAATTTTCAAAATGTGACTTTTGGGGGTGGGAGTGTAGCCAGAGATGATCAGTGAGATCCAGTAGGGATCATGGGCCTCAGAGCAGCTGCCCATCCCTGCTGTACATAAACATACCAGCTTTTCAAGACATCCATGGCACCAGGCAGGGATTTTCCCACCAGTACTGCTTCAGATGAGGGATTCAGGGAAGGAAAGGGTTAAATCTCTCCTCTCCTGCCTACTGTCATTGTGATGATTATCACACATCCTCACCAGTGGATGCTATTTGCATTTTTAAAAAAACGTGCACAAGACAACTGCAAAGCAGTAATAGTGTCTGGTGGCTGCCATGTCAGGGGGGTGGTGAGTTTGCTCTGTGTCAGTCTGATCTTTAAAAGAGCTGAGCCTGTTTCTGGGACACATTTCAGCACCTTTGATAGTTCCTTTAAAATTCAGGCTAAAACCCAGAATAGTTTCACTGCTCTGCTCACATGGGAGGCACCATCACATCTAGTTTGACTCTTTGTTAGGCTGAGATAAGAAATAGGCTTTAGAACCTAAGCCTTAGTAGAAAAAAGCAACCAAAATGATGACAGAGTCGTGGGAGCAATTTCCCTATGAAGAAAAGTTGTGATGCTTAGTGGGGGGGGACACAGAATGTGAACATTTAGGGGTGTATGAAATTATGTATGGTATAGAGAAAATAGATAGGTCAAAGCCTTTTCTCCCTCTCTTATAATACTAAAACCTGGTGTTCTCCTTTGAAGCCATATGATAGGAAATTCAAGACTGATAAAGGAAATACTGGGCATAGTTAAGTGGCAGAATTCACTGACACAGGATGTAACAGTGGCAGCCAACTTGGATGGCTTGAAAAGGCCAATATGGTGCTTGGAGCTATCAGTGGCTTCTTGCTGGGATAGCTATATAGGACCTCCAGTATAGGAAGGCCGTATTCACGTTCAGCCACAAAAACCCACTGGGTGACTTGGGCAAGTTACACCATCATCACCATTGTTGACATACGTGTACAGGGACAGACAGTGAGTGTGCATATAGCCATAGTGGTAAGTGTTAGATAAAAAATGCAATGATGTTTGCTCCAGTGAAAATACATTTGATGAACATGTGAAACACCTGGGGAATGACTAAGCAAGTGATGACACATTTCCTAGGGGACATGCAGTAAGGGCTGAGTCATGATACTGCAATCATGGCAAGGGGTTGCATCATGCTAATGGCCCTGGCTGATGACCTGTAAGCAGGTGTGCATAAAAGGGAAGCGGGAATGCTTGCTCTCTCTCTGCTTACTTGAACCTCTGCTTACTTGAATCTCTGCCTGGATGAATCTCTGCCTGTGTATCTGCTATTGATCTGCGTATCCTGTATACAGATGTACATATTGCAACTGAGAAGATTAAAGCCTCCAGGTATTTTGAATAACAAACTCTGTGTCTGTGAGTAACTAACCAGTGTGTAGAGTGGTCAGAGCAATAATGTCTTTTTGTTGTAGTTGTACTCTGCTGCACGTGCTTTTTGCTGTTATGAACTCTGCTATCTACAATTCCCTCTGAGGCACTGTGTCTAGAGAGCATCAGCTTCGGAGATAATTTTGTGTTGGTGCTGTAAATCATCTCCCGACAGTAAGTACCTTTGGGAGAAGAAGAGGAGTTGTGCCTTGATAGAAGAGCTAGGCGAAGGACATTCTACTGACTGGAGTGGAGCAGCAAATGTCTTCCCATCATGCAAGCAAATCAAGGTGTGCAGCAGTCAAAGCCAGTTGAGCTGTTTGGAGGCTCAGAATCCCACAAGCACCCAACAGTGAAGACCTAATAGTAACAGATTAAATAATCTATATTCTGCTTTCCTGTCATGGTACTCAAAGTCTGTTGCCTCAGATGGTTGGCTTGCTTTGCCTCATGGTCAAACCTGTCCTGCTCAATAGAACCAGGAAAGATCTTTGTAATCTCCTATACGTTGTTTTATGTACTAAACACAGGGTTAATAAAAATATTTTAAAAAAATAGAACCAGGAAAGAAGTAACTTAAAATGTATTTATTAGGTGGTGTTCAAATCCTTGCTCAGCCATGGCAACCCACTGGGTGACTTGGGCAAGTCATACTCGACCTCAGAGGATGGCAATAGAAAATCCCCTCTGAACAAATCTTGCCAAGAAAACTCATCAGCAGATTTTCCTTAATTGGAAATGACTTGAAGTCACACAACAACACAACAAAATGCTGTGCTTTACAAAGGATTATTTTAACATAATCAAAAATGCAGAAGTGTTGTTTGGGTGGCATGCAAATTCTCATCAACCAAAACCAAACCAAAACAAAAAAATCCTAAAAACCATAACTCCTCTGAGGACGTATCTGTCATTGCCAAGTCTCTTGTTCTGCATGAGAAACATTGCCAAAAAGGACTGGAGGCACAATCATCAATCTCTTCCTTTCCTGTCCCTTGCACTGTTATTTTGAGATAAGCATCTGCTCACCCAGGGAAAGCTGTCCTTTCAAACAGAGCCAATTGTTTCTCAGGCTCACCTCTGTTGCACACACCTCCCATTCTCAGTGCCATCTATTCTGGCCAGTCAACCTTCATCTGAAAAGGTTTCCTTGCCTGTTATTATCTTACAATTGTACGCTGGGATGAGATAAGCTGTGGGCCTGGCCAAGGTGAAATTGGTATCACAGACCTCATTGTAACAGCTTTGATTTTAACTGTGGGAGACAGCTGCCCCCGGCAGCAAATAGGGAGCTGACACATTGTCTCTACACATAAAAGCTGTTGGCTCCAGAGCAAACAACTGATGGAAGGGTTTGTGCAAGACATGGGAGGGGGCAGGTAGCAGACCTGTGAATAGGGTGGCAATCTTTTTTGACCAGCAGTGTCTTGAATAGCGTTGTGACTGGTAGAAATCTGACAGCAGTCTCTCTCTCTCTTTCTATTTCTCCTTTTCTATCTCTATTTCTCCCCACCTCCATCCCGCAAGTGTTTGCACACATACTCAGCATAGTGATGGTGTCATTGGGAAGGTTTGCCTATGGGCCTTCTCCGTGTTGCGAAGTTATTGAAGACTGGGGTAGGCAGAGGCATATATAGGGTCGGGCAAGTAGGACACTTGCCCCAAGCGCAATGCCAGGGGGTGCAAAAAAGCCATACAAGTAGGGGTGGGGGTGGGGGTAGGGGTAAGAAGGTAGGAGCTCAACTTCCACACTTGCCCTAGGCACTGTTTAAGCTAGATACATCACTGGGTAGGGGAAAGATGGCTGATCTATGCCCAGTAGGAAACTAAGGTATAATAATCATACAGAACATCTTTGAAAGATGCCCAAAGCGCATCAGTGACCTACAGGATATTGCATGGTTTGAAGATTTCTCTGTGATAGTCTTTCTTTGTCACCACATCCTGGCTGCTCAAATAGAATGTATAGATGGTGCTGTTGAAAGATTGCCCTTAAGAGAGTACAATGGCATGCAAGTAGAAGAGATAAGGCCTCCCAGAAATGCAGCATCCAGTTCCACCAGGCTGAGGAAGAGAAGGCAAACAGGCTATAAGGCCTCCTGAGATGTTAGCTCTGTTAGGCATTATCTCTTTCTCATAAGAAATGTACCGCATTTCAGAAGAATTGGGACACGATTTTTGGCAGTAGAAGGGTGTTCAACATTTGGGGATACAATTTGTTCCTTCCCTCTCTTTCTGATTGTCTCTGGAAATGTATATAAAAACGACGTATTATATAGGAGTGTTCATAGGACCAAACCTTTAGAATTTTAGAAGAATAGGTGGAGAGGCTAGAGGGTTACACTGAATAAAGAACAGTTTCAAACTTGTGTATGTGTGTTTCTGCTTGATTGGCAACAAATCACAGAAGCTAGGCAAATGATGGATGAGTCATGTACAGTGGTAAAGGCAGAAGGATGAACTTCAAGCATTTTCCAAGCAACTGCCTAATGCAACATCCTTCCAGAGCTCACAGATTGCACTAGCAGACATTTAGTGCTTCTGTTCTTAGAAGACAAATGTTGCAAAGAGAACTCAGAAAGAGCACTGAGCACTTGGTCAGTCCTGTGATTTATTAATATCCTGCTCCAAAGTACTGGAACTGTAGAACTGATAAAACCATGCACTGTAATTAGAAGCTTCAACTGCCACTCATAAAACTACACCAACCTCTTCTCCTCTTACCCATCCAAAAGTTTTCCTTTTATGGACAACCTGAGGAGAAATTTGCCATATTTTGGAGGCACTGTACCTCTGTATCCCTATAAATCCCAAAAGGAACCTTCAGAAATGTTCAGATTTGATCTGTTTCAGAGGAATCTCACCATGGTTGGACACCTCCCAAAATTGTCTGAATCAGCCCAATTCAATTTAAGTGTCATCCTGAACATGCACCTGAATGTTCTTGTTCTCTTTTCCCCTCCCTGCTTCCCTTTCCTTTTGCTTCATGTCTTTTTAGATTGTGAATTTTATGGGCAGGGGCTGTCTTCTTGCCTTGCTTTTATTGATATGTAAACAGCTGTTAGAACCTTCACAGCTGTAGGGTAGCTATAAATGCTAGGTGTAAATAAATATGATTAAATATCTATTTTCAAAATCAAGTGCTTCTAGGAGTAGAATGTAAAAGTAGAAGGTGTTTCTCTCTGGGTGATTTGTAATAGATTGGCATGATTTTCTGACTTTCAACTGTTTAAGAAGAGCCACAACAAGATTCTTCCTGTTGACACACACACACACACACTGCTAAATTGCACTGATGAAATAAAGAAAAATATGAGCACAGATTTCTGTGTTGAAGGACTCTGAGCTCTGCTCAGTTCTGATATGCAAAACAAATTCCTGGATCAGGATTCTTTCATTATAAGTGTATTCAGTATTAGGCTTTGGGTATAAAATACAACGTAGATGAAACACGAATTATTATCTGCCCTTCCTGCTTTAAGTTTTTTTTTAAAACAGTCATGCGTTGGGAGGAGTTGTACTTCTTTCCCTTTTCTTATCTTGTTCCTTTTTTTTTAAAGCTGTTGTAATACTTCATACAATTTAGTGCTTGGCTGCAATTTTTTTTATTAAAAATTGTTCTGCAACATTGTAAGTGGTTTTATTTATATTTTGCTTAAAATTACATTGTAAGATATTAGCGCTGAGAGAAAGGTAGGAGGTGTTAGCCACCTTGAGCCTTGCTATTGGGAGAAAGGTGAGCTATAAATGATTAAAATAATAAATAATAATAATATTAAACAAACGAACATAAAGAAGTTACTAGAGGACAGATTTTTGTTGTTCATTGGGAGAAACATCTTAATGGCAAAAATGGAAAGGAATTTTCTCAGTCATCTAATGGTGGAAATGAAAATAGCACACTGGCTAGAATCCTGTAAACTGAGTATGCTTAACTCAGGGTATTTCCATACTACACTGCTGAGGCAATGGAAGTTGAAAATCAAGGTTGATACAAAAATGTAAAGACGCTTGTTTTGTTAACCTGCTCTTATTAGCATTGGGTGCTGAAATGGTTAACAAGTGCTTTGCTGTAATATTCTAAAATACTGAAAATGTTCTATATGGGAACTGTAGAGATGACTTCATTGGGAGGACAGATTGACCTGGAGACAAGAACCAAATAGAAGGCTAATAAACTTGTACTGCCAAGTGGACACCTGAACAGGTAGAAAATGGCTGAGTAAGGCAAAGATAAGACTACAATGGGAGACATCAAAAGATTCCTTAGTAGATAGAGCCAAAACTGACATAACTAGAGAAAGGAAGCCAACATGTCAGCCTGACCTGGGAACATGTTACGGAAGGGGATGTACGCCAAAGATGATGAAGTAGCATATTGAATGTCTTGACCAGTGAGAATGAATTGTAAAGAACCAATCAAATGATGGATCCTGAAACTTGTAATGAATCAAATGCTACTGGTAAAATGTATTTAAGGGATTGTAACCCCTTTGTCTGGGTTCTGGATTTGCGTAAGAGCCCAGAACCATTACTGTATAGTAATCAATAAAGCTTCTGTTGGAAAGACATTCAACTGGTGTTGGTTCTTTTGAGTGTGCCGGGCCTGGGCCTGGGAAAGCTTCTGTTCATTTGGGTGTGACACGGTTATAGTGCTATTATTCCACTTTCAACCTCCTATGGAATCCTGGGGTTTTCAGTTTAGGGAGGGGCATTTAGAATTCTCAGCCAGAGAGCTCTTGGGCCTCAGTAAACTACAAATCCCAGAATTCCACAGGATGTTGAAAGTGGAGTAATAGTACTATAACAGTGCAGTATGGAAATAGCCTCAGAAACTTCTTCTGGCCTGACCCACTCCCCAAACCTGACAGAAACATCATTCAATCATGTTCAAATTGCTGGAAGAATGGACCTCTGTTTCTCCATGCAGCTGATGCCCGGTAAAGTAGGTTGGGGGTGCTGAGTTATAAATGTGCCAATAGTGTCACAATCGTACTCAGTAGCAATCATGAATACAGAACAGTTACCAAGATTTACTCATCTATAACTGTTTTGTATTCACAATCACTACTTAGTCACAATGTTGACACAAATGAAAAAAATCAGAGGAAAGAGATCCTTGTGAGCTGTCATTTCAGAACTCCTTTCATGCAGAAGACCTCCAAATTTTCCTTGCAAATGTGAAGTAAATTCACTTTCACTTTGAAGTAAGAGAGCCTGTCATATTCAAACTATTTTTAAGAGCCTTTGCTGTAAAGGTCATCAGCATCTTGTGTGAAGTAAACCAGAAAATGCACAGAGAACAATGAATTTTTACATTCTCCCACCCTGAAATCATGCTCATTTGTAATGAAGGGACTTCCCTCTGTGCCAGGAGATGAGCCGTCCATTTAAAGAGGACTCTGACCATTTAAAATGTGTTCATAAATGTGTTGGAGAATAAATATTGGTTTGGTTGCTGTAAGTTTCACTTTGTAGAGACTCCAGAAAGTGAAGAAAATGGAGGAAAAAATCTGTTCCTCTTACTCCAAGACTTCTTTATTTCAGTAGTATGATATGCTGCTATTGTTAAACCACTGGCAGTAAAAAAAAATCTTGGCAGATCTCCTGAAAATAAGCAGAGGTCTACCAAATCCATGTTCTTCTCACACCTGACTTGCAGTTCTTTCACATTACAATGTTATAGCACCATGATTTCTTTTTAACTGCCATGGCTGAATCCTATGAAAGCCTGGGGTTTGTAGTTTGTTGAGACACCAGAACTCTTAGGCTGAGAATTCTAAATCATGTATCCTAAACTGCTAACACCAGGATTCCATAGGATGTTGCCAAGGCAATTAAAATGGAATCATAGCCCTACAAATGTTTACTATGAATAGGCCTTATTCCTTAAGTTAATTTTTGCCCTTTGGGGCAGCATGTAACAGCCTTTTGCTCTCTTCAGGTATCTTGAGAATGTGATCATAGCCCCGTTTAGTCATCACTTTTGCAGGCTAAAGCTACCCAGAGCTTTCCAACTTTCCTCATAGGGCTTGTTTCACTAGAGACCATCTTCATTACTGTCCTAGTCTTCCAGTTCTTTGCTTGAATTCCTGTACTATAGATAGAAACAATGGCTGCAGGAACCAGAACAGGCCAGATCCCTAGTGGTTTATTCAATGTGTTTGAGAAATCTGGTCCTGCCACAATATCTAATGGTAGTACTCAAATAGATTTAAGGCTGGGCACAGGATCCCTGATTTAGGTAAGAGTCTGATTCAGCAGTTCAGAGCTTGGCTCAGTTCAGTCTCCAGTGGTTCTCAACCTGTGGGTCCCCAGATGTTTGTGG
Organism: Iguana delicatissima; assembly: GCA_948472985.1. Lineage (NCBI taxonomy): Eukaryota > Metazoa > Chordata > Lepidosauria > Squamata > Iguanidae > Iguana > Iguana delicatissima. Next base: position 201,574 of record CAOKZL010001872.1, on the reverse strand, counting down.
ACTTCAGCTCCCAGAAGCCCCAGCCATTATGGTCAATGCTCAGGGCTTCTGGGAGCTGAAGTCCACAAACATCTGGGGACCCACAGGTTGAGAACCACTGGTCTAGAGCAATCTAGACCTTGAATCTGAACTGAGATTTGGAAATTCAGAGGGCCAGCTCCTCCATTGACTTGCACTGGGAAATCATATGGAGGATGGAGCAAGCTTGTTCTCCGCTGCTCCAGTGGCTCCAAGCTACAGAGAAAGAGGTTCCACTTAAATATTAGGAAGAATATCCTGATGGTGAGTGCAGTTTGACAGTAGAATACACTGCCTCAGAATGTTGTGGAGTTTTCTTCTTTGGAGGTTTTTAAGCAGACGGTGGATAGTATCTATTGTGAGTGCTTTGATTATTTATTTCAGCATGGCAGGGAGTTGGACTCAATGGCGCTAGTGGTCTCTTCTAATTCTCTGATTCCTGTTCCCCCCATGTATTTTGTTGTATACACTTTTACTTCCTTACTCCTATGTAAAGAGAAAAATTATATGTTGATGAATGCCATAAATTAGATCCCAATCAAGTCTCTATTCTCCCAGGACACCGCCTGTGTTAATGAGTGAAGCGGGATTTATTTAAAACATCAAATAACTTCTGGAGAACCCACAGGCACCTTGGCTTCTCACCAGAATTCATAAATGACAATATGAGAAAGGAAAGACTTGGGTTTAAGTGGGTTTTAACTGAGTTGGTAGTACAAAGCATTTTGTAATCTCTAATTAGCAGAAGTTCTTATTAGAAATGTTATTTGTGTATTCTTTTATTTGGCCATCAGTGAAAAGTTTCCCTTCACTCCATCCTACTGCTTATTGCCAATTCCTCACCCCATCCTACACCACACACAGTAGGTTCAATTCATTGTGCTTTCTGGTAGGGTGTAGGGGGAGTTAACCCACCAAAATATTTTTTTTTAAGTGATAACACCTTTCTTCAGTCTTCCTCAAGCTGTTTTAAAGTTAGTGCATACATTCTACTTTCAGGGTACTGGGACTGTCCTATTACTCAAAGAAAACAACATGCATTAAGGGATTGTTGTGGCAATAAGGAGCTCAGATAAGTTAGACAAGAAAGAACATATCTCTGCATAGATGATGAGTAGCTGATTAATCTGTGGCAGGACTTCTGTTAAGGCCAACAACATGTGTATGTTTTCCTTACATGTGTATGTTTCCCTCCCTTATTCAGGTGTTACAGGGCTTGGTATTCCCTTCCTCCCTCTAAATGGCTAAAGCTTCCCACTCACCTTACATAAAATCCCTGAATCTGCCTCACATAGACATTCCATGCTTTGTGGCAAGTAGGCAAGATCAGAGAAATGTCTGGCTACATCCCCATAGGCAGATGCAAAATGATATCAGTGTTGAGATTTGCCATTGCTATAATGATTTTGTTACTGGGGACAAAGCCAGACACTTCTCCAATTCTACCAGCTTGCTATGAAATATGGAGTGGCAGTTTGGGGTTGCTTCAGGGGCTTATCAGTGCTAGGGAGAGGGGAGAACATATGGCTCAACATAGCATAAGTCTGCATGCAGATATGTATGCTATGCTGGGGAGATTGAGGCCTGTGTCTGCTACGTATTGACAACTTAGAGCGGGACAGTGCAATCCATGGGTCACAGAGCTGTTTTTGTGGCTTCCAGACCCCTCCAAGTTGGAAAACAAACAATAAAATAAATAAAAAATTAGAAAACTTTGGGTGCAGTGGGTGAGTCTGGCCCTCCAAGGTGACATGGGGGTGAAATGTCTCCTGAAGAGTCAGACTCTGATGTGCCCCCTTAGCTAAGAGTCTTGGATCTTCCCCCACTATCTGTTAACCTCTGGCTTCACTTATTCAGTGTCACCTAGTTATTCTTTCTTGGTCACCTTTCTTTGGTTTTGTTCCCTCCTCTCAACTTCTTCCTTTCACATCACTTGGCTTTTGCATTTTCCTTCAGTGGCTAGGGAAAAGCCATATTACACCACTTTCCTCTCAAGACCACCAAAACTAGATCTGGACAAGGCTATCTTCTTAAAAGAGGATCTCACTCCTGGTGCCAACACATATGTGGACCAAAGGAAGCAGAGGAGCCCTAGTTATCACCCTTACTACAACCCTGGAAGATGCCTTTCTTAGGGAGTTTGGCAGAGGTGGGGGGGCTGAGGCATGATGATTGGTTGCATAGCACAGATTGCAACCTTCCACAAACCCTCTGAGGAACATCGATTGTCATGAATTTGCATCAACATCATAGCACAGACTTGACACTATTGTGCATATTTGGCCTTCTCTTTATCATAAATGGCAGTATTTTCTAGATCAGGACCCATTTCAGATAGGTGTAGGGCAATAAGAGTAGCCATAATCTCTTGCTTGCCTGTTCCAGATGCACTGCCGCATTCTGCCCAGCTACTAGCTGTCTGTGATCTTGCAATAGATGGGCTTCTTCTCCCTCGTATTTCAGTATTCTTGTGACAAATCCAGTTCTTGACCTGCTGGGTAGCTCCCTGACCATCCTGAAAAGATTGGGAACATTCAAGTTTTCCAGTCTCTATCACAAAGTTCATTCTCGTTCAAGCTTATATCACACTGAATGATCCTCTGCCCCAGACAGAAATTCAGATGTATTGTTATGCACATTTTTTTCAAAATGTATACATTTCCCCATGCATATCTTTGAAATCTATGCATTTTTGAAACACATAAGTAGTGTTGTTCTTGTTGTTGATCAGGTTACAAATTCATATATTGTATGTCAGGCTTCATTCAGTTTCAGGTCTTGCAAACTGGAAAAACACATATCCATTTTTTTTTAAAAAAAAAAGTGGCTGTGCAATCCAAAAAAAGAAACAAAAATTAGATTTGAAATCAGGATCACTTGCACCATTTCTGTAATGTTTTAGTGGTCCTAGGAAAGGTATTGCCCAATTCTGATCTTTATATCAAAATGAGAACCTAGACATTTTTTTTTTTTACTCATCTATAGATACAAGAAAGAATACAAGCAAACAGTGGTGGGAGATATGGGACATTCCAAAAACATTTCCATGATGGTGTTTCTTAGGTTTCCTAGAGTGGTTGAGACGAAAGTCTAGGGCAGTGGTTCTCAACCTGTGGGTCCCCAGATGTTTGTGGACTTCAGCTCCCAGAAGCCCCAGCCCCTATGGTCAATGCTCAGGGCTTCTGGGAGCTGAAGTCTAGAAACATCTGGGGACCCACAGGTTGAGAACCACTGGTCTAGGGAAACCTCCAGGCACCATTTTAAAGGGTTGCTGAAGAGCTGCTGAGAAAACAAAGTACACAGTTTTTCATCCAAGCTCTCCACAGTTGTGTAGCTGTTCAGATTTTCACTCAGCTCTTCTTGTCCCTTAGAGAGTAAGACTGTGAAATAAATTAATAAATAACTAGAGAACAGCCAGATGCCACCAATGCCTATTATCAGGATACTGGCCAAAGATCTGAAAAGAGCAGAAGGAAGATTAGGCAAATTATTGTCACAGGGAAAGAAAAAGACAAAAGATTAGGCTTCAACAAGCTGTCATTCGTAGTTGTGTGGTCTCCTTTTTGAGAGGGGCATGCAAACTAAGAGGCAACTTTGATGAGGCTGAACATACTTGAGGCACAGCTTGAATACTGCAAGGAAGGAGAGAAGCAGTGTTTGATACATTAATAGATGAGAAGTGTTCCATTTGTGGTTGGCACAATTCTAGCATCAAAGTATAAGTTAAACAGAAGCATGGCATTTTCATTCAAGACAGAGGAGAGATAGATATAAAAAAAGGAACAGATTGCTTTTGACTCTAACCAGCTTCATTGACTTCTTGTGAATTTGTCTGATTTAGGGCTGCTTTACATTGAACGCATGTAAGAATGTGTTTTATCTATACCATAACTACATTAATGAGACAGCTACCACATCAGCATATATCTGCCCAACTAGGGCACTTCCATTTTGGTGGCTGCTCCCAGGCCTTCAAACCATGGCTGGAATTTCTATCATGGTGTACTTTGCATAACTTTATGTATAATTGACTATGTAACAGAGGCACTAAGAAACCCTAGAATCATAGTGTCATAGAATCATACAGTTGGAAGAAACCACAGGGGCCATCCAGTTCAACCCCCTGCTATGCAGGAACCTACATCAAAGCACTCCCAACCAGATGGCCATCCAGCCTCTGTTTAAAACTTCCAAGGAAGGAAACTCCACCACACTGCAAGGCAGCATATTCCACTGCTGAACAGTTCTGACCATCAGGAAGTTCTTCCTGAGGTTCAGATGGAATCTCTTTTCTTGTAGCCTGAATCCATTGCTCCTTGTCCTAGTTTCTGGAGCAGCAGAGAACAAGCCTGCTCCCATCTTGATATGAGATCCCTTCAAATATTTAAACATGTCCCCTCTTAACTGTCACTTTTGAAGATTAAACATACTCAGCTCCCTAAGCTGCTCCTTATAGGGCATGGTTTCCAGACCCTTCCCCATTTTGGTCGTCCTCTTCTGGACACGCTCCAGCTTGTTGATATGCTTCTTGAAATGACGTGCCCAGAACTGGGCACAGTATTCCAGATGAGGTCTGACCAAAGCAGAATAGAGCAGTATCCTGTTAGTGAATTGTGAAGATGCATAATGGAATACCAGCAAGAGTGTCACAATATGGATCAGCACTCCCTAGTCAGTGCCCCAAGGCACAACAGTACCAATGTGCACCTGTCCCAATGTGCTTTGGTCACTTTGCAGGCCCCCCTACTCAGTAATGTAACAGCAGCCCTTTACTGGGTATGGACATAACAGAACTGCCTGATTCTAATTCCTGCCTATGCAAGTCTACTTCTGAAGGCATATGTCTCTAAAAGGACTCCTCTCTCCTTAGGGAGACTAGGGCTATTTCTGCACTAGACTGTTATAGTGCTATTATTCCACTTTCAACATCCTATGGAATCCTGGGGTTTGAAATTTAGGGAGGGGCCTTTGAGGTGGAATAATAGCAGTATAACAGTCTAGTGAGGAAATGGCCTAGGATGGCTCTCTCCTTCCTGCTTTCCAACCTTAATAAGGGAAAACTATTCTATCCCAGCAGACTATTGGGAAATGATTACAGGTGCTTTTAGTAGTTTACTGCAGTGCTTCTCAGGCTATTTGATGTGGGAGATTGGCAATTTTTTTCCCCAGTGTGTCAAGTACAGGCACCATATTTGTGCCCACTGGCTACATTTTTTTTTCTTTTCTGGAAACTCATTGGAGACTAGCAGCCAATGGTACAAAGACCATCACTTGGGAGTGGCACTGGTTGCTTCCTTAAGTCTTTTAATGGGTCTGTTTCAAATGTCTTTAGTTGTAGAGATAGTTTAATCATATTTTATCAACAATGTTTTGTATGTAATTTTTTACATATATGCATCTGTCTCTGTTCTTTAAGCCACCCTGAGGTCCCAGTTGGAGGGGAAAGTGAAATAAATGTACAGTAATGAATGAGTCATTGTTTAAAAATGAAAATCACAGCACACAACATACAGCCAAACGTAATACTGTAGGATACTTTGTACAGAGACTACAAATGTAATAGTAGTCATTGTTGTGATAGTAGTAGTGGTAGCAGCATTTTTAAAAATTTTATGTTTGTAACTTATAACACAGACCACAAGTTATAACATAGTTTTAATTCGAAAACCATCCAACAAAGGTTGGCTGGTTTTCCTCAGGGTCTGTTAGTCATTGCTTTCATGACTCCAACCACTCATTCCCCTCCAAGCAGGACATTCCATATACTGATTCTCTGTATCTCTTTGTTTTATAATACCCTGAGTCACTGTGGTGCAGTGCTGTTACCCCAAAACATGGGTGACTCAGGGGTCCACCCACAATGCCAGTACCTCTGTAGAACAGTGGGGAATTATTAGCTCAAATAAGAGGTCCACAAAAGAAGGGTAACCTAACAAAATCTTTTACATCTATGTTTACCAGTACTTCTGCAGAGAAGAATCACCCAATTGTAAGCTTAATAATGTTTTATGGTGGGAATTGCAATAATACACACAAGATCCAAAGGGTCACACAATCACACAAGGCTAACTGAAGGAGAAAGGAGGAAAGTTTTGGAAAATAAGATTTCAGGGCAAAGTGGGTGATATTTACCATTCTAGAGGAGCAGCGAAGAAGCAGCAAAGAAGCAGCAATGTGACTTAGACATGAGTCTAAGGACAATACACAATCGGAAATCAGAGTGGCAGAGTGGTGCTCAGCAACCAGTGTACTGTGAGTTGACTGGACAAAAAAAGAGGTTTAAATACCTAGTTTCTGCCTGGAGTGTTAAAAGCTGTCCGACTGAGTAAACAATGGTGTTTGCAGAGTGGACAATGAGGTCTGGAATGGGCTAATGGTCTTAGCATTAGGTGAAAAGGGCTAATGACCATCCTGATAGTTCAGTGTATGTAGGATAGATTTGAGGAGAAAGGAGAGGTTTGCTTGGTCAGAGGAAGAGAAGTTAAGACAATCAGCCATCCTGTGGGAATCTTCCAGACACTATTGTCTAAAAGGCTGAGTTGTTAAGGCCAGCTGCAAACCTGTTATCTCAGGAGTTTCCTGGTGATTTCCTGACTACGACTTGGCTACACCTGGAGGTTTCTTCTGAGCTGATTCACAATGTACATGTTTGGCTAGCCTTTTCCTCTTATCCAGCCTGGCCATATAACCATGGCAGGGCTAGTCCCCCCACCCCGATTTCTTTATTACAGACTTGACAAGACAGAACAAATCTGATATTCTTACATGTGATCAAATGAATAAAATAAAATACATTGATTTAATGAATTATTTGTCAAAATTGTACATTATAAATGGAGTGAGTATTTTTCCTCCAAGTAGTCAAATTCTATAATATTCAAATTCTGAGAAAGAACAAAAAAGAAAGGAAAAATCTACCACTATTATGAGTACCCTCCATTTATAATTAACCTATATAGAAATATACTTCCAACTTTCTTTTGAAGGGTTTGATTCTAAGTATTTAATAAAATAAGACTCTGCTATTGCCTCATTTACAGCAGTTCTATCTTTTATCAGTCTTATTTCTTTTACATATGATTGCCTGTGATTATTTAATTTCTATTTCCTGACACTCTATCCAATTATCTCTTGGAAAGTGTGGAGTATTGTTCAATAGGTATAGCAGGGCAAGTTTTATATTTGTGCCAATTAAATCATATTTTGCCAATTAAATCATATTAAAGTGTGGGGGTGTATAACCTGGTAGTAGTGCTTTGAGTGCTGGATTAGGACAGCAGGGTCTGAATCCTTGTACCTCCATGGAAACCCACTGGGAGACCTTGAGCAGATCACATTTTCTCAGCCTTAGAGGAAAACAGTGGCAAACCTCCTGTGAAGAAATCTTGCCTAGAAAACACTAGGATAGAATTGCCAAGTCAATTAGTTAAAGTCAAACTGAAGGCACATGATGACAATAATATTTAATATTCCATGATTACTGAGGATGCTGATTCCTCATGGTGTTGTTTTATTAAAGTCCCCTTTGCCAAAGTTTGTCAAAGTCTGTATTTCTAAAATTAGTTTTTAAAAATTATTTCTGTAATTTCAGCTCCATAATCCACATTTCAGTTCTACAATGTTCTTGGTCCCATATTGGTATTTGCTTTCATTTCCAAAATTTGGCATCAAAATTTTAATTTTATGTCCACTTCTTCATTCATTGGCCCTTTCCGCATGAGGCTGGTGAATCGGTTCCTGCCGTTTCTTACTGGATTTTCTGGGCTCAAAACAAGGTGGACTTTCCCTCATTTTCTTCCGCACAGCTACTGTGTATGTTCCATTCTGATTCGGAAGGGTGTGAGTTCATGAATCCACACTGCCTCCACCGTGGCTGCTCCTACTACTCCCCTCATCCTGCCCCATCGGCTGTGATTGGCCCTTTTTCTTTTTCTTTTGCATGGTTTAGTATGTCATTGCGTACATGTGTACATGCATACGTACGTAAGTCCATACTACCCCCTGGCCCCTCCCATGAGCCATCCCCTGACCACCAATTCGCTCCAAGGTGCAGAAGACCTTCATGGCTAGATGCATTGGCCCACCTTAATAACCGCGTGCGGAAAGGGCCATTCTCTGTCTCAATAAGATACAGCATTACTGTCAGTTCTTTTCTAGTTCCTTTTTGTGGGTTCATGATCTAGAATCACAATAAGAACTTGTTCTCTGCATGGAATGTGTTCAGATTTCCTGAATTTTGTAATACTGTGGCTCTTCTTTATTTTGAAACTCCCATAACAGGGATACGTTTGAAAATGGATAGCTTTGTCAGCAATCAGTTCAGTTTGGAAAAATTATTTTTAGACTTCAGTTTTCAGATTATATCAGCCAGCTTGGCCAATGGACATGCTGACAGAGATTCTATGTACTGAAGCCCAGGAAAATAACTTTTCCAAACTCTGGATTCAGCATTAACTCTGTATCATATCATTTTAGGACACTTGATGGAGAGAAGTAGTTGCTGGTCAAGGCACAAAGCTATACAAGGAACACACAAGATGCTGGCACTGACCAGGTAAGCAGAGTTGTGGTGTTCATATATATATATGTGTGTGTGTGTGTGTGTGTGTGTGTATTTATATGAATAACTTGCTTGTCCAGAAAGCAACCACGTAAAGGAGATGTGTAAGAAAGAACTGGAACAATCTCTTAGACTCATTATTGAGGACCAGCTTAAGCACCTGATTCAGACCAAGGACTAGTCAGCAAAATGTTTATTTCAAGGGTTGGATGCAATCTAAAAGTGTGAAGAAATTTTGCTAAATTACTCTAGGCCTGTATTATTAGGGATGATCAATCCCTAGGAGTTCCACTGCAATCTTGGCTACAAACCATGCAGTCTACAGACACCAATATAATGGTACAGGTGTGCAACCTGCAAGTATAGCTTGCTTGCTCTTGCAGCACTAGGATAGAGGAAAAGATTTCTATTAAACCTTCCTGTGTTGCACAGATAAGGTGTATTGAAGGCGGAAATGGGAAAGTTAGTGGGCAAGGATCAACAGGCCAAGTTAATCATGCATAAGCTTTTTAAAAAATTTTAATTCCATTGTATGTAGGTTCAAAAGGAGACTTTTTAAAGAAATAAGTTTAAATTGATATTGAAACTTAACAATCCTACACTAAAAGCATTGCTGGAATGAAGGTGGGAATCCCATCCATGATTTTATTTCTCCCCATCTACTCACTCTGATTATAAATTAATATCTGAAGAATACAGTCCCAACGGTTTCTGGCCCAGAACTTTTCTGGCCTTCAGCTGGGTCAAAAACATTTTCTGTTCCTTATAGTTTGATGACATGGTTTAATTTACTTACTTGCATAGATCTGAGAAGATTGCTCTCTAAACTCAGTGTACTTTGTTTTAAAGAACAGCTAAATAATAACTATTCTAAAAGAAAGATGGTGCTGTTCAGAAAAAGGCATTATCATTCTTGATGGTTTATCAGTGGTGATCACATTGAACAATGTCAGGAATTTAAACACTTTGACATTCATTTTATAGAAAACTTCCCTGGAATCCTCATGTAGAAGCTATTAGAGCATGGCATTGAGAACTTTTGGAAGCGTCCTTAGATTTTACAACATTGCAGAGAGACACCTGGTTGTTAGGAAAAACATTCTGTGAATTTTGTATGGTGCTGCTGTCTATGGATAGGATGACTCTCAGATGGTTAAACTGGAGACCCCTCAGAATACACTCTTCAAGAAACTTTTAATTCTTTCACCTGGCATTTGTGTAACTTTGGCTTCGGTAGATTTGGCTTTCCTTCCATTAGATGTCGTATTCATTTTACTTAATTATTAGAGAATTTTAAAAGATTCCTCAGTCAGAGTTTTCCCAAGTTTTCCCTTGTATGTTTAGAACAGTTATTAAACTGCTGAGGTTGGAGATCAAGATACCACAAGTTGCTTCAATTGTATCTGACTCTGCTTGAAGGTTTTCCCATCCTGAATTCAAAAGGGAAGCTCCATGGTTACATTTTTACCTATAGTGTTCAACCAGGCAGACAGGCTATTAATACTTCTAATCTCTCCAAATGGTGTAGATTCTACAAAACTGATTATCAAACGGCTATTTCCTTGACAAAGTTTCCATTTCCAAAACTTAGGCAAGCTTTCACAGCCCTTTGATTTCAAACCATGCCCACAGCTATGATTGATGGCAGATCAATCATACCCCTTTGACCCTCTCTCTGTGTATTTGTGGGGCCCCAGAATCTGAGGATTTGCCTCACTATTAGTTCTTTTGTTCTTTATATTCAGATCTGAAAACTAAATTTTGGAGATCCACTCTATCTTGTCTACACTCTCATACTGTTCCAGAAAAGATTTTCTATCTTCTGTCTGATTAGGGCCATTTCCGCACTGGCAAGGGAATTGCTCCCTGCTGCTACTCACCGGATCTTCTTTGGGTCCGGTCCGGTCCGGGGTGAGGAGGAGCAGTACGTGATCGCAGATCCGCACTGCTCCGGTGTCCAAAATGGTAGCTTCCGGTTGGTCATAGGTCACGCCTAAAGCCCGCCCTCCGCAGTACCCAGCTGTGCTGGGGAAGGAAGAGGCAGTGCCATCGTGTTTCCTCCATTTGCAGAGGCAGCTGGTGTGGAGGGAAGTGCTTCTATTACACTCCCCTCCTGGCAGAGACAACGCTGCAACCCACACTGGATGTCTCCAGAATAAAGAAAGCTGTGGAAAAGGCCCATGACTCCTTCTAAGCTGCTTTTACTACTTGTAACCTAAACCTTGTAATTGCCTAACTGAAAGACTTTTTCAAAAAAAAGTAAAAAAAGTCATTTTGCAGAAATGCAAAAGAACTAGGCTGTGGTTTGGCTTTATTTTACATCCAACTGGGCAATGCAAAATTTGTTAGCTCTTTTAGCACTACAGCTCATTTAATTACTTTAATTGTGGAGAACTATTAATTCTAACTTAATTGCTTTTGTTATTTTTTTAATAAAATTGAGTTGTTTTTCACAGGCAAACTTCCAACTTAACCCATAACATAATTGTTTTTAATTAATTAGTTCCTGTCACTGATTATAGGTAGAAAAATTCTAACTCTTTGCAGTTGGCCACCCATGCTGCACAATGTTATTTATTGTAAATTTGAGCTGCATCCCATTGGGGTTTCCTCTTGTTCCAGCTAAGTTAAAGCAATCTGCATCATTGATGAGGTATATTTCCATAAACTCTGACATGATTGTTATATTTGCATAAACCCTGAAGAACTGTGTGGGCGAGAGAGAGAAGTCAATGAACACTAGTAAATTGACATTCGTCAAGTGTGAGGTACGTTATGATTAGGGCATCCATTTGTGCATCATCATAAAAGTGGAAATCCATCACTAAAAAAGAAAAAAGAAAAGAAAATGAAAGATCTCTGCATAAAATTTGCACAGGCTAAGTTCTATATATCAATGCAAGTCTAGAAAGAATTATAATAATTTTAAATTGAAACACAATATGTCTCACCATAATGAGGAAGACTATATAACCAATTTCCCTGAGCTAATGAAATTGACTGGCAATTTCAAAGCTTCTTCTCTCCTCAGTTGTGGCTGTACTGGATTTCAACTGGTCAGTCTTCAAACAGAGTACTGAGAAGAGGAGGATATGGCCACAGTAATGTATTGTTGTTATGTGATTTCAGGATTACAGCAATCCTCCCATAGTCAGCGCTGGAACTTGGAGTGTGTGGAGGAGGGGGGAGGGGGCGTGGCCATGGTGCATGGGGGTGTGGCCATGGCACGTAGGGGTGTGACTATGAGCTGGGCCCTAAAAATATTGCCGCCGGGGGCAAACCGCTCCCATCGCCCCCCCATCACTATGCAACTGCCCATAGTGTTTTCTTGGCAAGATTAATTCATAGGCTTGGCACTGCCTTCCTCTGAGGCTGAGAGAGTATAACTTTCCCAAGGTCTCCCCATGGGTTTCCATGGCTGAGAGGGGATTCAAACCCAGGCATCCCAGAGTCCTAGTCCAACACTCAAACCACTAGACCATCCTGGCTCTCTTAGGCTATGGTAATACCGGTAGGCAAAATGGGAAAGATTATGATCAGTTTGGGTATTTGATCTCGCAGGAGATGTAGTAGAGAATGTCACTGGTCAACTAGGTCATGGGCAGGTAAGGTAAACTTAGAACCAATAAAGAATCCTCTGCCATAGAGATAAGTACGAAAACCTTTCTGCAGACTGAGGGCCATTATACACTACCCTGTTACAGTGCTATTATTCCACTTTCAACATCCTGTGGATTTCTGGGCTTTGTAGTTTACTGAGGCCGAAGAGCTCTCTGGCTGAGAATTTTAAATGCCCCTCCCTATACTGCAAACCCCAGGATTCCATAGGATGTTGAAAGCTGAATAATAGCACTATAACAGTGTAGTGTGGAAAGGCCCTAAGAGACCCAGAAGCAGGCAAGTAAGGTCCAGTTTCTCAGAACCTCTTCCAGTATCAAGTTATTCCTCTGATGACTGTCTCTTGGGATTTGGGCTATTGTATGGAGATGATGTTGGCTTAGACAGTGGATCTGTTCATTCATCAGAGAAAGTCACCTGGGGCCCAGCTCATAATCCAGGTAGAATCTTAAGAAGGCTTCAGAGGAAATGCTGAAGAACTGGAGGAAGGAAGTCTGTCTCTTAATCAAACTCTGTTGAAGCTGTGAAGCAGCCAACAGCTAATCAAGGCTAATCAGGGAGAAAGCCCAGCCTAGACAAAAGCACTGATTACCACAGAAATGTAAGTCTGGATCCAACTGCTGAGAGAAACATACACTCACTGAAAATGGTGGTTAAAAGAGGAAAAAAAAACTTCACCTTTTTGGTGAGTGTGGCAAGATTGTGTTACATGGGCACTTACAAACACCATATTTTTTCCATTAAAATATGCAAGGTGGCAGAATTTGGAAAAATGAGGTTTGGGGCTTTAAGCCTCACAGTTCCCTATATAACAATGCCAGTATGCTAAAAAAGGTATTATTTCCAAGTTCTGCAAAGTAGTACTTCCATTTGCTGAGTGTGAAGTGTGTAGTGGGGTGGTATTTTGAGCCTATAGTGTGTGGGCAAGAGGGGAGGGTTTAATCTGGGAAAGTGGACTAACTGCAGTGCATGAGTTGTATGTAGCTGGCCAAGACCATTTTGGTAGCCCCTGGATCCCTCATATTCCCCCTCCCCGACTAAATAAAAAACAAACAAACCAAGAATAGCGCTTTTGCATTAACACAAGAGGTGTAGGTTACTGTTGTTATCATAGGCTGAGGTCTTGCATCATTATATGTCAGTCTAATGGCAGAGCTCCGTCATTGTAGGTACATCTCCCAATTCAGTTCCCCCAAATCCACCCTAGAAGTCAGCCAGTTGCACTAACTGATGGAGTTTTGAGGCACTGGAGACCAGGGCACCGAATGATAATGCATCCAACCCCCTTTCACTAGTGAGATGTAGTTCAACAACCTACTCTCCAGCACCTTGAAACTCCTTTGGTTGGTACAGTTGCCTGGCTTCTAAGGTGGGTTAGGGGGGTGTTGCTGCAATGGTGTCAAGACCATAAATGTGAATTGCAATATCTACAAAGCTGTAAGTCTATGGAATGCCAGTCATAATTATTATATTTATAACCTGTTTTCCCCCAAAGTGGGACTCAAGGTGACTTAAAAATTAAATGAGCATGGTATAGCTTAAAACATACAAAATATCAAAATTAAAATATAATTAAAACTATTAACAATATTGACACAACTTAAAACATACAATTAAAAGTAATTAAAAGCTGTTGAAAACAGTACAGTTAAATCAATTGAGCACTCTCTTAAAAGCCCTCTCTTTAAAAATATTGTTAAGATGTATACCAAAACTAGAAATAGTCTTCTGTCCACTTTTGGTTTTAATCCCAGCCTTATTCTCAGAGTCTCAAAAGTTGACTCCAGAACTTGCCCAGTCAATCATTTCTCTGCTAAAAATCAGTCAGCCCTAATCTTAAGCAGTGTGAGGCAATCACTTCAAGTGGCAGTTACCAGGGAGCAAAAGGAATATATGAAAGAACTGTGAGCCACACAGATAATCTGCCCTGCTTCTTCCTCAGGTAAGCTGCTCCCACCTATTTGCATAATAAGGTCAGTGTCCTTACACCAAGGTGGTAATCATGAAGCCCTGCAGCTGCTTCTGGATAGCAAGTTCTAGCAGCTCTAGATGCCATAGCTAAAGGTGAGCAATGGGAAACTGGGAAACACACAAACAGATTCACAAAGAGAGAGGGAGAGTACATTTGGGAACCCTAAGGATGGTAGATACTCTTTCTTAAAAAACAAAGCAAAAAAACAGCAGAAACAACAAACAAGAATAGTGTACTCAGAAGTAGATCCCTTTAAATTCAGTAAGATTTACTTTCTAGTTAGTACATGTTCAGAATCACAGGCCATTTTCACACCACACTCTTACAGTGCTATTATTCCCCTTTCAACATCCCATGGAACTCCAGGGGTTTGTAGTTTAGGGAGAGGCCTTTAGAATTCCCAGCCAGAGAGCTCTTTGGTCTCAGTAAACTACAAACCCCAGAATTCCACAGGATGTTGAAAGGGGAATAATAGCACTATAACAGCGTAGGGCAGATATGGCCCAGATAAATGTGATCAGTTTAAATTTTAAAAACACGGCAGAGTTTTTTCAAGCATGGTGCCTTGGCTACAGAAACTGGATCAGGACCATTCTCAGATGGACAAGTTCACCATATCTTGTAGCAATGGAATGTTCTACACCGAGCAATATTTTCTTCAAGTAAGAGAAGTCTAGACACTTGAAGAACAGCACATTCTTCTTATGATTCTTTTGGTCTCTTTAGTCCACCAAAAATGTCCTTGACAATGTCATAAGTAACATACATCTCCGGTGTGCATTTATACACCTTTATGACATAATTCTTGAAGGCTCACATTAAGAAAATGGATGGAAATAAAAGACAAAGTGCCATATGTACCAGCAACTGGAAATTAATCACCCCTCAGCTATGAATAGGAGAAGGTAAAGGGGAGAGACCCAGGGAAATAAAAGCACAACTTTGAATTGATGGAGTGAAGAGCAGAAGAGGGGATAGAATGATGATTAGCTCCCAGAAGAAATGTGCTCTGAATCCTCAGTCAGTGTGCTTTGGTTGTGTACTGTTCCTGACATGTAGTGTTCTTCACATGTTTATTTGAAGAGGCCTTTGGCAGTTCAACTGGGTTGTTCTGGAACTTTTAACTGGATGGATGCTGGGTTCTTCCCTTTATATTGCTGTGTTTTAAATTGTGTTTTAATCAACTTTATGTTTGAATAATATTTGTTTCATCTGATATTATAATTGTAAGCTGCTTTGAATACTGTTCTTCAGAAGAAAGGATGGACATAAATCCATAGCTATAGTATTTTGTATCCATAGCTATAAATCAATGCTATAGTATTTCCATTCTTTATGTATGGTTGTGAAACTTGGAAAGTGAAGGAAGCTGACAGGAAGAGAATCAGATCATTTGAAATGTAGGTGCTGGAGGAGAGCTCTCTCTCTCTCTCTATTCCACGTACTGCCAAAATGAATTTAAAAAGGTGGTTGTCTTAGGGGATATGAGGTCTGAGCTTTTCCTAGAAACCAAAACAACCAAACTGAAATTTTGGACATCTCATGAAATGATGTAGCTCAGAAAACATGATAGCACTTGGTAAACTGGGAGGCAACAGGGAAAGAGGAAAGGAGAGTCAGCATGGTGTAAGTAGTTTGAGTGTTGGGCTATGAGGCTGGAGACCATAGTTCAATTCCCCACTTGGCCATGGAAACCCACTATTTGAACTATCTGAGATCCATCTGTAAAGTAAATTTTTTCACTGAATTAGGTTGATTGCAACTCAAGCCATGCAATTCTGGTTATGCAAGAACAGCAGTGTGTTTTTTAATGCAGGAGTGGGAACTGTGTGGCCTTCCAAAGCCTCAATCCCCATTTTTGGCACCAAGCTCCAGCTCCCTCCACCCCCAGCCAAACCCTCAGAACTTTGAATATTTTAAAAATGTTTGAGGTAAAAAGCCCCTGCAAAAAGTAAAGCATTGCTCCAGAAGGCATGATTTACCTATAACCCTCACTGCTGCCTCTCAACTCTCCCCAGCCCCAAACTACAGCCAAATATTGACCAACCCCTGAAACAGAAGACTTATGGCCACTTCCAAGATATATTTTTAATCAACTGTTTAGCCAAACAATGTGGTGGTACAATTGGGTTAAAATTGTTCTCACACTGCAGGTCTACCCTTCCCTCTCCCCATTTCAATGGGAATTTATGTCATCTAGAATAGGCTCAGTCCCAGCAAATGGGTGTTTGACTGGTCACAGGACTTAAGGAGGATAAGCTGAAAAACAGCTTGAAGGTACCTATCACTATCGCTTTTCTTCCAAATGACATTCAAAGAATTAGAGATTTTTCCCTGTCTTCTCCCTCTGAATGTTGCTGCTTAGAGTCAGACAAAAGAAAACAAATCGACTTCATGGATTCTTCCATCGCCACAAGAGGAGCAAGCAAGCAAAATGAAGTTTGGGCTCTGTCCTTACTTACTAGTCAGTATTGTTCTCCTATTAACGTTATTTATATATATATATGAAGTCTCATTTTCATGCTTGCTTACTTTTTTCTTTTTCTTTTGCAGGTGTTATTAGTTAGATATTGGGTTACTTCATATATTTTTGTTATTCTGCCATTGTGTTACTTATGCAATAGCCTTGTGTGTGGGAATAATCAGGAGAAGCTCATGTGTTATTTAGATAAAGGATTGCTCTCAGAACTGGTTGCTGTAAATATTCTCTGAATTTTGAGGAGGAAGCGTCTTTTGGTCAAAATGGATATTATCTGTATTGTATACAGTCAGGACTGTACAGGACTCCTGCAAAAGTGGAAAAACTGTAAATATCAAAATGTGTGTGTGCGCATCTGTGGGAAGGGGGCTGAGGCATGGCACCGAGTGTCCAAACCATAACAGGAAACGGAGAAGGAAAGGGAGTGGTTTGGCATTGTGGCCTTATATTTCCTCTCTTTCACTCATTTCTATTCATGGGTATTGCGTGGCATCAGGAAAGAGTTCATGGTGCTGAGAAAAGGCAACAGCTGATAGATAAGGAGGACTGGAGGAGAGTTTTAAAGGGTTGCACAGCTTGTTTGAGGCTGCCAAGAAGGAAGTTTTCCCTGGGAAAGAAGCACTTGAGGTGGGGTTGGAGAAACTCACAAATAATCTAATCCATGAAAGTTAAACCTGTGAATGTGGAGGGCCAACGGTATATGTTTTGATTATATTATTCTATATACTGTATATGTTTTATATTGTATATGTGCTTTGATTATATTATTCTAAGTGTTGTATATATTTTGAATACATATTCTCTTCATGTAATTCACTTGGTTTTGGTTTTGGCACCTCTGGTGCTTTCTCTATTTCTCTTGTAGAGAACAGCAAGAACTTATCTTTACTACTGGAAGAGGTCCATAGCTGTCTGAAGACACCCTGCTCGCTGAGGTGAAGAAGCAAATGATGCCCTTACTCATCCAAGTCAAGGTGCATCATAATGTGAAACTTTCAGATATAAGAATCAATAAAGCACACATTCCCTCAGTAAGTCATTTTCTGGAATTCCCTCATATTTCAATAACAGAAGTTTTGGGCTATAGAATAAGTGAACAATATTGATGAGAAGATTGTATTAAAGAAAGAGAGGAGAGTTTAAAATTAAATTCTTTGACTCCTAAAGGACTAAATGAGGATCTTTATCTGTTCCCGCTCCTGCAAATTCCTTCAGAGCTCTTTGATGGTACTCTTCCCCTTCAAACCAGTTGCATCTATGCACCCTTGAATGTTATCTAACTCTCTCCCCCTTTTTCTGACCATCTGCTAACATGGAAAAAAAAACTTGAGCCTGGTTCATATATTTCTTTTCATTCAGCAAATGGAATGAGAGTCTGTGCTTTAGAGATTTCTGCAGAAAGATTTCAAACCAGTATCTACAGATCCTCAGCAGTGTACAAAGATTAAGACAATTTTTCTTATGTAATATTTACATTTTATTGTATAATTATGTGTTATCCATTTTCATTTACATTTATGTAGCCTGAAGAAGGCCTTAAAAATATAGAGAGACTGAAATATGTTGGGCTTTCTCTATAGTAAAGCAGCCATCTACCACACAGTTTGAGATGTGTCTGCAGCTTTTCCTAGGGGAGTATAGTAACTAGAGCCACTCAAGTTGTTTTGGCTCATGAGCAGGAAATCCCACAAGTGCCTGTTCTACTCCCTGGAAATATAAATGCTCTGAGACCCAAAGCATCATCCCACCATCTGTCAATGATGGATAGTTTCAGAATGTTATTGTGTTAATTCTTCTTAAAGGCACCTTTCCCAACTCTGCTCTATTGGGGATTCTTATTTAATTGCAAATGCATGATAATATCCCTTTACCTTTGGTAAAGGCTACATGTGTCTTGTATAACAAGAAACAAGCAAAAGTTCTAGCAGTTGCATAGGGATAGGGGGCGATTGGGGCAGTTTGCCCTTGGTGGCAATTTTTGGGGGGCTTGCTGGCTCCTTGCGTGCCCTCCCCCATGTGCCATAGCCACGCCCCGTCCCATCTGTTGTAGCCCTCCCCCCACTGTAGCCTTACCCCATGTGCTGTAGCCCCACCCCATGTACCATAGCCATGCCCCCGCATGGTAGCCACCCATCTGTGCTGTTGCCCCGCCTCCACACAGCGTAGTCACGCCCCCTCCCACACCCCCTCCATGTACTCCAGGCTCTGCCACTGAGTTCTAGTAGCAATGGATGCACATAAATTTCAAGATGAACAGGAAAACTTTATTTCCAATCCTCATGGTTGCAGAAAGCGAGAATGGGGCAAAATTATCTGACGTTTGAAATCTGCTACTCGGATATGCTCTAGTTCATCTAGAGGCTTTTTCTCAGGGGATGAAGCCTGATATTTGCTCTTCTATATTCACAGGATTCACACTTTTCCTGTTGCATCTGGTTTTTTAAAAACTTCCTAGACCAAACACACACATAAAAACAGCATTAAAGAGGAAAAGAGAATAGCTGCATAATGTGGTTTGATTGGCAGCATTAAGAAGTCCTCTGTCTCCACTCCTATACTTCTGTTGCAAGTACAAAGCTGACATTTATTTACATTTTGCTGCATTTCTGGTCTGTTGCCATGGCATCCATACCTATTCACATCCTGTGTTCTAGCATAGGCTATGAAATTACTAAGGTCTGTTGCTGGCCCCAAGGTGTCACCTTTTATTCAGTTCAGCAGCAACAGCCTATTACAGCAGGCACTAGAACACCTGAATTTTTCCCAATTGTAGTCCTTCCTGCACTTTTAGTTGAGTAAATTGGACAGCTGACATGTTTATTTCCAGAGCCAGATGTGCCTGGTTTTCTTTACCTTTAATTCTTCTGTCTTTCTTACCTGATTTCCTGTCCTGTTGAACTCCAGCTTTTACCTCCACCCTGCTATGACTTTTAAATCCCTCCCCTCACCAGCTGGACCTCTGCTAAGTTCAGCAGAATGTTCCACTCCATCATCATCCTACCCATGGTAAACCTTGCACTATAAACTCATTGCCAGCAGTCCTTTAAAACTGTGCCACAAGAAAGTATCCAGAGATAGCCAGGTAAGGACTACCCCTAGACCCCAAGACTTCAGGGTCCAAACCTTAGGCCTAGGAAAGACCTTTTGTGATGTCAAAGGAGGGAACCCATGCTGATGCCATGAATCTTAATGCATAAAGTGTCAGCCACTATTGCACAGAGTATGTTTCTCCAGTGAAAAACACCTAGTCTAACAAATGAGGAAAATGCATATCCGCACATCTTTCAAGGTAGTGCTGTTGCCCTGAGATTCCTCCCATGGCCCTGAGGACCAGAGAGAAAAAGGTCAAGTCCCTGAGACTCAGGGCAAGACCCTGACGTCTGGCAAACCTGTTGTTATTGTGTGCCTTCATGTCATTTCTGACTTACGGTGACCCTAAGGCAAACCTATCACAGGATTTTCTGGGGGCTGAGTGGTGTCACACACCCAAGGTCACCCAGTGGGTTTCTATGGCTGAGCAGAGAACTGAACCTTCTTCTCCAGCATCGTAGTCGAATGCTCAAACAGTATGGTCATTTCTGCACTAGAGTGTTATAGCGCTATGATTCCACTTTCAACATCCTATGGAATCCTGCGGTTTGCAGTGTAGGGAGGGGCCGACTTGTCCCTCTCAAAACTGCAAACCCCAGGATTCCATAGGATTTTGAAAGTGGAATCATAGCGCTATAACACTCTAGTGTGGAAATGGCCTATGCTATGCTAGCTTTTACTCCTACTCAAAGTGTAATGGCAACTTTTTCACAGAAATGTGCATAGAATTTTATACTGCAAAGCTGAACCAGAAAAAGTTCACTTCCCATTGAGTTTTATCCACAGTTCTCAGTGTTGCAATCAGGCAGTTTTAAACTCTGGATTGGCTCTACTCACTAGGAGCCCTAGTGGCGCAGTGGTTAAATGCCAGTACTGCAACCACAAGGTTGTGAGTTTGATCCTGCCAGGCTCCAAGGTTGACTCAGTCTTCCATCCTTTCGTAGGTCGGTAAAATGAGTACCCAGCTTGTTGGGGGCAATTAGGTAAAAATACATTGTAAACCGCTTAGATAACACTTAGTTGATAGGCGGTATAGAAATAAATGCTATTGCTATATATTGCTATTACTTTAGATAAGGTAATGTGTATTATTTCACTTACTTCAAAATACACCATCCTAGCCGAACTGCATTTGGAGCCCTCCTATTTATTCTGCTGCACACTGTTGGACTTTTGTCTTATGTTCCTGCATCACTGGAAGATATTATAGAATGAATCTTTGGAGTAATAGAGGTTTGTGCTTATCCCGTTGTGCTGCCTTCAGAAATTAAGGGAATTATAATAAAAGGTCTGCGCTTCACTGTACTCTCACCAGTGTCTGCTTTTAAAAAAAAAATCCCTTAAAGTACCAAGAATAGACGCTCTTCAAGAAAAGCTGACTCCTCAACATAATGACCTTTTAATAAAAGAATTCCAAAGAAGGCAAATCAGTTCATTCATTTACTGCCTGATTTAGTGTGGAAATGAGATATAATCAATCAAAGCTGCTCACAATGGAGAGAAAATATGACAGAAGAAAAATATTGTCTGAAAAATATAGAGAGCGGATGGGGTTTGTTTAATCGTTTTTTTAATAATTATACTCCATAAGTAACTGTTGTAGAAATCCAAGTTAGAGCAAGGGTGGGCAGCAGAAATGGGTCTCAGTGCAAGTGGTAGATCATCAAGGGTTTCTGACTATTGATTATTTAGCAGCCATAGTAAAAAGGCTCCCCCACTCTAAGGGTCAAGCTAGACAATACGTTTACTGTATTACAATTTTTATAGAAGTAGGCCATTTCTGCACTAAACTGTAAACCCCACAGTTCCATAGATTGTGTGGCACATAGGATGTTGAAAGTGGAATAATAGCACTATAACAGTCTAGTGCGGAAATGGCTGTAATCCCCCAAGTGGTGAAAGATGTATACTTGTTATAACACAGGGAAGGTAAAAACAGGCTTCATTGGCAAATCTAATTGCTGAGACATGTATCTCTGAGGAAAGCCCACTGTGTGAAGAAATCAGGTTAACTGTGTTATATAGATATCTAACACTAACATCTAGTTTGATCCAAATCAGACTGCTAAAGTGGATGAACACTTCTAACAATGAACTAAATCCTTGTGTTTGTTCTAAAGTAGACCCATTAAATCAATGGGATTTATCCATGTATTGATTTGTGATCTGACAGTTGATTCAGTGGGTTTACTGTAGTTGGAATTAACCAATAGATCAATATATTCCCAGCCCACCTTCTGCATAGAGTCACTATTTAGTAATCAAATCTAGTTGGGGAAGTCAGGATTTTAATAAAGGAATAGTGTCTTTCTCTGGGCTCATATTTTCTTCTCCATGAGCCAGGGAATGACAAATGCTTATATGCTAGAGATTTTTTAAAATGTGGTGGATTTCAGATTTGTGAACTTTGCAGTCAAGGGTTACACAGATTCTTTTGTCCTTTGGAATTACCAACTCAAAAAGGACATCCTTTTCAATGTAGAATTCCTATTGATCTGAATGAATCCAGGATAACAGTTGAGCTTCTGATACGTAGTCTGAGCTCCCACAGGAGAACAGCAATTTTGCAGTATGAAATTGCAAATTAATGAGAGAATATGATTGAACAAGTTTTCTATAGTAGAGTCTGCTGCAAATTGTTCTGTATATCATGGCCATTTCCACACGGGGGTAAAACCCCGCAGTGCGACGACCGGACACGGAGGTCGTCCTCACCGTAGGGTGCGCTAGTGCGGTTGGAAAAGCTGAGGCTCTACACCTCAAACCACTCTAGCACAGCTGCAGGGGTGGCACTGCGAGTTTTATAAAAACCACCTTCCCAAGTGGTGTTTATGAAACTCGCCCACGCTGCTCTGTGGCAGCTCCCGGTGAAGAACTGCAGAGACGCGGTAGTGAGTCTCTGCAGATCTGCCCACGGGCGGGCTTCCGGCTGGCGCGCTGCCCTAATTGGTGGAGCGCCACCAGAAGCCGCTGGCCGCTATTTTGGGTGCCGCTGAACGCAGCCGAAATTCGGCGGCATGTAGAGTGGCGAAACCGCGCTCCCCGCAGGGACGAAGCAGGGACGGAGCAACACGCTTCCAGGTAATCTCCGCCCCTGTGTGTGCTGCCCCGTTTCGCCCCCCCGTGAGGAAAGGGCCCGTGTAAAATGCAACTGACACAGATCATCAGACCCGGCTCAAACGCCAAGCTACTAATGGGATTGTTTGAATGACAAATGGGAGAGGACAATATGTGCTTTACTGAGGAAATGATGTGGTTGCTTCCATAGTAAGGAACATTACATATCAGTTGAAAGGAGATTTAAAATGGTGATTCCACAACACATTTCATACTGTGCTATGTACTCTGTGAAAATTTTGTAGAGCCCATCCACTCAGGTAAGATCTTGACACATGTTGGTTCAGAATTCAGTCTTTTTCAGAATAGGTTCTACTCCTTTGGGCCAAAAGCCCTTTATTTGTTCAGCAACTTCTTTCTCCTTTCTTTTAAACAGAGTATGTATTGAATTCTATTAACCTTATATGGACCAAATAAATAAATGGATCAATAAAGAAATTAATCAGAACCAACATTCAGCTCAAAACTCTGGTGAATAGTTTGGATTTGGCTTATATAGTTGCAAGAAATACCTGCACATGAAACATCTGTTTCCTTGCATGGCCTTAGCATTTCTGAATCAGACTTTCAGTCTGTCCGGTCCTGTACCCTGTCTAGGAGGGAAGACTATGGAGGGTTAAACTACTTAACTTTTTCTTTTATACTGTACTGCTTAGCGGCGGAGCTTGGAGGGTGTGGAGGGGCGGGACTACGGTGTGGGGGTGTGCCCACGGTGTGTGGGGGTATGGCTGCGGTGCGTGGGGGCGTGGCCACATTGTGGGGGGCATGGCCGTGGTGCATGGGGGCATAGCTACAAGCTGGGACGCCCAAAAAACATTGCCGCTGGGGGCGAACCGCCCCCAGTGCCCTCCGTCCCTACAGAACGGGAGTGCTGGATCTGCATCTTGGGGAAAAGATCTTTCTGCTGCTTCCCTCTAAAACAGTAGTTGTTAATCTTTGGCCAGTCAGCTCTTTGGAATGTCAGCTTTCACACTACTTGACCATGTTGCTTAGAACTTCTGAGAGCTGAAATCTGAAACATCTGGAGGACCAAAGACTGAGATCTGCTGTTTGGCTTCTGCCTTAACAATTTGATTACTCTTGTAGAGAAATTCACAGCCATCTCTCATATTTCCTTTCACACTCCCTATGTTCTGAAGCTAGGGTAAAATCAAGAGATGTTGGAGAAAGTAAGTGTTAAATGAGAATGTCTCAAATAAGACTTGCTCTCAAAACAGTTGGATGCTTTTCCATAGTTTTTTTTCTATACTCTTTTGCTCTCCCAAGGAAGGATGTTTTCCTTCCTGGCTTTCTGTTCTCTAACAGACGTTGTTCTCTTGGGCCATTTCTGCACTACAATGTTACAGTGCTATTATTCCACTTTCAACATCCTATGGAATTCTGGGATTTGTAGTTTACTGAGGCCACAGAGCTCTCTGGCTGAAAATTCTAAATGCCCTTCCCTAAACTACAAACCCCAGGATTCCATAGCACTATAACAACATAGTGCAGAAATGGCCTCGATTTTCCCAGTTATCACTATGAAGGATAGATATCATTGTAACAGCTATCATTCCAGGTCTCCTCTGTTCTACAACGCTGCATAATGTCTCTCACACTGTTTCTGAATTTTATGAAAGACACCTCATCATTTAAAGATATTTTCTGTTGCCTTAATACCTATCTTTCAGCCTTCTGGGAAAACTAATACATGAAAATCATCTTAATGTTATTCTTATCATGATGCTGACAAAGTAGAGAAGCAGGCTTCTAAATACCCTGAAGGAACTTTATAAAACAAAACAGCATTTGAACACAGCATGGACACTCCAGCCTTCCAGACCAGAATGGTTGAATCTTAACCTTGGTACAATCTCACATTCAATACAAAGCGGATGCTAGTTAGCAATAAGCATTACTGCCTTCTGGGGAATTTTCATGATCAAAGGCAATGTGAGGGCTGTGTTCTTTGAAGCTCTGGTTCTTGGTTTCTTTCCTTAATTATTCTTTTTTAAACATGTCAATCCCCAGTCTTCTTATTTGTCCCAATCCTTATGGGGTAAACAGATTTACTTGACACTTAGTTGAAGAAAGAAGGTGATTGGTAAGACTTCCATTATTCCATTCTAATTAGAAGATTAGACTAGATTGTAACTCCAAAGTTTTAAGTTTGTTTTTTTTTTAAAGCAGAGTGCTAGCACGGGGCCATGAGATTCTCAAATCAAAAACAGCTGCATTTCATGACAAAAGCAAAAGATGTATCTCTCTTGGTCCTTCCCATTCATTACATGTTTACTCACAAGTAAGTGCAAGTAAGGGCATTCTGGACCCTTGTGGATGATCTCCTTTGCTCCACAGCAAGTTTCTCCAGCCAGAGATTGCATTTTTACTATGAAAACTCTCCTCACTGCAGAGCTGCTGTAGGGAGCATCTGCCCACTGTCCTACCAGGAAGACATCTATTTCCCTCCTCATGTATCCATCTGTGCCCTCTAGAATGCATGCCTACCCTTTCAACTGTTCAAGTGTGATATTATTCCAGGCTACGTCAGGTTGAAATGTGCATGCAAATCACCCTTTGAGGGAGAACAGGGAAGTTGTAGCCTGCTGAAACAAGTGTCAAGGTCACATTCCATAGGGCAGAGGTGGAATTGTGCGGCACATGGGTTGCATGCAACATTAAGGGCAGTTTATGTACCTCCTTGGCCTCTCATGGATCTCTAAGGCTTCCTTGAAAAAAGAACCCCACCCACCACCTTTTTGTTAAGAGGAAAAATGTGAGGTGTTGTTGTGCTTGGAAATTTCCAGGAGATGCCGATTTCCTTTTACACAATATGCTCGAGATGGACAGAATGTCCATAACTGTTCATCCCCAGTTTGAAAAATAGGTTTCCTGGTGGACCACTGAGTAGACCACTGAGAATTTTGCACAATTTTCTCTCAGTATTCAAACTCTTCAAACTGTCACAGAGGCTTTATTTTTTGGAGAAAAGCACAGCAGTTTTTTTGTCCAGTCCCCTCATTTTCTGCACAAAAAAAATTAATTTCCTACACAGAAGACATTTTTACACACATTCATCTACAACATATAGGGCATTTTAATATGAAGAGAATACTTCAGAAGAACTTTTTTTTTCTCCAACAGTGGGAAGAAAACTATCATAATTATATGTCCTCTGAGGATGAAATACTCAAGGATTTGCATCCCTGAAAAATGAAAACCTCTTCCTCGTCTTTTAAAAACATTATTTTCCAAAATCAGAAATGGACTTCTGGCTGGTTCGGGTTCTGTTTTGTCTTCACTTTTTTAATGGGGTGAGTGATTGCAGCCCCTAGTTGCGGGGAACTGCTCACAGTCCTTTCCAACCTGTGTTGTAAGCCCTGCCATCAGCATTTCTAATGCCAGCGGAGACAAGGCATACCCTCCAACTATCCCAGTTTGGCATGGACAGTCCTGATTAATCATAGGTCATCTCACTTTTTCAGCTGCTTGTCAAATTTACCACTTTTTCTCTCTTCTGCCACTTCCTCCTTTTGTCTTCAGCTTACTTCAGTTGCTACAAACTGAGTTCAAAGTGCGACAAGAGTTTTTCCTGAATTAACTCAGCTGGAGGAAAGGTGAGGAGGGGCGGAGTCTCTTCTCAGGAGGCTCAGGCAAAAGCAAGCTGCTGCAGCCTCTTCTAGCTTGTACGTTTTTCTTTATTAATAACTTCTCCCTTAACTACATTCTAATTGTGTGGCCACATGTGTCCCAGTTTTTATCTGTGAAACACTGGAGGTTATGATAATGCAGCCCAGCTGGGGTCTTGTCTGAGGAATCTTCCATCTCACAAATCGCATGGCTTTATCTGGGGATATCCTCTTTTTGTATGTATAAGTAGATAACTTCTGGAGATAGGGTGAGGGTTGGTTCTCATGAAATTAACCTGCAAAGAGGAACAGAAAAAGTTTCAAGGGGACTGGTCATTTAACCAGTAAATGCCCTGCACAAGGAGAGTGTTCATCCTTTTCCTGCCATACCAGCCCCTACCTCTAAATTGCCTTCCTTAAACTGCACAATTGGTTTTGTAGGGAGAAAATACACACATACCCATTGTTGAACAAAGACCTACTGAGCTAAAGTGAGTTGCTTGTGGTCATCAGATTGAAGAAAGTTTAATTTATACCAGTCCCTGTACTGTTGCATATTAGCAGT
The DNA here is from genome assembly GCA_948472985.1 of Iguana delicatissima. Lineage (NCBI taxonomy): Eukaryota > Metazoa > Chordata > Lepidosauria > Squamata > Iguanidae > Iguana > Iguana delicatissima. The sequence continues at coordinate 174,547 of CAOKZL010001872.1, read as the reverse complement.
GTCTCTGATTCAGAGAGAGCAAGGCTGGGAAAGATGGGATCTCCCAGATCTTGTTCTGGAGTGCAGCTTCCATAGACAGCACAGGCAATTGTTAGAGGGATGGTGTGAGATTTTGTCCAGCACTATCTGGGGACTGCATTTGTCCTGTCCCTGAGATAGAACAAACCTTAGCAAAAAAAGCAGGGGGAAGAAGGAAGGGGTCAAGTCAGGGCACTTTGTGAAACCAGTGACCCTTTTTTTCTGCTTGAGCCAAGTCTGCAGTGTAAGGAGGTAATTGATCTGAAGGACAAACTTAGTTTAAGGCAAATCAAGGGCTGAGAATTTTGGGCCTGCTAGATTTTTTTTTTATTACAGCTCCCACAGTCCTTTAACATTGGTAATGCTGTTTGAGGCTTCTGGGTGTTGAAATCCCAAACTTTTGCAGGCCAGAGGTTCCCAACACAGACCTTATCATTTGGAAAAATTGAGAAACGCAGGAAGAAAAGGTGGACTTCCAAGGCCTCCAAACCTCCACACATACACACATAGAAAAGATTTCCTTTTTTGATGCATAGCTCTCTCCATTCCTCTCCAGAACAGCACTGCCTCCATGCCATTCTGTTTATTCTACACAGTAATTGGCAATTTTGAAGATTTAACTATTTCAAGGACAGTAGGTAGTGCCATTTTCTAGTCTGTTCCTGTCTCATTTTATATTATGCCCTGCTTCCAGAACACGACTGTGATTACTGCCTGGAAGTAAGTAATGAGCCAGGAGCTCTTCCGTTTGTTTTGTTTGAATTATCAGCTATGCAGGGACTGAGATAGGACATTTCAGCCCAACATTGATCAGTGTCACCCAACCCCAGAGAGTTTGTCTTCCTGGGAATATGAATCAGACTTACCATTGGGAGAGTCACAACAAACACTTGATAGCCAGCCAAGTCCTTCTTCTGTTCAATATGTTAGGTCAGGTTCAGAGCATGAAGAGGGGCTGAAGGGAAGGCCCCTCAGCTGCAGAGGAAGGCAGAGACTCAGGTGTCTGGCCCAGACCATTCCCCACAGACAGAGAGGCTGCAATCAAGATGTCAGGAGGAGCTTGGCTATAAAATGCTCTCTCTAAATATTGCCTGGGATCTAGGTGTTGGCTGAACATGCTTCCCTGTATAAGGAAGGTACAACCGCTAGCTGAGTACAATTTCAGATGAGTTCCTTCTTTTGACAGCTTGGTTGCTAAAGTGTATATCAGATTTTCAATCCCTGGACTGTTTAAGAACTCAGCTGCTGTGATCTTTTGGATCCTGATTCTGATTTAGAGCTTTCTTGACCCTGGACTATTTGACACCAGATACCCTGTCCTACTATGGCTCACTGACTTGGGAACTCTGAATTTTGTTTGAGGTTAAGAGCAGAATAGTTAGGCATTCTGTCATGACATTGTCTGCTTTTGCTACTATAACCCGTAATCTGCTCACCTGAAGAGAAGTTGTGGTTGTCACTCAAGACAAGCTCACTTTATTGATTTATTAATTAAGTGTGGCTTTCATGGAGAAAAACAGTCCTGAAGCAGAGGCAGGCTGAGAGACCTGGAACAGAAGAGGGGAGAGATTAAGCACTCATAAACCTTACGGCCAATGGAATGTAATGGTGGCAAATCCACATATTTAAAAATCTGTATCTCTCATTATCATGCAGCCAAGGGCTAAGGGCAGTGCAGCACTCCAGATATTAATGAACTACAACTCCCAACATGCTGCACCATGCTGTGCTGACTAGAGATACTGGGACTGAGTGTCTAACAACATCTAGAGGGCCACATGTTTTCTATTTTGATATAAAGAGTGAAGATGAAGATTTGATTAAAAAGAACAAATTGAGAAAGAAGATAGAAGAAACAGTTTCTTTTCCTGAAGGCTTGTCCCCCACCACTTTTTCTCTGGTCAAGTTCACTTCCAATTTGGTTATGGTGGAAGAGAAATAAGCTGCAGGTAGAGCAACACAGAGAGTTGTGTGGTGTAGTGGTCTGAGTGTTTGACTAAGGCCATTTCTGCACTACACTGTTATAGTGCTATTATTCCACTTTCAACATCCTATGGAATCCTGGGGTTTGCAGTTTAGGGAAGGGCATTTGGAATTCTCAGCCAGAGAGTTCTTGGGTCTCAGTAAACTGCAAACCCCAGAATTCCACAGGATGTTAAAAGTGGAATAATAGCACTATATAACAGTGTAGTGTAGAAAGGCCCAATGTTCAAATCCCTGCTGAGCCTTGGAAACCCACTGCTTGACTTTGGGCAATTCTCACTCTCAAAATCTTAAAGGAAGGAAATTTCAACACCACCACCACAACCCCCGAACAAATCCTACCAAGAAAACCCTGTGATAGGTTCACCTTAGGTTTGCCATAAATAGGAAGTGACTTGTAAGCACCAAACAACAGCAGGCAACATTCTGTAGTACTTTGCACATCATTTTTTCTTAAAATGGGTATCCAGCCTTACTTTATAAGTGAAAGTGGCTGGTCTGAAGTTACAGGGATGCCACTACCACCAACACTTTGATCTTTACAATAATACAGAACTACAGAATCTAGTAATATATAAACCATGCTGGCACACTGTTTCTGGCTGCCTACACTTCTCCTGGGGACAGGACGATACTGAACCAGTTCAAAACCTCTTTCATCTGCAATGGTCCCTGACTAAGACACTTGAAAAACTATAAAGAACTGGGCCACTTGAAAGACAAACAATGGTTATTATGCCATTAGCTTCTGTAGAGTACAGCCCATTTCCTCAGAGGCTCAGAGTGTTACCTTGGTTGGCAAATTATTGCACAGCTGCACAGATCACCCATCTGCTTCTCTGCTCACAGCAGCTTCCTATGCAATTATGAACCCTGGAAATTCAGCATTTTCCACCAAACAGGCAGCCTAGATCAATAGAAAAGATTCCTTTCTGCAGAATTTACTTCCACCACATGGAAAGAAAGGAGGGCAGTGTTACCCCGTGAGCAGACCCCCCATCTCGGGGAGTATAATTTTGATGTTAAAATGCATCTGAGCCAGAGGTGGCCAGGTTGGTGCGTAGACAGTCAGGCTAGCGATCAGAGAAAAGATCAAAGATTCAAAACTCCCCTTGTCATGTCTCCATGGGAAACCTCGGAAAGGCACGTAGGCACAGGTAATGGGCTATCAGCACAACAATACTTTGGGGAGATTATCTGATTCCCTCCAGAATGCATGAAACAAAGCAAGGTATATCCAAAGAAAGTCCAATTACCCAGTGCGCAGATATCATGCAGCCATCAGGCTGCATGATATCACACCTCCATCATCCTTCAGTTTCAGCCATTATTCTTTCCGGGAAGAGGGTCTGCCCCCAAGGCATGTTTGGCCCTATAACTAGACCCCCTTTTTGACTCCATTTCGGAGTTCTCCCAGACTTGACTGGCAGACTGTCACTCTGTTGGTTGAGGCTCCCCTCAGCCCATCCCCTATGCTGAGTTTTTCTCTCCACTGGTCTTTTTCCCAGTCGAAGACTTCTGGACAGGTACAGTATTACCACTCTTCACATTCCTTCCACTTTTCCCCTATCAATTTTCATCTCTTCATTTCAATAGTCCTCGTGTGCTTGTGTGAGCATGTGATTCTGAGTGGGTGTGATTAAACATATTTTCTAATAAAATACCTTGAGTGAACTTTTAGCCTGGTTCTTTCACAATCTGCCTCCATAGACATTGGGTTGAAAGATCTCACTGGGTGTTTCCCTGCCCTCCTCATTGTTAAAAGCCAGCGCTCAGCTAATTTCCCCAATTTTGGCATTTTTAGAGCAAATCAGGGTGTTCCCCAAGGACTACCCCCAGCAGTCAGGATAACAGCAGAGAAACTAGAGTTATCATACTTATCTTCATTTTTTCCCCTCATGTGCTGATTGTATTCAGAGGAGGAATGTCTGATTAGGATTAAGGTACAACCTGAAAGATGAGAAGGAGGAATGTGGGTCTCCCTTGATAAGTCTTTAAGCCTTCCCACAGAAATCAACTTGGCACACCTGACCTAGAATTACACTTGCTATATTTCTTTTGCCTGAAATAAAATATCTTAATTCTTGTTTGGTAAAGATTGTGCCACAGCAATGAAGCCCATAAGAATAAACAGGAACCTCACAGTGTGGAAGATCTGCCTAGTGTTGGAAAGGAAAATAGACTGTATCGCTTGTAGTTCTTTCTGCTTTTTTGTACCTTGGGCCATCTACACTGCACAGATACAGTGCTATCATGACATTTTAACTGCCATAGCTCCATTCTATGGAATTCTGGGATTTGGAGTTTAGGGAGAGGCATTTAGAATCCTCAAGCAGATCTCTAGTGCCCTATCAAATTGCAAACCCCAGTGCTATAATGCTATAGTGCTATAATGTTGCAGTGTGAATAGATCCCTTATAAAATCCAGAGGCTTGTTCTATTCAGAAGCCACCTCAGATGCACAGAATATTCAAAGACACATTACCCAATGACCCAGAGTAATTTCTGTGTATGTCAATCGTACCAAAAGCGCCATGTAAACAACAAAACAGCAAGGCATTGATTTATGGGTGTAGTTCATGGTACAATGCAGAGAAGATAGGAGTCACTTGGATCACTTGGAAGGGCTGCTTCAAGTTCTGGAAGAAGAGCTATGTGACAGAATTTAAGTTTCACAAGAAAGAGTACAACAGGAAGGCAGCATAGCATGCTCAAAGCCATAATGTAAGCTAGCTAAGATAACATCAATACTTGTGTCGCTTAACTGCTAAGCTCTGCCCACTGCTAATATCTGCCGTTTTCTAATGTATTTTTTTAAAGAAATTGGGCAGCCAATCATGCTACACAAGGATGTCAAATAATTGCCTGGTAGCAGCTATGTTTCTAATTAGTTTTCTAAATACAACAAGGTGGTACTTGAGCAATCTGAGTGCAGTTGACCTTTGGAGATATTAGAGTGCTCTTATTAAATGCCAAACTGCTTTGAGAACATGCAGAGGATAATTTCCCTAGCTCCCTTTGATCAAAATGGCATTTGGAGGGGCAGAAGCAGCAGAGGAGGGTGCCTTCTGCAGAAGAGAGAGTTGAGAATGTGGGGAAAGAATAAACAGCAGTTAACACCCTTGAAATGCACTTCTGAGAGATCATTAAACAAGGGCCATTTCTGCACTAGCCTGTTAGAGGCTGGCCCCTCCCTAAACTGCAAACCCCAGGATTCCATAGGATGTTGCAAGTGGAATCATAGCGCTATAACAGGCTAGTGCGGAAATGGCCAAGGAAGGGGAGAATGGAAGTAATTTACATCTACTTTGTGCTACCAGCAAGGAGGAGAAATGGCTAGTTCATTGAGCAGCAGGTCAGCCACTGTCTATATAGACACTTCTCAGTGACTTCAATTTCAGTGATATTTCTCCTGTGTTTGCTCTGAAGGCACCTGCACATCTGCCTTGCACTGACAGGAGAATATTCTGCTGTTTTATTTTCTGTTTTCAACTAAAACCATTTCATCCTTGCCTCCTATGGAAGTTTCAAGACTGCTGACTGGAAAGGCACTTAACAGTGCTGAAGCAAGGCACGGGGACATCTTGCCATTACTCTTCAAGAAGCCCTGAGATTCTTCCAGCTGCTAAATCTCTCATGTTTTTTTCTTCCATATCATTTTGAGATCCTTGGCTTCTCTCTCTAAAATCAATGAATTCTTAACAATTGTTCACTGTGCAGTTAAGGCCCTGCTTAGCAAGGAAATTTGGAACTCTTGTAAATCTGCAAGTCCTCTAAATCACTCTTTTCTAGGCTATTTGTAATTTTTCTATTTTATCCTAGCATTTGACAGAGATGTACTTTCTGGATACAAAAGCTGAGATGCAGTTTTGTAAAAAATCTGAAACTGGCAACAAGAAGAAAACAACCTTAATGGTCACCCAATTTGAAACAGGAAATTGCAAATTCAAATTGTGAATACATGGTTTTAATTCAGAGCTTAATTACTTTGTCCAGCAAGAAAGCTCTTGGGTATCGGACAGTAAATAATCTAGAAGTTCTTGGGTATGTGATACTTAAAAGACCACTGAATCTTTAAATAAATTGGGAATATGCAATTCTAAAATTAAATGTCACTCAATATCAAATACACTATATTTTGTTCGAAGTTATATCATAATCTGTCTTGCTTCCCATATTGAAAGAAAGATGGCCTGTTAAACAAACAAACATAGATCTCAAATTTTCAGTGATGTTGAATATTAGGTGATTATTCAAGGTACATAGACAAGGCAAATTAATTTAGAGTCTTGTTATCATTTGTCTGCACTGTTGCTTGTCTGCACATGTCGATTTAATTAAGACTGCTGATCTCACTTTTTACTTTTGCCCAGAACTGAATGCAGAACTCTTCTTATGAAGCCGGAAAGCCTCATGTGGCATTGATCACTCACAAAGTGCCCAGGGGAATGAGAGACAGCTCATTTCTTTTAACTCACTTTTGATGTCCCAGTGTCCAGATGACACATATGTATGTTTCATAGAAAAATAGTCTACTTCCTAGCAGATACAAAGCATCCTTAGGCAGAGAGGAGATTTGACTTGAAGCTTAGCTCCTTCAGGTTTCCAGGAAGTATGAACAGAAGCTAGTGGAAGCAGTATTTCAAGCAATGAACACTGACAGCCTAGACATAATCTGTGTGTCCTTCATTCTCAGCCAGCAGTTAGATAGCTTCAAACAGGCACACAGGAACAGTGTGTCATCAGCTTAGTCACAGCTTTCCCTACAAGACAGATGGGAATACTGGTATACTTGTCTCAACACAGTGATTTCCCGGAAAAAATTAGCTGGATCTTTGTGTCTTCTGTGTCCACAGTTGAATATTGTATCACCCATGGGAGCAGAAGTAAATTGCTGCCATATTGGACTACAGTCCACTTCAGGACCAGAGCATCTGTATGAACAAATGTCATGGAAAATGCTGGATATACCTTACCCCCCCAAAAAATCTAAATTCTCCATCAGGAAAATTCAATTTCTGCACTCAGTATGACATGCAATAACCAAGAGCCTACATCTGTGTGTAGCTCTGCACACACACTAATAGGAAAGGGGTAGGGTAAGTTTTCTATTAAGCTCCAAGAGGAACCCCTGCTCCTGCCACTTACTGGGGGAGGAGGAGAGACAATGCAGACCATGAAGAATCAGCTGGTCTCTGCTCAGTCAGGGAGGAAGAAATAAGGGCAGGCCCTCAAATGAAGTGAAGCTGCCTTTCTTTCCCCTGGGAGCCCAAAGCAGGCAGATCTTCTGATGGTTTGAACTGCCTCCTTTCTCCCCGCTCTGCCCACTGGTAAGCAACAGTAGCATGGGTCCGCTATCTGGAATTGTATAAGAACTTTTAATGGTAAGCAGGCACCACCCAAAGGAAAGGAGAAATTAAATAACAATGTACCAGTTTTGTGCTGCTGATGCATTGCTTATTTAACCCCATTGTTATAAATGGATCCTGCCTACCCCATGTGATTGAAAAAAATGACTGGGCCAAATACTTCAGCCTAGCACCTGGAGAAAACAGTATTTTCCTCTACCAGTTCTTTTCCATACAAGACAAAATTATTCTCTTTTCTGGACATGTTTATTTGAATTTCAGACTCTTCATTTGCATTTCTAATTGCTGATAGCATGGGTTTTACTCCTCTGTACTGTTATTTTTAAAGAATCAAATATTGTCCTGTGCCACTTCACTTCCTCATGTGGTTTTCTACATAACCACACTGCCAACTTGCCCTCTAATCAGACGCAGTGCTTCCATTACTTTTATTGTCTACCTGATTATCTGTGTTTCAACAACACAGACTGATTGCTAAGAGCTTCCCTAATGTCATCTCTAAATTGTTTCCCCTTTCCAAAAGCACTTGATGTCATTGCTATCACTTGAAAAATATGATTGTACCACTATGTATTAACATGCTTATATAATTGCCATTTCAGACATTTTTTGATATAAAAATCATTTTAAATAAGAGCCTGGCTGGATTGATCCAAAGTCCCATTTAGTCCAGTATTCCGTTTGTACAATGGTCAAACAGATTGTTATATGGAGCCCATGAGCAGAATATGAGTATTTGTGTGTGAGAGAAGGGGAGTAGATTATAACCATCAAGAAAAGCAACCATTGGTACCTTTTACTATTGTGTGCTTTCAAGTCACTTCCGGATCATGGTGACTTGAAGACAAAACTATCGCGCGGTTTTCTTTTGTTTAGAGGGAGTTTGCCTTTCCCTTTTTCTGAGGCTGAGAGAGTAAGTGCGTCCACCTGGTGGGTTTCCTTAGCAAAGCAAAGAGTCTTAGGCCATTTCCACACTACACTGTTATAGTGCCATTATTCCACTTTAAGCATCCTATGGAATCCCGGGATCTGCAGTTTAGGGAGGAGCCTTCAGAATTCTCAGCCAGAGAGCTCTTTGGCCTCAGTAAACTACAAACCCCAGAATTCCACAGAATGTTGAAAGTAGAGTAATAGCAGTAAGGAGAAAGCTAATAGTAAATACAGAAATGTTCTGGAGAATCTGTGTAGGTTGCAGCATAAGTCAGTTTTATTACTGTTAACTGCCATTGACTTTGACTTATGATGACTCTAGAAATGACAGATCTCCAAGATACCTTGCCATCAACAACAAATCAATTAAGCTTTGAAAACTGCAGCTAAGTTGGAAAGGTGAACAAAGTTCTTTCCTCTTTCCTAGAGCTGAGCCCACCAAAACCAGAGAACTTGGATCCTCATCTCCCACCTGGAGATGACCCATGAAAGTTGGAGGCCCAGCTCAGGCCCTGAGATTTTGCAACCCTAATTGCCAGTATCATGGCTCATGAGCCTTCTTGCTTCAGAAACGCTGGCAGCAGTGGCACAAAGTCTGTGGGGGAAAGGCTGCCTATGGCCTGGCAGTGAACCTTCCACAAGACCCAGCATAATGTAGGGCCTGGAGTGAAATCTCAGATGATGGGATGTTGACTATCTGGCAGCCCTACAAAGCAGAAAACCCTTATTCCTGGCAGTAATAACAAAACAAGTAAAATGTTGCTGCTCTGCTCTAAATCTGCCACCTGAGCTAGGTGCTTCATTTTTCCTAATGGCAGGACTAGCCCTATGCTTGGCCTTGCTTGACAATTGGCTGCCCAACAATATGTACAGATATGAATGACTTCACCAGGAAGCTGCAAATATGTTAGATTATTTGCCAATAGCTATACAATATACAACAGTGGTTCTTCACCTGGGGTCAACCTGTGTGGGTCTATGGTGTCGTCAGAGAGGGTCCATGAAGGCCTGAAGAAATGTTATGATCTTTTATACTAAAAATAGGAGGGAGGGAGGGAGGGAGGGAGGAAGAAGGGAAAACAGAGGCCATTTCTTCACTACACTGGTATAGTATTATTATTCCACTTTCAACATCCTGTGGAATTCAGGGCTTTGTAGTTTACTGAGGCCAAAGATACCCCTTCCTAAACTGTAAAGCCCAGGATTCCATAGGATGTTGAAAGTTGAATAATAGCACTATAACAGTGTAGTGTGGAAATGACCAGACAGACAGCTGGTCATACATTGATCTCAAAGAGCAGAAGTCTTTTGCAAGGGACAGACATCATTAGTACAAAGTTTTATTACAAAATGTCAAACTGTTCAAAAATTGTGAAACGGTTTGATAGCAAAAAATGTACTCAAGCACTTGCTACTTCTGCATGCAGTGAGAACATGCAAGTGAATGTTACTGAGTGGCTGAGAGAAAGAGTGTGACATTTCTTGCTACTACGCATACAACCAGAAACTGCTTTGAGTTCAGTCTTGGTGGTCTGTAGCAACAAAAGATATTTAAAGGGAGTCAATAGTAAAGAAAAGGTTAAGAACTACCGATCTACTGGGTTCAATTCTCACTGAGCCATGGACGTTTACTGGGTGACCTTGGGTGTATCTCACACTCTCAGCCCCTAGAAAACTCCATGATAGATTCTCCTTAGGGTCACCATAAGTCAGAAACAACTTGAAGGCACAACAACAAGTGCTACAATACAGTATACTGGCCATAGAGTGTTTCCCACACAGAGACTCTCTGAAAAGATCCAGTTGAGAAACTTTCCTTCCACTTTAAGAATGATTCTCATATTTTGAAACATATTTATTAAGGACCATAAATGCTGACAGTAGGCTTTTGTATAGTACTTGGTTGCCAGACAACAAGAGAACACACAGCAGTAAAATGATTTAAATTGATATACTATTTGCAGATTAATAACAGACCAGCATAGTTCTCCAGGGAGAGTCAACTTGGTGGTTCGAATATTGGTCTAGGAGTCTAGCAAACCAGGGTTCAAATCCTGCTTAGCCACAGAAAGCCACTGGGTGACTTTAAGCAAGGCATGCTCTCTTATCCCTAAGAGGAAGAAAATGGCAAACCTCATCTGAATAAATCCTGCCAAGAAAATCCTCAGATAGGATTATGAATCAGAGCTGACCTGCAGGAACACAACAGCTGCAATAACAAAAGCCAGGACAACAGAGTGGTCTAGACTGATGGCTCTGGATAGCTTGGTGCAGTCTAGGTGAATACATTTAAAAAGATTTTTCTCCCATCTTGTCTTACTGGAGTTTGGGGATTTACTTGCTACTACACCACTGAGCTTCTTGAGGGGGATTGACCTATGGATGGATACATTTTTTTTCTGCAATAATAGCTATATATACTATAATTCGTGGCAACTTTCCTTGATGTAGATCTGTCCCGGCACTGACATTTCTGCTCAGCCTTCTGTTTTTGATATCAGTTGCTTAACAAAATGCCTATCCCTCTAAATCAGGAGTGCAGACCCTGTAACACTCCAGGTGTATGTGGACTGCAGTTCCCAGCATTCCTCAGCACTGACTATGCTGGATGGGCTGCTGCGGTTCGCAATCCAGCAACAGCTAGATAGTTGCATGATTCCTCCTCTCCCACTCTTTTAATTCTCCAATGGCAAATTGTATGTACACAATGCAAATCCTCAGACTATATGATGTCTATGTTGGAAACTTCACTATTTCCTACAAAGTTTGTTTGTTTGTTTGTTTGTTTAATTTTTTGAACTACAGTTCTAAGAAACTCAATACCAGCATGGTCAATGAAGATGCTGGCTGGAGGATTCTGGAGACTGTACTCCAAAAAGAAAAGAAAAGGAAAAAAAAAGCAACATTTCAGTACCACTGCTGTGTATGGTAAGTAGCTATGTGAATCTATGCACCATTTGCAGACAACCTGGGGAGCTTAATACCACTTATACACTTGCTTCACAGTCATTTGAAGCAGAGTATTCAGCATGGTGGCATCCACCCTCTGGTAAATGTTTGTACTTTAAATATGTGTAAATTTTATGCTTTATTGTTGTTGCACACCATTTTGGCATATTCAGATATAAATGGTTCATAAATATCCATAAATAAAGAAAAAATAGCATGAATTTAATAGTTCACAGCTCACTCTACTCATTGATTCTGCTTTGTGTAAAATGTATACTTTGGAGTTTTTTGTTTGTTTGTGTCTTGCTTATGATCTTTTGAAATTAGAAGACACTATGTTGTCTTTCTTTTATTACTCCACCCTAATCATGCAGAGAAAGTGACTAGAAGCAGATTGTTAAACAAACTACTTTGATGCCACTGTTCAACCTCAGTAAAATGGAAAATGAAATAAACCCTGCAGCTTCAATGGCCTAGAGCAAATAGGATTTCTTAGTTTCTGTGATCAAAGACATTATAAAGAGCCCTGCAAAAGAAGAATTTATTTTTAAAGTGTAAGTTTATATTAGCAATGTCTTGTGAACTCCCCATGATTATTTGCATGTTTATTCTTAAACACAGCAGTTGATTATGCGTAGCAACACCCTGAAGACCTTGATGGTAGGAGAATATAATCTGAAGAACACAAACAGTATCACCAAATTCTACCAGCATGCATAAATAGCACACAGTAAAACTTGTCCTGAACTCAGTCACTTCATATTGAAATGAATGCTTGAACAATCACCATGTATGATCCTTTCTGCATGTGGTAAGCTAGCATGTCAGGGAATAACTTTTTTCTTTCACTTTATCCCTGATAAGCAGCTTGTTTCCATGCAGAGAATTTGTAAGGCTCCGCTTTGGGAGTCCCTGATATTAGTATGGCTTGGATGGGCACCATACGTAATTGGCAACGCATTTTATTGGCTCTGATATCAAATTCAAGCCTGAGAGGTGACAGAGAGGTCAAACTGAGCAAGGGAAAGAATTTGACTGTAAATGTGAGAAGGATAGGTCAACTTGAAACTTCCTCCAGGTAAGACTGAGGCATTTGTTAGGCAAATACACACCATTCCGGTGGATAATAGGCTTAAATAAAAGCTGGAATTTTCTAGGGAGTCCAACTGTGAGGAGCCCACCAGGACACTGATTGACAGATATCCATCCCTTGTACACCTGGCTTCTTTCCTCTGTCCTCACAGCACCCACAATAGACAGCTATTCCAACACCCATCATGTCTTTGTCAATCAAGCACTAAGTCTGTCAACAGGTGAAAGACTCATTGTCCACAACAGGTTCCCTTTGCCTTGCATCTGGAAACTTCACTACTACAGGCTATTTTCAGGGTACAAATACCCCTGATTTCAGGATGCCTAGGGCAGTCTCTTGCCTTTCTGAGCGTCACTCTGTCCGTTTGATTCCTGAACTAAGAACTACCCTTGGGCCCAGTACCTGAGTCACTTCATCCCACTTCTCTGCTTCTCATTGGATCTGGTAAGTTCTCCTGCACCCTTCACAGTCTCTATCTGCTTTCCTCCTTCTCTTTTGGTTAGCTCTTGTGTAAATGTGTGATTGTGTGTATCTTGTGTGCATGCATGAGCAAATTCCTCTCAAACACATTTTTAGCTTACTTTTTAATCTTTTGCGGGTTCTTTTCCAGCATGTGCTACCGTAAACACTGGTAGGAAAGATCTCGCTAAGTTGCCCCCCTCTCGGAAGTCTCTTCTTTGAGCTAATTCATTCCCCACCTTTGCAAGGAGGCACTGGCATCACGGGGAGGCCCTTGTGGCACCTACATTTTGGGGTAACAAATTTACAAATGGAGAAGACAAACACATACTTGTCTACCTGCAGTCTTAAAATGATAAAAAAAAACTGTCCTATCCTGAACTATAAGAGTGATTTTGTTTAATTTATCATTTTTATACCAAACTTAAATTTAAATTCTTTAAAACAATTTTTCCATCATAGTTCAATATTTACACATGTAGATTTACTATATTTTCTTAATCTTCCAATGTTTCCACCTAAAATCTTAGTATTTTCTTAGATATTATCATTTATCAACATACTTCTACAACTGTCTTTAAGTATCATTTGCTGCAGATCCTTAACTTCTGAGTAGTCTATTTAGTATCTTTAGTGTATTTTATCTTAAGACCCTTCAAAATCTAATAAAGTACTTTCCTTCTATTATAACGTTCTAAAAGTGTTCATTATATGTTTATTATATATATCAATAGTGAATTTTAACCAGTATTTTCCCCAGATGGATTGCAAAGCTTACAATGTAGTTGTTGCTTGGGAACAGTGAGAGTTAACATCTAGGAGAAGACAGATTGCTAATGCCTTCACCCTAGCAGGACTCCATGGGGGAAAGAAGTGACAACAGTGTTTTTATCAACCAGTGACAACCTCCAATCATCAATTATTTTCCTGGATCAAGGTAAAATCAAAGAGATTACCCAAGAGGGCTCCTTAATTCAACAGTTGTTGTAAAAAGTGGTCAATGAAGCTGTCTGGCAAAGCTGGGAATTCATCATTTCCTCGTCTTGTCACTTGCTTGCAGAGCTGGAAAGCATCTCCCCAAGGACACTGGGCAGTGTGTTATCAAGCAGTGTTTCATGCATTGGGAGAGATAAGAGAAAAGTTAAACTCAGCACCAAAGTTTTGATAAAGTTTTGAAAAAGTCCTTTAGAGAAGAGATTGGGATTCTAAAAGAGAATGTATGTTCCGAATAAGCTGAGGAAAATGAAAAAGTTAATCAAATAGCATAAGATTTTGATATGTTGAAGCAGCAAAATATATTGGTGATTAATAAGAGTCCTGTTTTGGACCAACAGCTTCTATCATACTTGAGATCAAATTAATCTTTTAGTAAGGCTTCAGGCAAGTCCAGCTGAAAATATCCCTCTGTCTGTGACGTGTTCTTCATAGCGAGGCCCGCCTTGCCACAAAGTTATCATCTTTTCTGTATCTATGTGAAGATATTTCTCTACTTGCAGGCAGGTGATGTTATGTTATCGTTCAATATTTAGATATCAAATTTAAGTCAATTGGTTATCTTTGTATTTATTCTTGGGGAGATTATTATTTCATTTTACATTTTGTGTGCCTGATTTTGTTTTAAACCTTTGTATATTTCAGTTGGAAGATGCTTTGGGTCTTCTTTTTTTTAAGAAAAAGGCATCAAAGAAATTTAAACCATGACTACCACCAACAATGAGAACAGTCTTCCTTCCTTTGTGAGCAGAAAGGGTAGAAATGTTTGTGTGTGTTGGAACCACAACTGATTCTTCTTTTTAAAATTATTTTTATTTCATTTTTATACTAATCCAATAAACAATAGACAACAATAAACAATAAATTACAAAATTACAAAGACAAATCAGGTACAATAAAACAACAAAAATATTGTGGTGTTACTTCTCTGTATACAGTGTACAATTCATTATAGTTTACCAATCTTTGTCTTTCTCAAATCTTTTTCCTTTCTCAATCTTACTTTCATTAAAGATAAGTCTGCCTTTAGCACTGGGTTCCTCTGCCACACATACTGTTTTGTACTTTCTGAGAGCAATTAAATTTCCTAGCATTCTAGCTAATTTTTTTCGACTAACACAAGTACTTGTTCTAAAAATAGCCAATCAGTTGTAGCAGTTTGTATTTTTAACTTCAATTGCTCCCTATTTATTGGTTTACCTCATATAGTAGATCCCTAACTCTAAAAATTCCCTTGGCTGTCCACTGTTTAAACTGCCCCACTCTGTCCTGTATACAATATAAAAGTTTTTTAGATATTTAAAAGGTGCTATTGGAGAACATGCTAAGGTATGTGTTCATTTATACTGTATTTTAATTGCATCCCTTAAAAGAGGATTCCCTTTTTAAATTTTTGGTATTTTTTAGCTTTATAAACAGCCCATTTCAATAGGTCAATCTATTTCCATCTCCATATCTACCTCTATAGAGGTACTATCTCTTCTTATAAGATACAGCATTTGTATTAGATGTAAAGCATCTGTCTGCCTATCTATCTATCTATCTATCTATCTATCTATCTATCTATCTATCTATCTATCTATCATACCTGTAGCTAATTTTTTTTCAAAAGGCTAAGCTGTTTTGGATTGGCCATGAAAATCTTAATTTTTGCTTTGAGGAGGTATAACTGCCTTTGATTTTTTGCCTTTTTTAAAATAATATCAGGGTTGTTGATATACTTTGAACCAGGAAAGATGGTCTCAGAAGATAAAACAATTCTACCTAATAAATTCAGTTTCAATTGAGTTCAATTCAACTTCATTTTCATCAATTTTATTACAGGGTTATAATTTCTGGGTTTGATTTAAGATCTTTCATTATTGTAATTTCTAAGTAATGAAAGCTGAAGGGACAGTAAATGAACTCACTCATTTGCTGCCAATTTTTCTGTTGTTTTATACTACAATTTAAAGGCAATATTTTTTATTTTGCATAGTATACCATCAACCTTGTGTTTAATTCAAACAAATTTAGGTTCAGAATAAGTTCAAACGTTTCTTTTATGTTAGATATGTATAAAATAAATTATCTTCTATGATTCTTAATAAAATCAGTGATGGCTGATGGCAGTGAATCTGCTCTAGGTTTTAATCTGGCTTTTAAATGAGATATCCAAAGTTCTAAACCTATTTTGAAGATACAGTTCAGCACCTTAGACACCTTCTTCCTAGTTCATAAGAACACCCTGAGCAGATTCACTGCCTCTCTGACATGGAAGCCACAAGCTACGGGAGTGGTGGGGGGGGCAGGAAGTTGCTAAAAGATCAAACAGACTTTTCAGATGTGAGCTGAAATAGAGATTTCATTTTATAATCGAACCACCCACCATTTTAAGAATATAAGAAGAGGCTTGCTATATCAGACCAAAGCTCCATTTACAGAGGCCCCTCGTCTTTTGTGAGGGTTGGGGGTGCAGTGAATAATCCTCTCCAACCAAATGTATGCTTCCCCCTCCCATTCTCTTCTTTGGCTCTCCTCCCTCGTTTGCTTGCCTTTTGCCTGGGTGGTGCTGCCTTCCTTCAAGGCACCAAGGCAAAAGGCAAGCATGGGGAAGGAAGCGCCACACATGGAGAAACTGCACACATGCCTCCCCCCACCGTTCACTTGTCTTCCTTCCATGCAGCAGGGCAAGAGGCAAGCATGGGGAAGGAAGCACCACACCTGGAGAAAGTGCACGTGTGCCTTCCCCCCCACATTCACGTGCCTTCCTTCCGTGCACCAGGGCAAAATACAAGTGAGTGAGAGGGAGCAGTCACATGCCTGGAGGAGACATGCACATGCCTTCCCTGCTCATTCACTTGTGTTTTGCCCAGGTGCACTGCCTTCCTTCCAGGTACCCAGGCAAAAGTCAAGTGATTGCGAGGGGCAGCCATGCATCTGGAGAAGGTGTACGTGTGTGTCCCCCACCCCCCAATTCACTTCACTGCCTTCCTTCCAGGCACCCAGGCAAAAGGCAAGGAATTTAGAGGGTGCAGCCACATGCTCAAAGAACGTATATGCTTGCCCTCCCCTCTCATTCACTTGTGCTTTGCCCAGGTGCACTAGCTTCCTTCCAGGCACCCAGGCAAAAGGCAAGTGAATAGGAGGGAGCAGCAATGTGCCTGCAGAAGCATGCATGCACATTTCCCCACATTCACTTGTGTTTTGCCCAGGCATGCTGAATTCCGTCCACACACTTGGACAAATGGCAAGTGATTGTGAGAGAGCAGCCACCTGCCTGGAGAAGGTATGCACATAAAATGCAGGGGAATGGGAGGAGGAGAATGGGGGGAGGCAAGTGGGTGCCTCATAAATAATCAAATTCATGAAGGTCAAACCCACAAATGTGGAGGGAGGACTGTCAAGCATTCTGTTTCCAACGAGGCAAGCCAGATGCTTTGGGAAAGCCTTTGAAGCAGGACATGAAGTAGGATATCCTGATACCAAAGGAGACACGGTTCCTGGGCCATTAAGAGCTTGACAGAAGGAGGACACTCACGAAACTTTTTGCCTTCTCCTCTTTGACAGTTGGCCATTCCATGCTGAAAGCAATTGCTTTCTCTCCCATAAAGTTTCTGCTGGTTAAGGAGCTGTTGAAAAAACAGAAGCCCCACCAGGAGGGAGGAGGAAGCTGGCAACCCTATCAGTAAGCAGTTGGCTTGCAAATATCAGCCTCATTCTTGGTGGATCACTGGGAAAGTATGAGCTCCATATGACGTCAGTCCCCTGTATTAAGGCTGGCTAAATCTACAGCTGTCCTGCCTCCTGACACCATGGAACACAGCCATCTTCGCTGTTGGCAAATGTATGCATGCTGCCTGCTCTGGAGGATTAATTGTGTTTGTGTTTGCAACATTTTAAAATGACTAACAGGTTTTCCCCATCCAATTATATTGTCTTTGCATTGCAAACATTCTCATTAGAACACATATGGGAATAGTTAAACCTGGAAAAACTTAGCAAGAACAAACAGTTGATACTCTCAGTACAAAGGATCCTAGTGGTCAGTAAATTAGAATGGGTTGGTGTGATTACAGCCACACAATGACTGACCATTTGTTTGTAATAATTTCAGCATATAGAAAAGCTAAGATCCTAGGATAGATTCCCATCCCTACCTCCCCCCACCCCGCTTCTGGATTCACCAATGATAAGGGTTCTCTGCCAGGGTGGTCAAAATCAAATGAAGGTAAGGCTGCTGCACTATTAATAACTTTGTAGAAGAGGGAGGTTTTGCAGGTATGGCTTCTCATTAAGATGCCTTGCACTTTCTAAGCTATGAAAGAGTTACTAAGAGGGATACCAACTTTTTTCCCAACAGGGCTTTTCTCCTCTGAATGTTTAAAGGCACAAAAGTCCTATTGGGGAGGATGAGGATGATGATATTTTTTACACACATATTGTATAATTTTTATTTATTTTATCAAAAATAAAAAATACATCATATAATATTCCATTTTTCTTACAGTAGTTTCACATATGTACAATGATTCTTCCATGTTTCTTTATCAGAGCCAATAATTATTAATGTACATCTTGTATCATAAGTCCTCTATTATTATCATTTGCA
Source organism: Iguana delicatissima (assembly GCA_948472985.1). Classification (NCBI taxonomy): domain Eukaryota; kingdom Metazoa; phylum Chordata; class Lepidosauria; order Squamata; family Iguanidae; genus Iguana; species Iguana delicatissima. The sequence goes on along the minus strand of CAOKZL010001872.1, from coordinate 156,162 downwards.
TCTTTTCAAAGTTTGATCCAGCATATACATTATCTTGTCAATTAATTTAGTCCTTTTCCATATAGTTATTTAACCTGACTTAACAGTTTAACATACTTTAAAAGTACTTGCATTTGTTTATTTATTTTTGCCACTTTTCTTATTGTTTTATGTGAACAAGACAGCTTATATGACTCTCTGATTGTGAAAAAATGAGTTTAATGGGCCTCAGTCCTTTTGAATCTTCTCATCTGATTGCCCTCTAAGTCTTTGTGTTAGAATATCTGCTAGTTTGATCTCATGTAGATTTTGAATCTATTGATCTGTATTTGGTGTCTCTTCCTTCTTCCAGAACTTTGCATATTCTGTTCTAGTTATTGTTATCATATATAACAGGATCTTAGAATACTTCTTCTGTATAGTTTGGTCTATGGTGTGTAGCATATTCAGCAGGTAAATTTCTGGTTCTTTGCTAAATTCCACATGTAGAATTTCTTCGATCTTATTGTGAATACCACTCCAGTATTGTTTTGCTTGCTTGCACGTCCACCATATGTAGTAGGTTGTACCTACTTCAGCTTGGCATTTCCAGCATCTTCCGGAGCCTGCTTTATAGATTTTCTGGAGCTTATTTGGGGTCATATACCATCTGTTGAAAATCTTCATGTAATTTTCTTTTAAATTTTGATGATGATGATATTTTGTAGCCCTCAAACCTCTAGGAATTTTCCACTGCTGCTTCAGTCAAAAGGCAACAGATGAAGTTTTTCAATTGCCGCATGCAGAGAAAATTTCCATCTACTGAACCTGTGCTTGTCACACTAAGGGCAGTGAATATACTAAGTAGATAACATTAGCTATGAATCAGTTGTAAAAGAAAGGCTGAGGCCAAGATCCTGGATATTCTGGACTTATCTCACATGTATAATTATGATACTTCTTTTGTTCACCCACCAACCTACTTTTCTTCTGCTGAAGCCTCCCAAATGCAGCCATTTCCTGGATGGTGGAGAGCATGGAAAGAGGCAGAGAAGCATCCAGCTGTCTTCCTGTAACTGGATACACAGCAGTGACATCAGCTTCAGGGACATCCACCAATTCCCCCTCCCACAGCAATTCCAGGAGGATGCCCATCACCATTTCATTTCCCCCTGTGTGGACCCATCTGTCTGACCTTGCAACTTCACAACCAGTGTGAGAGAGTGTGTGTGTGTGTGTGTGTGTGTGTGTGTGTGTGTGTACAAAAATGAGTTCTGTGCAGTGCTTGGAAAAGTCTCAGTGCATTTTGCCCAACATATATTTGTATGTCTTTCTTCAAGGAATCTTAAAAGAAAAAAGGAGGGATAACACATATGCATTTCTAATTACAAACAAGGCATAGACTGAAGAATTCCAAGAATATGTATGTGCATATAGGCTTCATATCAAATTGCTCATAAAATATAGCAATTAATCTTTCTTAATACAACTCATAAGCTTTCTGTCTTGCATTGCCCACTGTTAACAGTGTCTTGCATTGCCCACTGATCCACCACTGCAGAGGTGAATCAAAAGCAAAACAAAACAGATTAAAATATTGCCAAGAAAAAGTAATGCAGAAGAATTAAAGGCAACACAACTTGCTAAATTTCACAAGCTACTTTTTTTTTTAGTGAGTTCTACATGCAGAGCTTTGAAATGTTATTTTTGGGACTAAAGAATATCCCTTCCTCCATGGCCACTGTTGGCTGAATAATTCTGGGGACTAGGGTCAGAAATATAACTTTTCCTGATTTTGTGTTAGGAAACACATGCATACATGCAGACACATGAAGAACATTTTTTTCAGGATGAAAATACAGCTTAGGTTGGGGTGTTTTGATATATATTTATATTATAGACTTGCATGTGATAGACAAAGACCACATTATCCTCCTCTTTTCCTTCTTTTTCCTCCTGCTTTCCATATCCCTGTTTCTTCTGCAGCCTTTCTCTACTGATGCAAGTTTTCTGAAAGCAAAGCTGGGGTTGCTAGTGGTGCTTTGCACATTGATATGTGAGTTGAAAGAAGCCTCCCTGGTCCTCTCACCATCACATCCCCCCATTTATTTTTTGTCTTATCAGTGCAAATTGACTAGAATTTGGAATACACTTTGTTATCTCCTAAACACCTTGCAAGGTAAGAGAGAGGCTTCTCTGTCACAGGCACAGAAGGCTCCTAAAAATAGATCTAGGATATTGTGATGAGGAATGGCAGCCTGCCAGAGGAAATACCCAAGGTATTGTTCTCCACTCCTCTCTATCTGCTCCTGGTTCTTCAGTTGTACTTCACTGAAAGGACACCTCCAGTCTCATGTAACATAACACATTAAAGGAGGCAATTAACATTTCAAGGCTGGCAGCCTCCAGGTCTCAGTCTTCTCCATTTTAATAATTCTCTAGCTGTCACTCTCTGCTGCAGACTCCAACAGCTGCTGCTCTGGGAATTACCCAGTTTGGAACAAGAATATTCTATCTAGAACATAGAAAAGGTACTTTTTGGATAATGATTCCTAGAAACCTTTGGGGTAGAATGGTGAGTTAAAAATACTTGAATGAACGAACAAATGAATGAATGAGTAAATAATCCCAGCAAGTACAGCACTGTGCATGAGAGAGTGTGTGTGTGTCTCTGTGTGTACTGTTACCACCATGTTCTGGCCTGGCCTTTGGTGAACCAAAGATATCATTTTGATATCGTAATTTGGCCCTACTCTGCCACCAGCCAAGTGTTTGTGAGGCCCGTCGAACAAGCGCAAAGCTAGGCATGGCTACTACTTGCTGCTCCCACCAAACCAAGCCAGATATTGCCAGATCTGCTTTAGGGGACCTCCCGAAACAAACACCTTCATTACAAATGCATGCTACCACAAAGAGATCCTCTGCCCTGAGAGGACACCCTGGCGAGCTAGGTACTTAACTGCTGAGCTAGCTGCATCTACATACCGGCCATACCATTGTCAGTTCGGACTTTAACTCAATCATGCAAATCCTGACCTTTCGGAGGCTTTGTCTCCAACCCAAAACTTATTGTTTTTGCCCAAGACCAGACTAGCCTGCGGTCATTCTTTCCCCAATAAATATCCCCCGCTCTGAGAGCTCTTCAGAACTCTCGCTGGATCGCTTGGACTTCATTCTGCCTTGCTGCCGCTCGGTTCAGCAGATTCCCCTCGGTCACCACGCCGGGTTTCCTCTTCTAAAATTGGCTTCCCCAGGACTGCAGGACAGGTGGCGGATCACCCATTCCCCTTGAACTCTATTTTCCTTTCCTAGTTAGGAATGTGTTTGTGCTTTTCTTTAATAACTATTTAATAAATCTTAATTGCTGTTTGAACTATTTGCCTCCTCACTGACTTGACGCTGTATACATTGGGTAAAAGATCCTGCTGCGTTACCCTGCCTCTCGTTAGCCAAGAGAGTGCTCCAGCTAATTTTCCCCATCTTGCTAGGTTTGTTTTTGTTATTTGGGCGCCCCTCCCGGGACCCCCAAGTCACAGGGTAACAGTACCCTGCTATGTTCAGTCCATGCTAGAGAATATATCATAGCTGTAACGGATGTGTTCAGCCAGGACCAGCTCCCATAAATCTGCCATTTTAGGATTATTTATTTTTATGTTGGCTTTAAAAAAAAAAGAAGAGAAGAGAAAAAAGGTTTTTAATTTAAGCTGGGGAAGGTGGTGTGGTGGTTTGAACATTGGACTACAGCCATTTCCACACTACACTATTATAGTGCTATTATTCCACTTTGAACATCCTGTAGAATTCTGGGGTTTGTAGTTTACTGAGGCCAAAGAGCTTTCTGGCTGAGAATTCTAAATGACCCTCCCTAAACTGCAAACTCCACGATTCCATAGGGCATTGAAAGTAGAATAATAACATTATAGCAGTATATTACAGAAATGGCCTATGAAAAGCCATAGTCGTCAACAGCCCTGCTCAGGTCTTGTAGACTTAAAACTCAGTATATATATTTTTAAGTCAGTTGTGCAGTCTTCATCTTTTCCTGCTGCTTTTCACTTTTCCCATCCCTGCCATCTTTTCCAATGAATCTCATTAGGAATGTCCAATGTACAATAGCCTCATTTTAGTCATTTTGGCTGCCAATGAGAGTCTAAGCTTGTTTGTTCTTGGACCCATTTATTTCGTTTTGAAAAGGTATCTATTCTAGTACCACATTACACATGATCTGATTTTTGCTCCTTTAGCTTTCTTTATTGTCCAGCTTTCACATCTGTACATAGAATTTGGAAATTCCATGATATGAATGATCTTGACTTTAGTGTTCAGTTATTTATCACTGCACTTGAGGATCTTGTTTCTTCATAGCTGTCTTCTAAAGCTCAGGGCCCTTCCACACTACACAGTTACAACACAGTGATTCCACTTTAACATCCCATGGAATTCTGGGATGTGAAGTTTAGGAGAGGGTATTTAGAATTCCCAGCTGGAAAGCTCACATGCCTCACCAAACTACAACTCCAGGATTCCACAGGATGCAGCCAGGGCCACAATGATACTATAATTGCATAGTGTGAAAGGGCCCTCATTTTCTGATTTCTTGATCACAGCCTATAGTTTGACTGATGACTAAGCAAAGGTAGCATGGGAGCATGACTCAGCTGAAAAACAAGCAGCACACTCCTTGTATAGCTGTTTTAAAGTAACTAGGCAAGGATTTTGCCACTGCACCACCAAAATCGTAACAGGATAACAAAATGAGTGGGGACACATGTTGCCCACTTCTGAAGCTAGCTAGGAGGCAGATGGGTAATTGCAGCCCACACTTTCCCTCTCCACCCTGTTCTAGATCTCTTAAGTGTGCATTAAAATGTTATCTCTGAGACGAGGTTGGGGTAAAAACAATAGCCAGAATCCTCTATGTCAGTTAAAAATGTAATCTGGAGTAATGCACTTGTAATAGTCATGTATTCACATGTATGTAGCCCCTAAATTAGAGGCTACATGGGGACTGTGAAAGTATTCCAGTCTCTACTAACCAGGCAGCAGCAACTGTGACTGACAGGGATCTATTCCCTTGTCATTTAAGAAGCAACTGGCTGATGGTTCCACCTACTTTCCCATGAGTGATCTCCAGTGCAAGGGAGAATTGCAACAGGGACCTTGTTTCTGCCTTTCATATCAGAGATCACTCACAGGAGGGGCTGGGACCCAAACTACTTCCCAAGTGACAGGAGCAGACCCCCATCAACTGCAGTGGCTGCTTCCCAGTAAGTGGGAGTAGCAGGAATCAAAATTCATTGGATAGCATGATAACCACAGTGCTTACACAAATATATATCCCATACAAGATTGCAGCCATTCTCGATTACAACAGTACAGCCTTCCAAACTCCAATAATTTTAGGTTCCATTTAGAGTGTGTACAGTCTGAGAGTAGCTAGGATAAAGATAAAGAATAACTCTAGAAAGTGCAGGAATAAGATGGGTCAGCCATATTTTCTGTACCTATTATGGAATCCCTTTAGGAAATTTGACTTAGGCCATTTCTGCACTACACTGTTATAGTGCTATTATTCCACTCTCGACTTCCTATGGAATCCTGGGTTTTGCAGTTTAGGGAGGGGCCTTTAGAATTCTCAGACAGAAAGCTCTTTGGCCTTAGTAAACTATAAACCCCAGAATTCCACAGGGGGGGTGAAAATGGACACCTTGTGGAATTCTGGAGTTTATACTTTACCAAGGCCAAAGAGCTTTCTGTCTGAGAATTCTAAAGGCCCCTCCCTAAACTGCAAAACCCAGGATTCCATAGGAAGTCGAGAGTGGAATAATAGCACTATAACAGTGTAGTGCGGAAATGGCCTAAGAAGGATGGTTGAACAAATTTCTTGAACAAATGGATATATATGTTTTGCATTTCTAATAATTCTAGCAACACAATTCATCAGGTTTTTTTTTTCTGCTATGGGAAAAGAACTCTGTAAAATCCCACACAGAATCATAACCTTTTGTGCCCAAGCCAGCTTTCTTATTACATTCCTGTCAGATTTGGTTATATTTATTCCTTAGCACAGAAAAGCTATCTGTCTGAAGTCCCCTAAGCTCAAATTGAAGGCATCTTGATTGACTATAACTGGAGGAAACAGAAAACACATGGCCAAGTGCTGATAAGAAATCTGCCATCTTCTACCTGGGAAGCTTATCTCTGAAGATTTAGGGCCCCATAAAGGAAATTATGGATCACCTCCTTCAAAACATGGTTGCTAACTCTCAAATAGGTAGAAACTGAAGGAAAATTCTGTCAGGTCAATAGCTGCCAACAGAAAAGAAGGAGCAATTGGCTGCCAGGTGCCTGGGGCTCAAAGCGTCTTTTTCAAAAGGTAAGGTTGAAAGGTACCTGTGCTAAGCACTATTATATGAACCAATATGGATTTCATGCACCTTAGGAGAACTGAAGGTATGAAAAGACCTGGGGTCCATTCACATTACACAAGTGGTATATCTAGCTTCAATAGAGCCTAGGGCAAGCATGGAAGCTGCACCTCTAGGTGCTGTTTTTCATGCAACCATTACCCTGGACTTAGGACAACCCTGGTGAGGGTGGTGGCAGTGTTAGGCCAGGCCCAGGCAGAAGGGCTGCTTCTCCCACTGCTGCTGCTGCTGCCACCCCAGCCTGAGAATGACCTTGGTGAGGCGGCAGCGATGACAGTGGGAAATGCTGCTGCTTTCAGAGTGTGCTGCTGGCCCCGCTGTCCTGAGCGATGGGGCTGGGGGGCATGGCTTTTTTGCGCCCCCAGCATTGGTGTCCAGGGCACATACCCTACTTGCCCCACCCTAGATACACCTCTGCATTACACAGTTATAGCACTACAATTCTACTTTAAATGCCAGAACTGAATAGTTTGGGGGAGGCACTAGAGCTTTCTGGAAGAAAATTCCAAATTTCCTTCACAAAATTCCAGGATTCCATAGGGTGAAACCAAGGCAGTTAAAGCAGAACTACAGTGTGAAGGGGCCTCTGCTCCCAGTCCCTCCAAAGAGGGTATTCAGAGTTATTAACATACCGAGGTTGGGTTCCTGAGGGAATACACTGCTTTCCTCCTTGCTGCTAAGCATCATCTCCAAGCAACTGGCCTGAGGTCCAAGACTCTCTAGCTGAGAATTCTAAAGGCCCCTCTCTAAACTGCAAACCCCAGGATTCCATAGAGTCTTCTTAGGCAGCCAATCATATGAGGTCTTTGCCTGACACAGACAAAAAAACATACAAACTTTGACTTTTATATAGTAGATTTCTGTACCTATCTATCTAAGAGACTGGGGCAGCCTGCATGATACACCTCCTGCTCATTTTAACCCTCCTGCCCAACAATTATTTGGGGCAGATTAAGGTGAGAGAATGTGATTGATGGTCACCAATGTACTTTGTGGCTGGGTGGAGATTTGAACTTGGATTTCACTCCTTTTTATGTCTCCCACCTTCTCCCACTATCAGTTTATGACCATGCTCCTGCATTTCAGTGGTGTGGTGCCAAAAACCTTGCAAAAACCCAGTCTGGTACATCAGTCACAATGTCACACTAGTTCACAGAATTATGGAGCTCTGAAGAGAAGACATCTGTAAAGCATGTTTTTGCCTGATGAGGTGTGCTGCACCTTAGAAGTCAGCCGTCTAGCCAGTGAGAAAATGTGATGTGATCTGGCACTAAATAGTTGGGGCTGGTAAGTGGGGAATCTGAGATAAGAGGAGAAAGTGGATGTTCTGTGAACATGATTGAAGATCATGATTTGGAGATATGTCTTCGATGCCAGAAGTGATTGAAAGCATCTGCAGTTACGCCCCATCTTATTTTTGTTGTGTGTCTTCAAGTCATTTCAGGCTTACAGCAACCCTCAGGCAATCCTATCATGGGGTTTTCTTGGTAAGACTTGTTCAGTGGGGATTTGCCATTGCTCTCCTCTGCAACTGAGAGAATGTGACTTGCCCAACGTCACCCAGTGGGTTTCCACGGCCAAGTGGGGATTCAAACACTGATCTCCAGTGCTGTATTCCAATGCTCAAACCACTACCCCCATGCTGGCCCTCTCTGTCCTATTTACTGAGTATATATTGGGCAGAGTTTGTGTAATTAAAAGCATTGTGTTTCAGAATCTTGTTGGGTAAAGCCCACAAAAAGCAATGGAAGGACATGTGAATAACCATGGGGACTAGGAGTAAATGCAGCTTCATTACTTGACTTATAGATAGTACTCAGAGGGTAAAAATTGCTGTGAGAAACTTTAATAACAATAATTTAAGCTATGGGGATACTATTCTTATATGAAAAAGAACAGAATGATTACTGTAGACATATACAACATAGATAAGCAGCCACAGGCAGTAATTTCTGACTATATGCTGCTACAGAACAGCACCTGAACACAAATGGCCTTTCCACCCTATATGGTTATAGTGCTATTATTCCACTTTCAATGTCCTATGGAATCCTGGGGTTTGCAGTGTAAAGAGGGGCCTTTAGAATTCCCAGCGAGAGAGCTCTTTGGCCTCAGTAAACTACAAACCCCAGAATGCCACAGGATGTTGAAAGTGGAATAATAGCACTTTAACAGTGTGGAGGAGAAAGGCCCAAAGTATCTGACTCTAAAAAAGGCTTTAGACGTGTCACCAAAAGATTCATGGTTCTGGCTTTGTTTCTTTAAAACTGACTCCAGCTGCAAGAAATTACTTCTGTTTTTTTCTCTATTCCTGGTGTTATTGGAGCCTTCAACCCACAGCTTGGATTTTATTTTTTTTAAAAAAAGGTAATGTGTTTCTTGTTGCTAATTACTCTTTAGTTTTACAAAACAGCTCATCAGCATTAGTTGTTACTTTCTGTTTGAAGAGGAATGTGTTGTTAGTGCTTTGTTAATATGTTACTTTTTATGACCTTAAAATATAAAAAATGCCCCTAGTGCCATGAAATCCACCAGGAAGATCCCCATCCCAATGGCATTTTAGGGCTAATGAGTAAAAAGTCACTAATTACACCTAAAAAAAAATAAAATAACAAAATCACCAATTGTTACATTAAAATAAATAACAAGATCATGCTGTTACCCCTCAAAGGAATATGTTACATGTAATGTCATTTCAAATAGCATGTTATTCGATGCTGTGCTTCGGTCACATCTTCTCACCTGTCGTAAAGAAGATCATAGTCAGAACAGTTATTTCTGATGACACACCTGAAAGGATGGAGCTCCTCTGAGAACAGCTAGTTCTTCCTTTTCACTCACTGTACAGTCTCCTTATGTAACCAAAATGACACTGTACACACACAAGAATGAGGCTAAAGGGACCCCAAGATTTAAGAAAGATTTGCAACCCTCCCACACACAAAGGTTTTAGGTATAAAGCCCATTGGGGGAATCCAAACAGACCAATGAAGGGAGGTGCTGAATGAACACATAATATTGGCTGACTGTTTGAAAGTGGGTAATGAAGACCTAGGCACACAATGGAAAACTGGTAGAGAGACAGAGGAGTAGGATGTCTTAAAAGAGACAGTCTGACAATATAGACCCCAAAGAGGGACTTGTCACTTTGCAAAATTTATCAAAGAATGGGTGTACTTGTACATACTAATAGTAAAGAAAGGTGGTAATTTAGAACAAACAAAACAAAATAAGCAAATACATACATACATACAGTCGCTCTCCTGACAGAACTGAGGGGTAGCTAGTAGCTTCCTTATCATTCATCCAGTGAACCCACTCTGGGTATTATTCCAGACATTAAAGGAACTCTCTCTGAGATGCTGAATCTATTTTGGAAATAAGATTCTGGAACAAAGATTCCAATGGATGCAACACATCAGTGACATGGAAACCACTGACCATCCTGTATTGTTTGGGGGTTTGGGCCTTGGAATTCTGAATCTAAAGACCAGAATTCTAGGTTATCTCTGTTGTGGGGTTATTAAGAGTTTTGGAGTTATTAGATAGCACTTCAGTTGTGGGGTAATCTCATTGTGGGGTTATTATATCTCAGTTCCACATTTGGGAACTAAGAATCACACCTGCCACCTGATTTTTGACAGAGCTGTGCTGGCCCAGGCACAATGTAGGTCTTGAAGTTGAAGTCTTAAAATTTTTTTTCCAGATCTTCAGAAGAACAGCAACTGAGCAGACGGTAAAGGACTTAAAGCTTTAGAAAACATGTGCTGTCAGTCAAAATGAAATTCTAATTGGACGTCTTGCTGTTTTAATTTATGCCAGTTTCTGATATAATATTAGTTTTAAGCCTCTGGAAACTATGAGGGAAAGACAGAGATCTGCCTCTTTATTACAGCAAGCTTTGGTGTATTTGGTACAGCTACTTTTAATAAAGATTTAGGATAAAGAAACACTTGAGCTGGTCTCTTTCTTCAACTCAGAGATAAACAATAAAATAAACACAAACCACAAACTCAATACAAAGTAATTATTGCTTGCCTTACAAGTGGGCTCAGCAGCTTAGTCAGTCCCAAACTAAATCTCTGGTCCAAATGAAGACTCTAGTGGCAGTAGCAAATCAGCAGCAGGAGATATTTTTTATATTTTCATTTTTTTCCCTCTCTAGCACGCTTTCTAATCTGCTAAAACAGAAGATGGGGAATATGCAGCCCTCCCCAATGTTGGTGGATTGCAACTCCCCTCATCCCTAGCAAACTCTACCAATATTGAGGAATGCTGTGAGTCACAGTCCATTTGTGCTTTCCAGGGCTTAGTCACACACACCCCCACTTCAGCTAAACAAAGTTTCATTTCTTCTTTGAGGAGGTCTTGCTCTCCCCCACTCATAATGTCTTTTAAATGGCAGAGAGCTGAGCATCGATATCAGTGGGCCATTTTTCTTGGTGATTACAGCTGTATTTTTGAGAGGTTCTTGCAGCCACTTATGATAATTTAATGAACATCTCCAAAACCTTGCCTGGTACATACATTTCAAAGCTATTCGAATGGAGGACAAAAGTGGAAAGATTGCTCAGGCAGTACCATCCAACTCAAAATGGGAAAATAAAATGTATGACCATGATGCCATATGGAGGAAAATAACCAACTATATAGGGAGTAAAAGCAAGAAGATAGAAAAATACACCCATGGGGGAAGAGGGAGTGGCAGAGTGGGAGGGAGGCTACACTTCTGTAAAATACAGCTCCCACTTTTGTTTTACCCTCACAACATTCCTGTGAAGGAAGCTTTGCCTAAATTTATATATTTATTATATTTTCGCCCTTCTCTTCCTCCAAGGACTTTAGGACAGTGTTCATGATTTCCTTTTTTGATCCTTACAGCAGTTCTATAAGACAGAGATGCGCAACTATGGGAGGTCCAAGGGCCAATTGTCTGTCCGTAGGACTCTTTTTGGGTCACACAAACAATTGAGAGAGAGAGAGAGAAAGAAAGAGAGAGAAGAAAATAAATAAACAAAATAAATGGACAGACGTCCACTTCTGGTTTTGAAAAATAGGTATTTTTGATGTTAATTATTTTCAGGACTTTCCTGTGACCTGTTTAAAAGGTGAATTGACACTCCTGGAGGCAATATTACCAAGTGAGGTAATATACCTTTTTTGTTTTGCCAAAAAGAAGAAAGTTTAGACAATCTGGAGGCATCAATGACCAGAAAAACAGTCTTGGAGGTCTATGCACAGCCTCAGGGCTCACTTTGCCCACACCTGTGGTTAAGGTAATTTCAACTGAGAGAAAGCAAAAGACTGAAAATCAGCCTGGGAGAATGAGAAACTCAAAATCTGGGTGGGTTCATATGGAAGAATAGAGTCCTTTAAATAAGCTGGAGCCAAGACATACATGGGTGTATAGGTCATCACCAGCACTTTGAACTGTGCCTGGAAACAGACTGGTACATATTAATGTACACATTTAGATCGCCACCATGTAAGAAGGACATTAGCGCTCTAAGTGTTGTCCCCCACATGGAAAACCTCCATATGTGTATCTCCATATATATGTATATTCTCTCCTAATGTATTCTCCAGAATTGTGGCAAGTGTTGTATCTGTAGCGGGAGGAATGGACATCAGGTTTGGCAGTGGCCAGAGGGTGGCCTGTGTATTCCCACATTTCCACACCTTCTTGCACTACAAGTATGTATACATATGGAGCGGGTGTTGTATGGGCTCCTTCTATTATTTTATTACAATAGGGACTTTGTAATGACTCTCTCATTATTTTGAGAAAAAGTAAGCTTGGAAAAGGGAGGTGTAATATCACATTTATTTGGGTGGTTCTCTGTAAAGTACTCAGGCAGTATAAATGTTTGAAACTGTTATTTTACAGTTTAATATATGTAAGAAATGTAAGGTCCTGCACTTAGGCAGAAAAAATGGAAGGCACAAATAGGATAGGGGACGTGGCTGGATAGCAGTACGTGTGAAAGGGATCTAGAAGTCTTGGTACATCACAAGCTGAACATGAGTCAGCAGTGTGATGCGGCAGCCAAGAAAACCAATGCGATTCTCGGTTGCATCAATAGGAGTATGGTGTCTAAATCGAGGGAGGTAATGGTACCACTCTATTCTGCATTGGTTAGGCCTCATTTGGAATACTGTGTCCAGTTCTGGGCACCTCGATTCAAGAAGGATGTCAACAAGCTGGAACGTGTCCAGAGGAGGGTGACCAAAATGGTGAAGGGTCTGGAAGCCATGCCCTATGAAGAACGCCTTAGGGAGCTGGGTATGTTTAGTCTGCAGAAGGAGAAGGTTAACAGGGGACATGATAGCCACGTTTAAATATTTGAAGGGATGTCATGTTGAGGAGGGAGCAGACTTGTTCTCTGCCACTCCAGAGACTAGGACAAGGAGCAATGGATTCAAGCTGCAGGAAAGGAGATTCCACTTGAACCTCAGGAAGAAATTCCTGATAGTCAGAGCTGTCCAGCAGTAGAATATGCTGCCTCGGAGTGTGGTGGAGTCTCCTTCTTTGGAGGTTTTCAAGCAGAGGCTCGATGGCCATCTGTTGGGAATGCTTTGATGGGTGTTCCTGCATAGCAGAGGATTGGACTCGATGGCCCCTGGGGTCTCTTCCAACTCTATGATTCTATGAATCTGGAAGGATAATCAGTGAACAGAGTCCAAAAGATTTGTGAGAATTTTTCCAGAACCGAGAAACTGGTGGTTGGCATCCTGTTAGTCAATTACGATGTTGTAAGCTAGACTTACAACCAGGTAACTGTTTCCTATTGACTTTTATGATCGTGGAACCATTACCATGATCATAAATGTTCCTGAAATCCACCTTAAAATCCAAGCAGCTGCAACTGTGGTGCTGGCAAACAGCATGCTGAAGGGAGACATGGCCAGCCCCTTCTGCCAGTGATCTGTGATGCACTCCATAGAAGATACAGCTTCTTTAGCAGTTCTGTGTGATGCAGATTTGGAATTTTTCTCTTTATGCCCCTGGAAGGAACTGGCAAAACCATTTCTGAATATTCCTCGCCTAAGAAAACCTTGTGAAATTCATGGGGGTCACCATAAGTCAACAGGTGACTTGAAGGAACATGCACACATGCATTGATTTATTGTAAATGTTTATTTGTCATGGCCTTTGGCTGGAGCACAAAATTTCACAATTGATTGAACTGTTAATGGGCAGCACTTCAAGCCAAAAATACTGTGACTTGTGTTTACAGTTCATGTGCTCCAAAGAGCTGGGGAGGGGAGAGAGAAGGCAGAGAGACACCACAGTATACATGAGGAGAGAGCAATGAAAGCCACTTAACCAGGGAATGACTCAAGAGGACTGCGGTCTAAATAACGGTTATTAAAGTCCATTATTAGATGCTATCTGCAGGGCCTGTGAGTTAATTGTCTTTGACCAAATGCAAATAATAATGGTTAGCAGACATTACAGAAGAAATTCTTGCAGCATAAACCACTGAAGTCTACTTCCACCTCCTTTTTCTGCCCTCTCAAATCAATTTACAAGCTAGATTAAAATGGATTTCTAAACTCAATTTAAGGCTAAGTATTTGGCTCAGTTGGTTGCTCAGCTGTCTAACTTTGGAAATCTATGTAACACTGGATTTCTTAATTAACCATCTTGATGCCCTACTTTGCTGGCATTTGTTGTTTTGGAGAATGTGAAATTTAGGGAATATTAAGGCACATGTTCCTTTACTGAGGGCACCATGTTCCTTTCCAAAACTTTTAATTAAGACCGCCAGTATTGTGCTGCCTTCAGGGGCCTCCCTCCAATTAGCCAGTTGCTGGGGTCAAAAGGTTGCAATCATGTCTCCAGGAGGAGTAGAAGCTGAAGGGAGATGCAGGGGTTTTGTCACTCCATGTACTTACAGAAGAAGCAAAGCAATTTATCAGCCTTCTTCCAATTTGAAAAGGCCTGACAGGGTCACTTCACTCCCCCCCCCCGCTCTTTTAAACCCAGGCCATTTCTGCATGGGACTGTTATAGTGCTATGATTCCACTTTCAACATCCTATGGAATCCTGGGGTTTGCAGTTTAGGGAGGGGCATTTAGAATTTTCAGTCAGAGAGTTTTTGGCCTTAGTAAACTACAAACCTCAGAATTCCATAGAATGTTGAAAGTGAAATAATAGTACTAAACAGTGTAGTGCGGAAATGGCCTATGTATCAACATGAGGAACAAGACTAGATTAAAACACATCAACAGATTAGACACATTTGTGCTATCGCATAAGCCTGACATTTAGTGGCTCAGAATCTCTTGATCTGGCCCCTGCTGGTGCTAAAGAACTTCATTTAAGTAATTTGCCTCCCCCTACTGTTGTGGCCAAGAAAGAGGCGAAGACCAGGTTTCCAGGGAAAAATCAAAAAGCCATTTTATTGTTAACAATACCTTGCGCAAGGGCAACAGTTATCCCAGAACTGTTGTGTCAATTAATTGAGGTAGCATCACTATATACCTTTTGCCTTCTATGTCAGCAATCAATCATTTACTTAGCCCGCCCATCACTGGAGAAAAAGATCTTTAGTTAACTTTTCCATTACATCATTGACTGGCACAGAGGAGAACAAAAGTGTTAGTTAGAAAATGATACAAAATAATGGTAGGGAGTATAGTGCCTCCCTGTGAATTCCCAGACCTTTGAATGTTGCAAGGCCATTCTCTAAAATTTGAGATAAGACAGACATCTGCAATTTACTCAGAGGCACAATTCAATTCGCTTATTTTTCCTATTCAAGTGGCATTGGATTTAACCCCTTCATTCCCCCCTTCATGATAAATTCAAAACTTTGCAATTTCAAGCATGTACTATTTCCTTCTTCCTTATAGTACAAGTGATACATAGCAGCATTAGAATTCATTAACACACATTACACGCTGTTCCCAATAACGGAGGGGGTCTGATTTGTGCGTAGAGAGGTTAGCTTCCTGGTGTAACCCCAGCAGAAATCTAGCCCCAATCTTCTTATTCCTCAGCAGTTGCTGGGTCTGATGTACAATTTTGGTGGCCTCTGGAGCACCAAATTGTATCATCTAGCCCAGAATTCTTCTGACCCCCCTTTTCTGCAACCACCAGTTAGGCATACACAACAACTTCCTTCTTCCATTGACTTGAGCATTACAGATTAAAAAACAACACTTTTAACATGCAGAGTAAAGACTGGCAGATTTAGGAAAGCCATTATGTTAGTGCAAAATACTCCTGCATACAGTGCTTTTACCCATACTTACTTAGGGAACTCAATTTTGTCCATATGCCTGCAGACCATTAGAATGATCTTCTAATATTGTATACTTCAAAATGCATTTTCCCCTCTTTTGCATTCAACTCATTTACATAATGACAACAGGTTGTATTTTACCAAAATGCTGAGTACCCCTTCACAACTGAAGAGATAGTTTCATGCTGGGCTGACAGCCAACAACGCACCTGCCTTACATGAAAACCAATTCCCTCCATGGGGATCATGTGTTGTCATGTACCTGTTGCTTTTATTGTGAATCCTTTTCATTTTTGGCCAGCCACACTATATCAATTTGTGCACTGAGTGAAAAGTGATAATCCCAAGAGATGAACCATATACCTATTTACCATTGTAATAACTGGTTGCTTTCCAGAACTGACTATGGAGGACCAACCCCCCCCTTTTCTCACACAACCCAGTAAAACCTATGCTATAACTGGAAAGAAATTAACATTGAGACATTTCCCTGGGCATACCTGTTTGCCATATACACATATCTTCCAATCCCTAGTGATAAAATAGGTAAACCAAACTTCCTGCCCCTCCTATACCTGTCTCAATCTATTGTTTTCCACATTCAAGATCTGATCATGCATGTGTCCCGAGTTTAGCATCTTGGCCACCTTTACCACAGTGGGGGTTGTCACTACCACCTGATAGGTCTCTACCCATGTTCAGGTTGCCCCCAATCCTTCACCCATGTCTCCTGGTTTGAGAGGGTGTGCCTGTGCTTGTAAGGAAAGAAGCCCCTATTTTAACATTTTCTCCCTTGTTGTACTCAGAGCTTTCCCTAACGCACTAACTCTTTCCTGTAGAGTTATGTTCCCTTAATCCATCCAAAAGGGCTTTTGCTGAAAGGTGACAACTTTATGACTCTGTGAAGTATATATTGCATCTTCTTTCCCATCATAATGGGGCTCTGGGAAAAAACAAAAACACTCCTGGTTTCTCTGTTGTGGGCTGCACATGGAATGAGAGTGAAAGGTTTCTATAAAATGGGCTAAGGAGATGCATGTGGTATCACGCCACTTGCCCTGTGCTGGCATCCAGCCCAAAAACATAGCCAGGGCTGTTATCTGGGCCATACACGTTGAACTACTGTGTCTTCAGGATTTTTGTTTCATCTTCTCCAGTTTCCTTAAATTCTGAGGTCTGCAGGTACAATGTGACTCCTCCGGGTGATTCCTAGAACAGTGGTTTAATCTTTGATGATCTTGTGGACAAATGCAGGTCTGTTGTTTGAGCCTATATGGTGTGTGGGCTTTTTCAGGGCTGTTGTCGGTCTGTTAGCTGTCTCACAGCTTGCATCTCTTTTCCTCCTCTGCCTTCTTCAGCCAGAGTCCCTCAACTGCAACTCCACTTCCAAACTGGAGAGGCGCTCTATCGCCTCTCAGAAATGCTCCCTTATTTTCTCCCTCCCAACTCAGAGGTGCGCCGTCACCTCTTCTCCCAGCTTGCTCGTAGGGGTGCTCCATCACCTCCTCCATCCCGCTGGGACTGCGCCAGGGAGCCTTTCCAGTTTCCATCTTATCGGGAACTGGTGAGGGGGCGCTACTTTGCAGTTCTGACTCGGCCCTTTCCCGTATTCTCCATGCTTCTGCTGCCAACGTTTCTCACCAGAATGGCACAACTCCGAGTCCTTGCCCTTTGCAGTTTATGGGGTGAGGAACAAAACTTTTCCTCTTAACTGCTGACCACTGAGATTATTCATGGAGTTTTGCTGTCGTCTTCCACAAAAGGATTCTCACCATACATCACCTCTCACTTGGTCCCTGCTGTCTTCTTCCACATATCCACCACATATCCACATCCTTCTCTGACTGTCTTCACCATCTGTCCAGATTTTTCTCACCTATGCCTCTTCTGCCCACACTGGGCACATTGGCACACTCCCAGAGACCCTCTTCCTCTTCTGGGTTTTCCTACCACCTTCTCATCTTCCAACCTCTACTCATTTTGGATTTTTACAAAAACTTACAGCTCCCAGTATTCGCAGGTGGTCTCCCATCCAAGTACTAACCAGGCCCGACCCTGCTTAGCTTCTAAGATCAGACGAGATCGGGCGTGTTCAGGGTGGTATGGCCGTAGGCTGTGAGCCACTCCCCTTTGCCCTCTTTAGCCCCTCGCAGCTCCTGAACTTTTGGCTGCCCTGCTAGCTTTTTCTGTCAGCCACTTGGCTCTGCTGCATTTTATTTCCTTTTTCTTTTTTTCCCCCCTCTGGTTCTAAAATTCCAAACATCAGACTAACTAAGGAAGGGAGGGGGTGAACCCCCCCTTTTCGGAACTGACTCCTCTGTTCCTGCTACTTATTGTCGGCTGCATCCTCTCAGCCTCTGCTGCCCACATCCCTCGGGCAGCCTCCGCTGCATCCACCGCTTCCATTCTCCCCCGCCATCTGCCCTGCCTCCTTGGTCGGCACCTCAGCTGGGGGGGGCTGCTGTGTCTCATCGCTTCTCCTCCAGGAAGCCTCTTGATGCTGGCAGCGGCTCTCACTCCTTATTGCTGGTATTATTGCTCCCCCCCATCTGTCCCCTCAGGGGAAGGACAGGTAAACAGGCATGCAGAAAGGACCCGGTGGGGGTGGAGCGTGGTTGTCTCCTAAAGAGCTGTAGCTGTAGCTTCAAGGCCTCTGTGGGGGCTCTACTTCTCTGTTCTTTTGCATTGGAATTCCCAAGGGTTCTTGGGGAAAACTTATTCAGGTACTACAATTCCCATGTGTTCAAGATTCCTATGTCAACTGGTTCTCCAAAAACTCATTGTCAGATAGAGTTTTACAGCTTTTAAGTCCATCATTCCTGAACTTTCCCAACTTCCTCCTTTCTATTTATTGACTTAGAAAGGACTGGCCTTTTCCTGCTTGCAAATTGCACACTGATTTCTTCCCAATCTAGGCCTCTGTCTTCTTTCTCTCCACTTGCCTCTTCCTCCTGCCTGCTTGGAGTCTCAACAGCTCTCTTCATCCCTTCTATCATTGTTTCCACCAACTTGATAATCAGTGAGCATATTCATCTGGTCAAGATGAATGCTCTTGAGACCAGGACAAGGAGCAATGGATGCAAGCTGCAGGAGGGGAGATTTCGCTTGAACCTCAGGAGGAATTTCCTGACAGTCAGGGCTGTCCGGCAGTGGAATGTGCTGCCACAGAGTGTGGTGGAGTCGCCTTCTTTGGAGGTTTTTAAGCGGAGGCTGGATGGCCACTTGTCGGGAGTGCTTTGAGGGTTTTCCTGCATGGCAGGGGGTTGGACTGGATGGCCCTTGTGATCTCTTCCAACTCTACATTTCTATGATTCTATGATTCTAAGATTATTTGGATCCCACCCTGGATCAGCTAGGGGAACTCTGCCTCTTCTCTGGTGCCCTCCCGGCTGGCTTGCCATTCCTCATGTTGGATTTATTCTCCTCCACTCCTCAGTAGTGAACAAGGTCAAAAGCAACTATTGACAATCCTGCCAGTTAGAGACATGTGAGGCCATGATTCTGGAGCAAAGTTCTATTATTTAGTAGGTCTGACATGGTGAAGGGTGTATATTGATAACTCTGAACTCACTGGTAGCCCCCTGACTGCTGAGCTGAGTGGGGCCACTTGGACTTCTGCTGCTGGCACTGTTGAACCTCTTCTGCCTGTGCCTCCTGGTTGTAATTTGCTGAAACATATGGCGGGGCTGTATGTAGTTCTTCTGGTTCCTCAGGGGGACTATCTAAACTTATGGGACCTCTTCCAAATTTCTTCTGAGTCTTGTCCACCACTGCATACACAGCCTCAAGTGATGGTGAATGGATGGGAATTTGCAAACTGACAGCTCATTAAATATTCAGTGAAATCTCCTTTCTCCCTTTTCTGAGACATGAGAGAATTTACCAGGAAACCAGACTTCGCTCCTATCATTAAAAGGGGAGAAACTGCCTGTCCCCCTGTGTTACGGTCTCCAGGCTGTCAGGTTTGTTTTTCTCTTTTTTTTTTCCTTTTCTTTCAACAGGGAGGGGTGAGGGGGAATTCCTGGTGAGTGCAGAGTTCCTTCTTTTTTCTTCTTCTTCTTCTTCTTTCTTTCCTTTTCAAATGCAGCTTTTTTTTTTTAAACAATAGACTCTGCGCTGAGCTCTGCCCATTGTGTTATCTTGCTGTAGAAGTGTTGCAAAGTACTAGAGGAGAATCTTTTCCTCCCTTCTCCTTTCCCTGTTTCCTATCCAACATCTTAAGGGCTTATTATTATTATTATTTTCTTCATTAACTCTCTAACTTTATTTCTGCTATTCCCAAACCTCTTGGCTAAATAAATGTCTAGCCCAAAATCAGTGTATCCTGCTATCACCAACCAGGCAAAAACTGCTTAAAATATATCTCTTCTAAAACCCTTTGACTGTTAATTGCTGGCCCATTAAATCTCCATCAAGGAGGTCAGACTTGGTCCTAGAAAATTCCCTTATTTCCTTTTAACATGGAACAAAGGGATCCCTTTCCAGTTAATTGTAACATTTGACATAGTAAGGGCTCTCTGCAGCCCTTTGGATCCAACCTCAAAATTCCCACTGCCTGAATTGCAAAATCAGGCTTTTTCTTTACACTTAAGAGAAAACAATGAGATTCTGCATTGCTTCCTCACTATTTCTCATTAACACCTGAGGTTTTTGCACTGACTTTATTTCTGCCATTTCCCAGCCTCTGGCTGAGTTAACTTCTCTGGCTTATAACAACAGAGAGCCCAAGAAGGAGGGGCTTCAGGAAATGGCTTCAAACACTGAGAGACAACTAGAGAGGAAACAAACCATTTTTTTCTTTACACTACAGCGGCAATAGTAAGTTTCCAGGCTCTGCCGGTTCTCTCCCCCACCCATTTCCTCCCAAGTTCCAGACAAGACACAATGGGGATGGGATTGACGCACGGGTGAAGGGGGTCCCGTGCACCCACACAAAGGGGTTTTGACTCCAGTCACTCCAGCACTGACTTAGCCATCTGGACGATCACGGCATGGACGTAAGAACTGCAATGCTGCAAGCATTTCGTACACGCATCTTTCATTCAGACAAACAACCTCCCACTAGGCCCATTAAACCACAACTGAGACGTCTCATTTATTATTCCGCCATACCAAGAGTTTTCGGGGTTTCTCTCTCCACCGCTGAGAGGTACTCGGCCGAAACTCGGGGAGTGATCAGTTCCCCCTTCCCCCTCCCAAACATGAGGGGGGTCTACTCACCAGAGGGCCATGGGAGGCTTGGTTTCCAGCTGTAACCCAAGGTCCGTTGACTGGAACGCTGTCACCAGGAATGCGCCCACTCCCCCAACCAAACCTCTTCGACAAAAGGTCGAGGGCGCCCTGGGTTTTGTCAAGGGGGGGCCGCAATCCCCGACGTCCAAATGTCTGTCAAGGGGGACAGAATAGCCCCTTCCCCCGTTTCCCGGCCAATGCACCAGAAATGTTGTGGCCAAGAAAGAGGCGAAGACCAGATTTCCATTTTATTGTTAACAATACCTTGCGCAAGGGCAACAGTTATCCCAGAACTGTTGTGTCAATTAATTGAGGTAGCATCACTATATACCTTTTGCCTTCTATGTCAGCAATCAATCATTTACTTAGCCCGCCCATCACTGGAGAAAAAGATCTTTAGTTAACTTTTCCATTACATCATTGACTGGCACAGAGGAGAACAAAAGTGTTAGTTAGAAAATGATACAAAATAATGGTAGGGAGTATAGTGCCTCCCTGTGAATTCCCAGACCTTTGAATGTTGCAAGGCCATTCTCTAAAATTTGAGATAAGACAGACATCTGCAATTTACTCAGAGGCACAATTCAATTCGCTTATTTTTCCTATTCAAGTGGCATTGGATTTAACCCCTTCACTACCTTTTAGATTCTTGATGAGGGTCTTGCTCAAGGCTGAAAGCAGATGTTACGAAGGGCCTTTCCACATTACACAGTTATACTGCTATTATGCCACTTTCACCATCCTGTGGAATTCTGGGGTTTGTAGTTTACTAAGGTCAAAGACCTCTCTGGCTGAAAATTTGAAATGCCCCTCCCTAAACTACGAACCACAGAATTCCACAGGATGGTGAAAGTGAAAGTGCTATAACAGTGTAGTGCAGAAATAGCCACAGTGCCACAGTACTAAGCAGAAAATCTTTCCTTTAAGTAGGAAAAGCAGCTCCTAAAAGGGAGAAAAATTGGCATCACATGCCATCTAGTATTTCACAGATGAACACTAGCTCACATGCGGCCAAGCCACATTAGAGTGTGTAGAAAACTTGTCCAGAGAACAAGAAGCAATAATAAGGAAGGACACACAAAGCTACTATTTTAAGCAGAGAAACCCAGGAAATCCCCACTTTGCCATCTTTTGGAGCTGACTGTGCTTTAAAATATATATATATATATATATGTTGCCTGTCTCCTCAGGCTGCATCTAGATCATATTTGTATGGGTTCACGTGAGATCTTCCTATGGTGAAAGTAAGTGATGTATGTTTAACATCTGTACATATTCTGAGACTGGTTTCCAAAGAGGTTGGAGGAATAGCAATCAGGTTTCCAAGAGTGAATACTGATTAATCACAAGAACAGTGAATGAGCTAATTGTTATACCTAATGTCTATCTCAGGGTTCTCAAATACAATGCACAAATCTATTCCAATTAGATTCTTATAGTCAGTCCCATTAGGTGAGATTGTTTGAAAGACTGTCATGGTGAAAGTGGGAGAACTGTCATTGCATAATGCCAACAGCTTAGTTGTACTATTAGCTCTTTTGTTCTCAGAATAAGGAAATAATGCAGGAGAGGCCTATTTCACCAGTACCTCCCACTGGTTTTAGAAGAGGTTTATTTACCTCATCCATGTGGGAAGCTGGTGACTCATCCTGTTTACTGAAATCTAGTTGCATTTGGACAACTTTTATACTTCTCTCAGTAGGGATCAATGAAGAAGTATATAGCAACCTGTTGCTTCTCCTCAGTTGCAACCAAGTCCCAATCCATTTAGTGCAGAGCTTTCCAAACTGTGTGTCACAACATGTTAGTGTGTCGTCTGCAGTGTGTAGGTGTGTAGTGCGAGTGTAACAGGTGGAGGGGCTGCCTCTCCTGCCACTGTGGCGTGGCAGGCCCAGGTGAAGGGGTTGCCTCTGCCACCACCCCAGGCCAAGGAAGACCCCAGTGAGGGCAGCAGTGGTGGGCCAGGCCTGGGTGAAGGGGCTGCCTCTCCCACCACCACCTCCTCAGGCTGAGGAAGATCTCGGTGAGGGTGGTGAGCCAGGCTCAGGCTGCTTCCACTTACTGAATTACTGTGTCACAAAATGATGCATGTCTAAAAAGTGTGTCACCAACATGAAACATTTGGAAAGTTCTGATCTAGTGACTAAACATTATAATGACACTATCAACACAACAAGCAGGTTCATGCATATCTCTAGCATTATAGTGTACATCTAAAATTTTGACAAAGATTGTCAAATTTTGGGGACAGGAATATGTATCCTGGCTAAGTTCAGGGATGGAATAAGTGCTCTAGTGCAGTGGTTCTCAGACTGTGGTCAGAACCCTAAGGGGGAGCATGACAGTTGCTCAAGGGGGACACAAGAAAAGTTAACCTGGAAGTACAGTAAATGTGAAAAAGAAGGACAAGTCTCTGTGTGTATGTGTGTGTGTGTGCACACGCCCATCAGTGACGACTGACTGCAAAAGAGCGACACAAAACATCTTCCCTTGTTATGCCTTCCTCCAACCTCAGAAGCAGCAAAAATCAGCTTCTCCTTTTTTATGCTTTTCCCACTCAGCTGCTCCAAATTGTTGTTGGCAAAGC
Organism: Iguana delicatissima; assembly: GCA_948472985.1. Classification (NCBI taxonomy): domain Eukaryota; kingdom Metazoa; phylum Chordata; class Lepidosauria; order Squamata; family Iguanidae; genus Iguana; species Iguana delicatissima. The sequence continues at coordinate 132,706 of CAOKZL010001872.1, read as the reverse complement.
AGATACTTTTCCCTTAATGACCAGTTTCTGGGTGGGACGGAGGGAAGTGAAGAGAGGAGGCAAGGAGCACAAGAGCTCAGTGTTAAGATGGAGGGTGCCTGCAGCAAGAGGGGCCTGTGTGTGTGTGTGTGTGTGTGTGTGTGTGTGTGTGTGTGTCTGAGAGAGAGAGCGAGAGAGCGAGAGAGAGAGAGTGTTGTAGGATGGGGGGGTGCAACATCAAATGGAGTGGCATAATGTCTGCATTTGAAGAACTTATTTTATTTGATATGATTTAGATGGCAAATTAATTGGCTGACTTTGCCCCCTTTGGAATTTAAGTAAATCCTAGTAATTATTTTTTTTTAATTTGAATATATAGATATAAATAACCATAAGCAGATTTTATATGGACTTTTGTTTTTTAGATCTGGGCACCAGATCCTTTAAGTTCCCAGCAAGACCCTTGCATATCATACATTTGAATTAACTTAAAAGCACCAATAATCAGGTGAAAAAATAAAATAAAATCTTGAAAATCTTTTGTGGTTCTTCCAAAAGGCAGGTATGCAATGGCCTTGGGTTACTGCAATAAGAAACACTTCATCATTTAGTTTTATAGAGAATTTTTTTTAAAAGAATGTGTATGCATATAACAATATCATTACTGAAACATTAAAGCTTTCTCTCTAAACAATTTCTTTACTCAATACACTGTGAGATACACTCCCATTATACTGTTCTTTCAGTACCCCTGGGGCTGTAATCCAATGCATGATTACCCACAGAGCTTGAGGACAATGTTCAAGTAACAAGAGTACCTGTAACACATCAGTTTGGGAAGTTAACAAGGCTATAATGGTGTTTCTTTTGCAGAACAATGTAATGACTGGTAATACATTGCTTTCCTCATATAATCAGTCATACATACATCAGGGGAGGGAATTAGGCAGTTAGCATGCCACATCTGGTCTCCAAGGCCACGGATTCTCTCAGATGTTCCTCTTGACCAGATCTTTTTAGGCTTGGAAGCCCCCAAGAGTGTCAGTTCTCCTTTAAAACAAGGTACAGCCATCCTTGCATCTTGTTTAGTTCACAAAGGCTCTTCCTCAGTATTTTTACAAAATTGGAAATGGACTTCTAGTGACTTCTAGTTTTGATTTTGGATGACTAGCGCAGATCAGAGTAACTATAAGACATCTAGAGGGTCATTTATTCCCTATACTTGAAGTGGGGTAGGTGCAGAAGTGTAGTTATTAATGGGGACAGAAAAGTGAGAGTATTGCTCTCCAAATAAGAACTGTGCCCTCACAAAATTTTCCTTCAGTCTCAAAACTGCTAGCATTGAAGTAATGAAAAACTTCAATTGAGCATTTAGAAATACAAGTTAGGCATCCAAAGAAAAGGAGTAGGCAAAGTTACTAAGCGAATGGAAACACAGTACATTTATGAGTTCTAAGTATAAATGATTCTCAGTATCTAACCCTCTGCAATGGAAAGAAAATTTCATTTGGAATTTTGAAAGGCAGAATTCTTACTTGGGGGTCACATTTTGCCCCAGCCCCATTTTGCCCTCAGTAAGAGTTTGTTGACACACCCCAGGGTGAGAGTCCCACTCCCTGCCTTTGCCTCTCTGCCAGCAAGGGAAGAGAGGCAATAGTACTTACCCAAGAGGAGAAGGCAATGGGGAGTGTCTAATGCAAACAAACAAGTGGAAATGCTGAGCCAAGGCAAGTCAAGGTCAAATCCAAAAACTCTAGAAAGCTGAAGGTCCATCCAAAGGGGTCAAGGGAGCCAGAATAAAGGGGTCATGAGAGCTTGTGTAGTGGTTTGCTACAAGCAAACTGCAAGCCATGCCGACAGACTTATATAGCTGACAAGAACAGGTGTTCCTTATCACTGTTCCGTTTTTCTTAATCTTGCCAAACAGTGGCTTCCCTCTGTGCTGCTCGTTTGTGTCTCTTCCGTGATTGGAGGCTCAGGGGCAAAGGTGGATCAAATTCCTCTAAATCATTGCTAGTCCCTTCTTCCTTTGGGGTTGGCTGCAACAACTCTGCCTCTGCTTGTCTTTCAACCGATGGGGGTGTTTGCAAGCTAGTTTGGTCTATCACTGCCTCTGTTCCTGAAGCAATCAATTGCTCATTGACCTCTGGCCATCTATCACATCAATCATGCAGTGCGTGAGCTGTACGCTGTTCATAGGCTGGTGCTATGGACCCTAAACAGGTATGTTGCCAATCAAGAGAGTCTGCTCAAGTTGTGGTTATTCTACCATCATGAGTTGTTTCACTCTCCTGACTTGCTCTGTCTTTGGATTCACTTTCTCATGGCACTTCATACCTTCTATAGCACTTGGCTGCCTGTTCTATCATCTATGTTATAGTTTTTCTCTTTTAGCCATAACTGCCTTGTGCTAATTTTGCTTCCTCCCTGTAGTTATATACCTGTGTATGTGTCAGGGCTGGCCTCCAACTGGATACCAGTGAAATTACTAGATGCCCACCTAATATACCTTAAAATTCTATTAGCTTTTCAGATTTCACTCAGCAGTTTTGTTGCCCCATCATTTGGTTTTAAAATACGGTTCACAACCATACCATACATTTCCAGCTTGGATTTTCTTGTGTATAACCCATGGGCTGTGTCAGGATGTTACCATCTCAATCTGGTAGGCCTAACTCATGGTGTAAATCAAGCTAGACATTTGGACCAAAGTCCAGAGCCCATATATTCAGGGGTTGGGGCTAGATGTCCAGGCCTCTAACTGGGAACAGATATGGTTACAGATGCTCATTTTATTATTTGCTCACATATAGACACAGACGTGCACAATCCTTTTTCAAAAACAAAATGGTGTTCATTCCCTAGTAAAAGTATTTATTGCTATGGTAGCAGATACAAACTCCATTTTATTTCTGCAGTCATGATGGTGGTTCTGCAGTCATGATGATTTAAGTGAGTTTAAAATACCAACTGCATGTGAACAGAGTATGTCTCTTTTTAAAATCAAGATTGGCAAACTGTTTTTTGTTTTGCTCTAATATTTCAGGAAAGTAGAAGCAGTTGTAAAGCATGGAATGGCATCATGGAAGAATAGAAATGTTAATTGTGTACTCTTTCAATGTGTGTTTGATGCAGGAGCATAACAAGGCCATTATACTCCAGGGTCTAAAATCCTCTAGCTGCAGATCTGGGGAGAGGACTACAGCTGTAGTCCAAAAAATAATTTGATAAGCATTTTCTGCTTTCAACAGTGGACCAAAAAGTGTGACTTAATTCCAAAGAAACATTGTCAAGATCAGTCTTTACAACAGTAAGCCTCCAGTCCCCTACCCACTTACCTGGGAGCAAGACTCATTGAACTTTATGGAACATGCTTCTGAGTAATAGCAGTGTTAGAATGCAACTGTGACCAGAGCAATCAGATGAATTTGAAAGGTTCATCACACAAGATTAAGAATGCCAGGATCTCATAATGGTCCCCTTTGGTCGCAGCATTTTCTGTCTTGTCAGTGAGAAAGTTCAGCAGGGGAAAGATGAGTAAGAAAATGGGCTAATCCTATTATAGATAGCAAGTATAATTGGATGAATGGCTTAAAAGAGGGAAATAGTATTGTTTCTCTCTACTGAATCACATTCAGCTCTGTTCACAAAGGAAATGGAATATTATATTTAAGGGCTCAAACCACTCCTTGTCATGATGGATGAATGAATTACAGATTGCAGAGCCAGGCAGCAGACAGTCTTTTCCATAACAAAGGGCATCAGATGCAGGCTATTTGTCTAGCAGTGAAGAATGCTGGGAATAATGGCACATTGCATAGAAGAGAAAGTATCTCCAGAAATGGGTTCTCTCCCACCCTGACACTTAAGAAAGTTGGAAATGCTAGACATTTTTTTTTAATAAAAAATCTGTTCTGGTTTAAGTGAAGTTTAAATAAGTGGACTGCTGGGCCTAGGGTAAACTCCAAGGATTTGCTTCACAAGAGTTTTTTTATTCCTCCAATACATCTGGTGACAAATAGTTTTCTATAGAATACCTTTTTTTTTATGCTATACTCAGGAACATTTTAGCTTTTTAGAATTGTGTATGTACCTTCAAGTAGCCTGTTGACTTTTTGTAACTCCATGAATCTCACATGGTTTTCTGAGGCAAGGAAGACTCAGAAGTGGTTTGCCAGTTCCTTCCTCTGAAATATAGTCTACCACACCTGGTATTTGTTGAGGGTCTCCCATCCAAATAGCTTCCAGGATCAGGCAGGATCTGGTGCCTTTAGACCATCTTAAAGGATGAATGTTATTCATGAACAAATAAATAAATAAAATTAAGAAAAATAAAAACATTTTAAAAGCACATGAAAATGCTCTTTAAAAACTTTTACAACAATCTAAAAACATATAATTTTAAAATGGTTAAAACTGAACAATTTCAGACAATAAAGGCCATGTAGAACAGCACTGATTTTGCTTCTTCCTGGAAGCTTAAAATAAATAGAGCCAGCCTAACTTTCTTAGGCAGGGAGTTCTGCAGTTGAGCTGCTGCTATAGAACATCCACTCTCTCTCTCTTTCTCTCTCTCTCTCTCTCTCTTTCTCTCAGTATGCCTTAAAAGTACAGAGTAAGGACCTCTGTCAGAGACCAGAATCTCCTTACTTTGCTCTGGGCTAAGCAGAGGAAGCCGTCTTGCTTTTTCCAAACTCTACATGCTGCCAAGTAGGGTGGGCATCTCTTCTGCTTTGCAGAGCACAGTCATCTGTTTGAAGGTATCCTCTGTTTAAAAAACTATACAGTCCAGTCCAAGGGGGAGAAAAAAAGTGGAGAAAAAAAAATAAGAAAGGAGAGAAAGAATGTTGAAATTGCCCACCAACAGTAAGAATAACTTATGCCAATACAGTACCATCCAAATATTTTGGGTCTCAAATCCCAACAGGCCCAGCCAACATGCCAAAGAATACTGCGAATTGTATTGCAAAACATCCAGAGAACACAAGAATGGGAAAGGATGTGTTAGGACCAAGGCAGTGGACTGAGCAGGCAAATAGGTCAGCTGGTCTTAGGCCCTTTTTACACAGTATTTGCCGTGCGAAAGGGCCCCTCGAGCATCGCACAACTGCGAAGAGCAGTCCACATGATGCACTCGTGCGACACTCCAGGGTCTGGCAGGTGCCGATCATGCACTTTTTCATTTTCGGCTGTAAGCCAGATATGATGCACGGTCATGCATCGCTCCGGGGCCCCACACGCACTTGCCGTGCATGTGGAGCTCTGGAGCCACGGTGCTCGTGCTTCCTGCTCCAGCGCAGCCTGGGAAACTCCCAGGCTGCACTGTGGAAGGAAGAGGAGGGGCTCTTGCGTGAGCAGGCAGCAGCTGCAGAGCTGAAGGAACTGGGACGCGAGAGCCTTGTGCGATCCCCGCATCCCAGCTCTGCAAAAAGGTGAGTTGCGGAAAGGGCCATAGTCTTTTCCACTATGGTAGCATGCAGTGTATTGCTGCAAAAAGTAGTTATTTTAAAATTATGTTTATACATATAAATTACCATATGAAAATTCTTTTGCGGGGAGGTCCTCTTTCATTGATGCAGGTCCATTTTTTTATTTATTTAAATATTTATATCTTCCCCTCTATCTAAAATATTTATATCCAGCCTAACAATCTCAGGGCAGCATACAATAGAAACAACTTGACTCATTCAAAAGGCATAAAAATGAAATGTTTTAAAGGCTGAAAACATAATAAACCATTTAAGAAGTTAAATAGACAGAAACTGTTTGAGATAGTTTAAATGATTTAAAACCATGTACATGTGAGGGTTTGTGTAAAACCAATTAGACCCCAAAACCTTAAGTGAACACCCACATTTTCAGGGGGTTGGCACTATTGGCACCAATCAGTCCTCTAATAGGAGGAGATTCAGTAACTTAAGTGCCACAGCAGGGAAACCCATCTTTCACATTTCCCCCCAGCATATTGCCTTAACTGATGGGACACAGAGGAGAGTCTCACATGTAAGTAGCCACTCTGATGCCTAGAAAGGAAGTAATGCTTTCTCCTTTCAAAAAGTTTTCTTGAAAAAAAAATTGCCACCTATAGATGGAATACCTGTGTCTCTTCAAAAATGGACTCTAATTCTTGTAAACTCTAATGAATATGGCCAATGTTAAGGGATGATGAGAATTGTTGTGCTCTTGTTGTGTGCCTTCAAGTTGTTTCGAACTTATAGTGATCCTAAGGCAAACCTCCTGTCACGGGGTTTTCTGGGGCTGACTGTGTGTGATGTGCCCAAGGTTAACCAGTGGATTTCCATGGGTGAATGGGGAATTGAACCCTGGTCTCCAGGATCATATAGTCCAATGCTCAAACTACTACACTATGTTGGCTTGATGAGAACTGTAGCCCAACAATGTTTGGTGGACCACAGGTACCTCAGCTGTGTTCTAGTTCTTATATGTTAGCCTAACCTTTCTTTATGTATGCTGTTCTTCTTTTTGTAGGGATGTTGCTTGTTCACTTTCACATGGAGAAGCAGTCAAAAACTATGACATGTATCCTACATTTGGGTTTTGCAAATGCAAGAAACTTTCATTCACAGATAAAGAATAGGAATGACAGGAGGAAAGAACTGAGGGTCAATAAAGAAACTGAGCTGAGAATGGGTCATCTATAACCCCCTATTAAATGGTTTTGTAGTCCCATTGAAGGGCTATATTGGCAGTTTGGGTGTACTTCCAGAATGACTGCCACATGGCTAGGAGTATGTTTGCCAATTTTGGTTGGGGCACCAGTTGCCTCTGTTTCTGGAGAAGGTGGATCTGGCCACAGTTTACACATGCTTTGACTTCACATGCAGGTTAAATCACATTTCTTCTTTTTAATTCAGGTATTTTCTAGTAGTGAGCATAATAATAAAAATTATTAGTATACTGGTGGGGTCAATGTAAAATAAGATAGTAAGTACTGGAGAAGCTTTTATTCATAAATTTTTGAATGGGAGAATAGACACCCATTAACGATCTTTTTTTTTTTTTAATGTCCTGCTGATATGATTCTGTTGGCATTGGCTTCTTGTGTGAGTGTATCCACAATTATACCAATTTAACTGCCTTGGATCTATCCTATGGAATCCCGGGTTCTCTTGTTTGGAGAGGAACCACAAACACCAAATGCCAGCACTAAAGCTTTCTACCAGAGAATTCTAAATCCATCACCAAACTACAAATTTAAAGATTCCATAGGATGGAGTCATGGCAGCTAAAGTGCTGTCAAACTGCGATAATTGTGCAGTGCAGACATATCCTATGACTGTGGCTCAGCTCAAGCTATTGATTATTACTTATAAAATATTAAGGCTTGTGTCTGGAATATCTGAAGGACAACCTAAGTCTATGCAAACTGGACTTTAGTTGTGATCGTTGTCAGAAGCCCTGATCTGCCTGCTGCTGCAAAATGAGGCCTGTTCTACCTTGAGAGGAGAGAAGTGATAGGGCTTTGACAGAGCAGTTCACTGCTGTGGAACTCTTTCTAGAAGAAATTTCAGCTAGCCCCATTCCTTCATGGTTTTTAGACTAGCTCTGAGATTTTTTAAAAGCTTCTATAGGTTTTAAAAGGTTATTCTTTGTCATTCTATGTTAAAAATTATTTTTGAAAGATTTATAATATTCTCCATTGTTGTTTTATTAAAATAAATATATACAGTTCTAAAGTGCCTTGAGAGCTCTTCTGTGGGTAGAAAGGTGGTGTTTAATTTTTGTTTAAACACAGATAAACACACACACCCCTCTACACAGATGCCACATTTCCACATACAGTGCCACTCCCCACCGCCTTGGAAAGCATTTGGGGAAGAAGCATTCACATGGAAAGTTCTCTTGGTTTTCTGAGCAAAAGCTTGGTATGGCTAGGAACTGAGTTGGCATAGGGCAGCCCTCTCCAACCTGTAGCCCTCCAGATGTGTTGGACTTCTTGTCTAGGAATCCTGCAGGTATGCTGGCTGAGAAATTCTGGGAATTCTAGTACAACACACCTGGAAGGTCCTTGGTTGGACAGGCTGCTTTAGTGAACATACAATGGCAAACTTAACATTCTTTGTTTTGAAATGCCAACATTGTTTTTCTGTAATGACTTCCTGCTACCCTCCTGGGGAGTACACAATATATTGTGATTAACTCCCTGCTAGTCACTCTTTGAACTCTTTTCTTCTTTCACCACTATCTTTTACTTCACCATCTATCTCTAAGCCAGCTTCATTCAAAATAACATGAAGTTTTTCAGCCAGTATAGGAGGTCCTGCCTTTCACTCAAGCCCTGTTTGTACTCTCTCTGATACAGTGATATAATATCTGCATTTTAAGGGGAAAGATTATGGGTACCCCTCAATCTCATGAAGTAAGAATGTTCCTGGCATTACTTTCTTTAACAGAATACTTGGAACCCAACTCAGAAATAATATGGAAATATGAAGAGGGATAGGTTCCTATACCACAAAAAAGAGGAGCAATTAAATATGTTTCAGCAAACATTTTATGCAGCACTAATGATATGTTAAGTGTGAAGTGAACCAACCATGTTAGTCTTGTATAAGTAGTAAAAAATATTTTAAATTTTCTAAAGGCTACTTGGAAGCTGCTTCAAAAATGCATCCAGGGATGATTTTTTTTCCTTTCACCAGTTTCCAGCCTTCTTACGATTTCTATTTTGGTAGTTAAACTTACACATCTATGTTCGTTCTCTCTCTCTCTTTAACATGCTGAGGCTAGCTGATGATGCAGCCTTATCTGCTGTCACCTTTTCTCTGTTTTGCTGTTCATACATACTTAGGAAGGGATTCTGGAGGTAGCTGTTGTTTGTCTTGCCTGTTGTAGGCAGAAACATCCAGATACAGCAGATTGGCTAGAGCAGAGTACCACTCCTTCCCAGCTAAACTATTGCGATAATTTGCTGCAGGCACATGTGCTTCAACCGAGTACCAAAAGTTTGTGTTTCTCCTGCCTTCCTTCACCAACCTCCCAATGCCAGTACTGTTTAGCAAGCAAACAAACAAAAACCTTCCAGCCAGGCAGAGGATAAGAAGGAAAAGGGGCAGGGGCTGGGTGGGCATATAAGATTATGCAAAAAGAAATTTCTTTATCACAGGATTTGTTAACTGAGGTATACTTATACAGTTACCCTAAGAGGTAGGGGATGTTGGGGTCCACCTGCAATGCCAGTGTCTCTTTAAGATTTGGGGGAATTATAGCTCAAAGGAGGTCAGTGAGAGGAGGGTAATGGCAGGATCTTTTCACCTATGTATACCAGTACTAACTGTAGAGAGGACTCCAGTTAATGTTGAAGTATTTTATTAGAACTGACAAACATACAATAAATCAGGTACTCTTAAGAACCATACAAGGCTATCAGAAAGTGAGGCAAGAAAGCTTGGATAGAGAGAGATTAGAGGTGGAAAGGGTGATAATTACCAGTCTTGAAGAGAAGGCCTCAGTGGAGGGGCTTAAGTAGCATCTGAGGGATAGCACAGAGGAGTGGCAGTCTGGACTAGATTCGATATACCACAAATGGCTGGGATCAAAGCTAGGATTTTTATACGCCATTTCATACTCTGAAGGGGTGTGTTGACAAAGCTGTAATAACTTTGACAAAGGGTCTGGAATGGGCTGATTGCTTTAACTCTGGAGTGACAAAACATTGATGGGATTCATGACAGTCTCTTAACGTTCTGTCAGGTAGGGTGTATAGAGAAGGCCTCCATAGGGTAAGATTGGGGGATGGTCTCTAATTGCTTTATCTAGGCAGTTCATCTTCTATTGTGTTCAAAAATGCAAAAAGCCTGAAGTGGTGAAGAGATTATTACAACCCCATCAATATCAGGATTTTCCACATAATCCTATCTGGACTTCTTCCATCATCATGACCCCAAACATGTCTCCGGTCCCAATCATGTTCTCATTAATGAGTTCAGTTTCTGAAAATTGCATATTTGATACAAGGGGAGGTAGGGTATGGTAATAGTACAGTGGAAATATTTCTGCTCATCTTCTTCTGACAGTGTGAATAATAACTGTACGATAAAACATCTGGAAAGTTTAGCATCTTGGCCTATCTGTATAACTGATATTTCCTTCTTATTGCTGTTTTCAGTCTAAAAGCAACATGATGCCCTGAGGATGTTGCTTGGAAGGTATACATTTCGTGATTCTGTTCTGCAAACAGAGCTAAAGTATTTTTTCCCTTTCTCCCCAAGGCACAATTTTATATAACACAAATGGCAACACATTATGCAAAATCTAAAATCTTTCCTTAGAGTCCTCTGATCTGACTATATCAAGAGAGGTTTTTAAAAAATAACCTTCAACAATATTGAGGCTTTTGATGATAGGGAAAACCTATTGTTTTGCTTGCATTCTTTGCTTATCAATGCCCACAGGTTGCATTCTTGTTTCAGAAGGGGAAAAATTCAGTGGACTCCTGGGAGCACGTACAATATTACTTACCCATGCAAAGCATTTCTGCAAAACTAATGGCCATGCAAATGTCCCCAGAATCTCCAAATGAATTCTTGACCTTGCACATCAAGCAAGGACACCGCAGTTCTGTCTTGTATTTTTTAAAAACAATAAGCTATAATGTAAACTTGTCACCTCCAATAAATCATGTATATAATTTCCAGTCTCCTGAATATACAGGGAGTGAGCAGGAAAAAAAGACTATATGATTCAATCCATATTTGTTCAGCCAATGGAACAACTTCCCACCACTCTCTCTTATTTTCAGATTATATTCATATAGTACAAGAATTCCTATCCTGGAGTATGTGTACTCTCAGGGGTTTGAAAGAGGACTGTTAGGGGTTCATGAAAAAAGTTGAATAATGGTAAAAAAAAAAAGTATAAATTAGAACCCATTCTTGGAAGACCTCCCAGCTTGAAGTGGTTCTTGATTGTCTGTGGCATTGGCGTTCCTGTCCTGGAACCTGAAGGGATGGGGGTGAGATCATAGAGATAAAGGCCATTTCCGCACTACATTCTTATAGTGCAATTATTCCACTTTCAACATCCTGGGGTTTGCAGTTTCAGGAGGGGGATGTTGAAAGTGGAATAATCGTGCTATAAGAGTGTAGTGCGGAAATGGCCAAAGAGAAGAGTGACATATAAGCCAAACTTCCAGCTGCCATTTGCACACACAGCCTTTCATTTAAGTTGCCGTAACCCTAGTCCCACCCGCACTAGATAACTTCTCAAGCCTTGAGCACATGCACTCTTCTCTCCCTCTTCCTTGTGTCTCTCACCATGGGGACAAAGTGTACCCAGTGGGGATATCCAGTTCTGCCGCAGCTCTATCTGAGGGACTGATGTGCAGTTCCAGTCACTCCTCCCCATGCTTTTGGCTAGAAGCAAACCAGATCTTGAGACAGCAGAGATTATCTAGGTGAGTAAGATGGCACAATGAAATGGAGAGGCCCAGCAGAGTGACTAGCCTGAAACCCTTTCTTTCCTTCAGTGGGTGTGAGGAGATCTCACAGAAGCTTTCTGAGGGGGCTTTTCCCCCTTCAAAGAAATGACATAGCAATGGAGGGGGTTACGAATTTGGAAATAGACTGCCAAGGGGTATGCAAGTAAAAAAAGGTTGGGAAGCACTGATGCAGTATGTTTATAGGTGGACTTGAACAACCTGTTGAAAAAACAAGGTTACCTTTCCTCCTTGTTTACTAGCCTTCTCTTCTGCATAATATGCATGAAGGCTATGCTGCATATCACATCTACACAGCAACCTCAGGTGTTCTGTTGTGGCTGTTTGAAGCATGGGTGTTGTCAGGTGTCATCCATCCTATATTTGTTCTTGGAGTCTCAGAAAAGGAAGGGAGGTATTCCAGGGCATGGCTGCTGTCAGGCACCTACTGGACCTGGAGCATGGACCCACGTAACAAAAAACAGTAGTAAATTTTCATGTGTTAACGTAGATCTGTTACACATACAGGCCATTTCCGCACGGGGCAAGGGAATTGCCCTGTGACACTACTCACCGGACTTTTGGACTCCCCGGTTGGGTCCACGCTTCTCTGGAGCAGTGCGTGGCTGCCGCTCCGCACTGCTCTTGGGACAAAAATGGTGGCTTCCGGTTGGTCGAGGGTCTTGACCAACAGCTGAAGCTTGCCGGCCTAAAGCCTGCCCCCAGCAGATCACAGGCTCGCACGAATGTGAGCCTGCGAATCTGCAGAAGGGAGCGGGCTCGCAGTGGTGCGCTCTGTGCTTTTGAAAGACCTGTTTTTAGCGGTCTTTCAAAAGCACGCTGGATGACCGCTTGGGGTCGTTCTGGAGTGGGCTGGGGTGCGGATCTATGTTAAGTAGGTCCGACCCAGTCCGCTCCCAGGTGCAGACATCCTCCCTGGAGGACGCTCTGCCCCGTGTTAAAAACCCCGTGTGGAAATGGCCATAGAAGTACATCCAGGTGTTGCCGGGCACTTACAGCCTGGGCCTGGGGCTTTCATGCTCAAGGGACCAGGCCCAACCATGCCCCTAGCTGTGGCAAAGGCCATTTCTGCACTAGCCTGCTATAGCGCTATGATTCTACTTGCAACATCCTATGGAATCCTGGGATTTGCAGTTTTGGGAGGGGCCATCCGGCCCTTCCCAAAACTGCAAACCCCAGGATTCCATAAGATGTTGCAAGTGGAATCACAGTGCTCTAACAGGCTAGTGCAGAAATAGTCAAAGTCCTAGATCCAAATTTAACTTTGGCTCATCCTTGATAGAAATATTTCAGCAATTAGATATCGCAGATCTTGTGACCTCCTAAAAAATTCTTCATATATTTTAAACTTATGTTTAAAATGTTATGGTGAGTGTGAAGAGAGAAGCTAGGAACATCTGGTTAGAGCCAGCCATTTGCAGCCTTTGGAATACTGTGAAAGGAGGCTGGGGCCAGGTGGAAGGATACAACCCTGAGGAGACTTGTCTGCAAAGAGTTATTTAGGGCAGTTAGAGACCAAGGGCCCTTCGGCACTCCACGGTTGAAGTGCTATTATTCCACTTTCAACATCCTGTGGAATTCTGGGGTTTGTTGTTTACTGAGGCCAAAGAGCTCTCTGGCTGAATGGTAAATGCCCCTCCCTAAACTGCAAACCCCAGGATTCCATAGGAGGTTGAAAGTGGAATAATAGCACTATAGTAGTATACTGGGGAAGGGCCCAGAGTGAAGACTAGTTGGGAGGAGTGAAATGGATATGATCTGAGGAGGGTTTATGTAATAAATACAAACATTTATTGCTCATATTTTCTACAACTGATGTCTGACCGCTTACAATTAAGAACTGAAAGGGAAGACTGGTCATACTTTTCTACACTGAACCCACTGACCAACACAGCCATTTGTCCAATATAGGGGTCACCTTGAGATCTGAGTAATAGATCAAGGGAAGGATGTTAAGGGTTAAAGGGCAAGATGAGTAACAGGAACCCAAAGTTGGAAGGTTGGAACTGAAGGGCCAACCTGCTTATACTCACAATGCTAATACTCACAATACCATGAGTATCAGCAATGAAAAGTCTACAGAACATAACAGCTATAGCAGTGGTTCTCAACCTGTGGGTCCCCAGATGTTCATGGACTTCAGCTCCCAGAAGCCCTGAGCATTGACCATAGTGGCTGGGGCTTCTGGGAGCTGAAGTCCACGAACATCTGGGGACCCACAGGTTGAGAACCACTGAGCTATAGGGAATGTTAAAGTTAATGATGGAGTCCCAGTGTAGTGTAGTGCTTTGAGTGTCGGACTATGACTCTGGAAGGGCAAACGCAAACTCTCTCTGATCATATCTTGACAAGAAAACCCCATGATAGTTTTGCCTCTGGATGGGTATAAGCCTGAAAGGCACAAAACAACAACAAAGTTGATGATAGGCTAGAGAAATGTGTCAGCTAATGAGCACTGAGATGCACCGTTTCTTCCTTCTGCCCTTAAAACCCACCTCAAAGTTACAAGTGTGTATATAGAATCTGGGCCTGTAACATCCACAATTGGGAGACTTCTATTGCATTTGTTGAGCACCGAAGTGAGACATGTATATCTCCCTCAAGCATGTGTATACATTCTGAGCTGTGGCTGTTATGTCACGGTTAGCAAAGACAGTATCCACAGAGCCTCCTGAAAGTTGCTATACTTTTATGTTGTCTTTGAATGCTGATAAAAGCTGTTAAAAATCTGTTTTCTGCTCTCTTAAACAAGGACATTCCCAGGCTTCAAAGCCTTCCATTATTCTCCAGCTGTCCTCTACCAGTCACAGCGGGCCTGATTGAGTAGGAAGAAAACCACAGATGGTAAGTGGTTCAGGGTTGCAGAATCGCACAGAACGTTTTGCAGGTTGAGTGCAACCTGTGAGCTACATAACTCACTCCTGCTACAGAAAATGGTAGGAAAGGCAATTTTCACTTTTGCAACTTGACAATCCATTCCCTTCCTTGATCCTGAATGTTGCTCACTGCTGCTAGTGTGAGGAGGGGAACACATCTGCAGATGAGTAAATCTGTCAGTTTTGAGTCAATTCATTTTTTAAATCAGAATTGATCAAAAATTCACAATGTGGAGTAAAGCAAAACTGATAGATTTACCCATCTGCAGATCAGTTCCCCTGCTTCTACCTGCTTGACAGATTAGATTATTATTGGCCATTTCTGCACTAGACTGTTATAGTGCTATTATTCCACTTTCATCATCCTATGGCCTTTGAGGCCCCTCCCTAAACTGCAAACCCCAGCATTCCATAGGATGGTGAAAGTGGAATATTAGCACTATAATAGTTTAGTGAGGAAATAGCCATTTTAACTACCTAGGACTGAGGTGGGCTCATAGTGGACTTGACCTTGAACTTTTACATGAACACAGAAGAAAATCAAGACACATTACACTTATTATGCACTGTACTTACCATGTAATATTTTGAATGACAAAGAAATTGTTAAAAACAAAATCCAACCTTTTTCCTCTTCCTTTCTTCACAGACATATGCATTCTACAATGTTAAACTGATTATGTAAATATCTGATCTCAGAATTATGACCCTAAGCATGGAGCCTCATACTAAGTGCAGAATTTGGCATCCTGAAGGTCTTGGATAGACACAAGATACAACGTATATTGGATATGAGAATAATAAAGGAAGATTCAGCAAGAATAGTGTAGGAATATATGGGTGGCCTATCAAAAGCTGGAAAGAACAGAGCTTCAAAATAAACCTGCCACCATACTTTGGACACATAATGAGGCAACATGTTCATTAGGAATGACGGTAATACCCAGGAAAGTGGAAGGGAATAGGAAAAGAGAAAGACTGCATTACAGGTGAATTGATTGAATTAAGGAGGTAACTGCCTTGAATTTGTAAGACATGAGCAAGGTAGGTGATGATTGGTGCTCTTGGATGTCTGTAGGTCTTTCACACATAAAGCTGTCATAAGTCAAAGCCAAACCAATTTTTAATTACTTGTAGTTTTGTCGTTTGTAATTTGCAATTTTGTTGTTCTTTTTGGTAGTGTATTGTTGTGTATTTTCTTTCCTTCTTTTTTGTATTATTTTGTAGTGTTGTTGTGTTGTTGTTGTTGTTGTTGTTGTTTTTATTTAATTAAAAATAAAAAGGAAGGAAGGCAGGCAGGCAGGCAGGCAGGCAGGTCAAACTGATGGCAAAAAAAATAACAAAAGCATGGGCTAGTTTGTGCCTTCCTGTTGTCACTACAGGTCCAATCATTTTTAAGCTTAATGTCTGCTTTTGTTCTGATGTCTTCAGGAGGGAACCTGACTCTGGAGAACAAAAAAGCAGAATCAATACAATTAAGAAAACAAATGCATGAAAATTGAAAAAAAAATCTTGCACATCAAGTCCAAGACAGAATGAATTAGTCACTCATCAAATAAAGATTTTTGTTAAAACAATTGGACACTTTGATCCACCAAGACTTTAATCACACTCATGTCCTTCGCAAATCAATGAAAGATGTTTGTCCTGTCCTAATCCCACTGATTTCAGGAAGAGCTAAAATTCTATACCTACTTAGAAGTAAATGCCATTGATTTAAGTAAATGGGTAGGACTGCAGCATGGATCTAACCCACCATTTTATCTCAAACAATCATCCCATCTAGTGACTTCAAAGAAATTTCCTAGAAAGGTTGCACAATCTGCTTCACCCTCAGTGCTGTCCATGTCTAATAGCATCTTCCCTTCTCTTTTCTCAGCAGGGCTCCATAATGCAAGAGGTTACTGCACCACCTCATTCACTCTCCCTGCAAGTCTGCATCATGATCTGCAAAAGATTAGTCTTTTGATAAAAGAAATTTGGGCACCTGTATCTCTGCGGGAGCTGCTTAGCAGCCTCTCTAATTTGTCTTGGAGTAATTTTTGAAAAGTAAAGAGTGGAATTAGGGGGAAACATAAGAGGAAGTCATTGTCTTTCCCACTCCAGATGCTGAGAATCAAAAGCAGCATTTCAAAAGTTTCAAACTTCTCTGAAGTTGGAGACAGCCAACTGTGAGATAAAAGGTGGGTGATGTATACGAAATTTGTGGAGTTGACTAAGTATTGTAAGGACTGGAAGGTGCTTTGGGGTTCATTTAGTCCACCCAAACTACCTGGGCAGGCAGGCATGTGTGTGTATGTGTGTGTGTAGGAATTTCCTAAAACTGCAAAACCCATAGAAAACCTGTGAGAAAGTTCTTCACTCTATATACATGTGGCCCAACAGGATGTTTTCACTCATGTGGAAGAGGGGTACATAAGTGATTCCTTGGTAACTTCTATAGTGCAGCATCCTAGAACAAAGCAGACAGAATCTTTTGTTTTTTAAATGTCATATGAGAGGGAGAAAGTGTATCAGGGTTGGTCAAGCCAAAACTCAAAAGAGAGACATAGCTTCAGGCAACGTTCCAGTCTGACTTGAGAACCTGAATTCTAGCTACATTAAAGGAAGAAATTGAGATGGTGACAAAGAGTCCCATGGCAAGTTAATAAATGTATTACAGCACAAACACTCATGGACTGTATGCCCCTTCATCAGATGCATAAATGGTTATCCAGAATGTCAGGTATTTATCCAGTAGAAACACAGACAACGAGGTCAGAAGGAAATTAAATGTAGAAAGCACTGACAGGACAATTACATTAACCTTGGCCATTTTCGCACAGGGCGAGGGAATCACCCTGTGACGCTACCCACTGGAATTTTGGGCTCCCCGGTCCGGTCCACGCTTCTCCAGAGCAGTGCGTGGCCGCCACTCCGCACTGCTCCGGGGATGAAAATGGCAGTTTCTGGTTGGTCGAGGGTCTCTACCAACTACTGAAGCTCGCCAGCCTAAAGCCCACCCCCAGCAGATCGCAGGCTTGCACCAATGCGAACCTGCAAATCTGCAGAAGGGAGCAGGCTCGCAGTGGTGCGCTCTGTGCTTTTGAAAGACCTGTTTTTAGCAGTCTTTCAAAAGCACGCTGGATGACCACTTGGGGTCATTTCAGAGCAGGCTGGGGTGCAGATCTACATTAAGTAGGTCCGACCCAGTCCACTCCCAGGAGCAGACGTCCTCCCTGGAGGACGCTCTGCCCCGTGTAAAAACCCCGTGTGGAAATGGCCATTATTTACATCACTAACACTGACAATGCAATTGTTAATATTGTCTGCATTTAATATCATTCCTAGATTTGTGTCTTCTACATATTCCCAAAATTCTGGATAACACTTTGAGCACCTGATAAAGGAGACCATCATCCACAAAAGCTTGTGTTATAATAAATCTGTTAGGCTTCATGGTGCTAAAGTTTTTTCTGTTGATTTTGTTGCAACAGTCTAGCTTAGCTACCTTTTGGAAATAGTAAGACAATATTCGTATCTGAAATAAGATTTGAGCCTTTGGTGTGTTTGATTTCACAGACCAAGTTGCATATTCCAGGTTACAAAGACCAAGAGACATGAAATTTCAGGATGCTGTTGACTGATCATTTGCTCTGTCCATGAGCTAAGAGAGAAGTCTATGGAGTTTGACATTGATTAATATCTTGGCTTCTGGTTGAAGGCACAAGAAGCAGAGGAAACAGTCAATCAAAGATTCTATAATTGTTCACTATGATTCTGGCATTTTCTTCTGACAATAGCTAAAGCTGACAGTAGCCCCCCAGGTGAAGAACATCCTGCTTGCTTGTACTGAGTTTCCTTTTTCAGGCTACCCACTTGTCAGTTTCCATTGGTTCACAAACTGGAAAGCAACAAACAAAGAGAAGATGAGCACAAGAAGCTTTAAGGAAAATCTTATATTCACTGGATAGTAATTAATTCCTTTTGACCATGGTTTTACCTCTTTATCTTTGTAGCCCAAGAGATCTTAGATAAGAATGATCTCATTTGCAGAGTGCTGTATGCGTATTTATTTTGCTTTAAGTATCTGAGTGAGGTGTTGTCATTGTGTGTCTTCTGGTCATTTCTGACTTATGGTGACCCTAAGGGGGACCTATCACAGGTTTTTCTGAGGGTGAGAGAATGTGATTTGCAAAGGTAATTCAGGGGGTTTTCATGGCTGAGCAGGGTTTTAATCCTATTCTTTAGAACTGTGGTTCACTGACCAGACCACCACTGGCTCCTGGCTTATATTCTGGTGACAAACTGTGAACATACCATGTTTTACATGTGATATAAACCACCCATTTATTTTAAAAAGTCACAGAAAGGAAAGAACTGAGAATCCCAATGATGGAAATAAAACAATGTGGGAGTGTAAGGCAGAATTTTTTGGGGGGGTTCATTAATTACGTAATTACCAATTCTTTATATTTTCCACTCAAATGTGAGTTAGTTGCATAATTTCCTAAGTAACACCAAAAGAGATCCTCTGCTTTAACAAATGCATTTGTGTGTGTGCGTGTGTGTGTGTGTGCGTGTGTGCACATGCCTTCATTTCTGATTTATGGAGACCCTAAGGTGAACCCTGCACAGGGTTTCCTGGGTTTAAGTAATATTTTTAGCAGTGGCTAATTCTAGATTGTGAGATCCAGCATGGTGTAGTGGTTGGAGCATTTGACTATGGCCCTGGAGACCAGGGTTCGATTCCCCACTCTGCCATGGAAACCCACTGGGTGACCCTGGGGACATCACATACTCTCAGCCTCAGAAAACTGTGTGACAGGTTCATCTTAAGGTTACCATAAGTCAGAAACAACTTGAAAGTACACAGCAGCAACATCAACAATATCAATTATGGATTTCTGCTTTCAAACGGTTGTTGTGGAGGAGTATTTCAGATATCCTGACAGGAGATGAAAGGGTATTGCCAGTCGATGCTGGCATGGTGGCCTTGCACTTACATTCATTCTTGCTGCTTACAACGGAATTACCTGCCAGGTATATACTGTATAGGTAATTACTTTGGCACCTGAATAGATCCCAGTCCTATTTGCTGATGACACAGGCAGTCTTGATCTTGCAAAAGAATCTATAGGAAGGTGCCTTTCCTGAATGTAATGGAGTGCATCTTTAGTTCATGCAGAGTTACTCGAAATACTATCAGAATAACATTAAGACATCTATATGGCCCAAATACCCTAGAGGCACTTTATCCCATACTATCTTGAAAGTTAAGCAAGTGTCAGCCTTGGTCAGTACTTGCATGTGAGACTGCTAATGAACAGTAGTTGCTGCAGACTATATTTCAGAGAAAGGAACTAGCAAAACCACCTCTGAGTTTTCCGGCTTAAGAAAACTCTATGTAAAATTCATGGGGTCATTGCAAGTTGACAGGCAACCTGAAGGCGTGTGTGTGCAGACACAGCAGAACAGGAACCACTAATAGTATTGGTGGAGAGATGTCAGTGGCCATTGCTGTAGATAAGCCAGACTGATTCCTTGTGCTTTAGTATTATACAAGGAAGGAATGCAGATTTCTTTCCAGAGGGAAGGAATTTGTGAGATCTGAACTTTACCAAAAGCTCAGAAAGGGTAAAAGTTATCTAGGGTTTCCTGAAGACTGAGGTTCCACAGGATTTTTAAAGAAAGAGCTAGAAAATTCCTTGCATACAACAAATGTACTATGGATGCATAGGCATAGATTTTGAGCAGTGATTGTATAAACCTGTACTGATTCTATATGGTCTTCAGTGCAGAGTGGATGAATTATAGGGCTCAGGCAATCAGACTTCTTAAGGCAGAAAAGCCACAATACTTTGACTCCATGCAGTGTAACAGCTTTTGCAGTTTTGGTCATATGCAGAGTTTAGAAATTTCTCTTTTTTTGGACTACATCTCCCAGAACACCCAAGCCAGTATGGCTATTCCTGGAGTTGTATATCATGATGGGAACAGTTAGCATTTCCAGTTAAATGTTGTATCATGTTATCAACTCTTGGAAGGGTTACCTTTTTGGACTATTACTCCCTACATGGCCATGCTAGCTGGGGGATTCTGAATCATATAATCCAAAAAGTAACTCTTCCAAGCCCTGGTAACATGTTATAGCATTAGAAATATATGATGTTCCTACATGGTCACATTTGAGGACTAAGCCATACGCTGCCTCATCACTGAGCACAGACTTTAATTCTGATGACATGATGCTGGTGTGTGTGGCAGGAGACTAATCCAATTCCTGCTCCACAGATTTCAGTGACCTGTCTTTAGAATGAACAGCACAGAGGAGAAATTACCTCCCCAGCATGGAGAGATGAACTATTCATGCAATAATTATTTGTGCCAAGAAACAAAATAGCCAATTATCATTATAAATAACCATTCTGTGCCCGCTGAGCCTGCAATAGAAATGGCTAACATTAGTCACTAAGTCTAGAAAGAACTTCAGAAATGGAACGGCAAAGACTATCATTCAAAATTAAATGAAAAATTGAGGAGGTCAACTCCTGGCTTATCTGAGTCCTGTGATTAAACACCTTCTCACTTCCATTCTATCCCTGTTTCAAAGGATCATGGTAGTGCAAGACCAAAGAGGCTGACATTTCTACCTGATGCTGCCAGAAGTCACTCCACAACATATGTTGTTCAATTGAAGCCATGACTCTGTCAGCCATTCCTCCTCCTCCTTTTTTAAATGCTTGACTGGTGCTTGCTTTTCTGCTGTCACCCCATGCTAGTTTGTCCTTCATGGATCTTTAAAAAGTGATGGAGCTTTTCCCACAGGGGCTGACAGTTTGCCTCTTGATCACAATCTCACCGTTGATGCAAAAATCATTGGCTTGGACTCAACAGCTTATTTTCCTCCTAGGTATTGCTGGTGACACTTACCAGATGCCCAAGCGGCATGCAGTAGAAGTGGGAGGTAGCTGACAACACGGTCCTTTACTAAGCAGTGCATTGTGCAAGATGGCCACCAAAACTCCATTCACTTCTGTGATTCTATGGGTCTGCCTGAGGTGGCAGCAAAATAAAACAAATATGGAGGAGAGAGCATAATTTGTTGGAACAGAACAGTGCTTCTCAAATTATCTTATTAGAACTTTTCCCTCCAGTATGCTAGGGACTGGTACCATATTTGCGCCCATTTGCTACAATTGTTTCTTTCACAGAAACTCCCCAGGGACTGGTAATCAATGGTTCAAGGACCACCACTTTGAGTTGGCACTGGGATAGAGAGAAAGATCAAATACCATTTGCCAACAACTAAGGCAGACAGTAACTGTTTTGTGAATACATGTGGCCATTACTAAAACGTCATATCATGAGAAACAAAGAGTAGAATTTGGAGGGGAGGGAAGGTCAGCAGGTGGGATTCCAGACTTATGATTAGTGTTAACATCCAAGAGCACAAAAGTTATTTTTGTTGATGCCTCCTTCCTTTGCAATCCCTGATGCCTCTTTAAAACGTCTGCTTTGGAGGAATGGGAGACCTTTGAGAGCAAAGGGTGGGGAAATGACTGGAATAGCTCATTGCCCCCTTCTAGGCATGTGGAAGCTCCTGTGGATACTGGCGTCTTCCTTGGATCCTACAGCACATTTCATAAATAGATGGAGGCCTTCTGTTCATGCAATAACTCCATGGATCCAACCCATTTTCTTCAGATCAACTGGTAATTACCCTTTGTCTCTTGCAGATGGGTGGTATAGTCTAGGCATGAAGAGAGTTGCCAATCAAGCACAGGCAAGCAATATGCAAAACCTCACGAATAAGAACCTCTTCCTCGGAAATAATAGCTGTTTGTTTTTAAATTGTCCAAACAATGATCCTAGTAGACACTGTCAGATATAATTAGAGAATTAAGGAAGTGCTACTGAGCAGTGATTAATACAGGCATACATCACTTAACAATATGTCTGACAGTGAAGCTCCTTTCTACAAAATCCTCTTGTACTTACCCAGCCCCACCTTTTCCTCCTTATACTGTCTAGGAGGAAGACATTTCACATCTTTGGCACAGCAATGATAGTAAAAGGGGAATGGTGAAATATTGACTTTTTGTGTTTATTTGCAGCAGTGTGTGTCTTCCGTAAACAGTAAATAAAGCCTGAGCTGGAAACGGCCGAATTCCACTCTGGCTGATTCTACAGTAGCCATGTGTGCCTGCCTACAATACACAAGGTAAAAATGGCAGCTACCTTCTGAGTGTGCATGAAGAACAACACAGAGAAAAAGAGATCAGATAATTCTGGCTCACCAGCTATACCCAGGCATTTTAAAAAAAAAAAATCCCACAAATCTATAAGGTTGATCACCAAAATGGAAAAGAAGAATAGAGGCTAGTGAAAGTAAAGGTCATCCCTGGATGCATATTGGAAGAAGCTTTCAAGTGGCATCTAGAAGGATCAGAATGTTTTTACTAACTTATGCAAGCTTACCTGACCTACAGATTCTCAGGTTTGAAACAAGTTTGCTGAAACATGATGAACTGTCTTTTTTTGGAGGGGTGGCGGTGGTGTAGGTACCTGTCCCTATCCTTTCTGTATTACTTCTGCCTCTGGTACCAAGTGTTCTGTTAAAAAAGTAATGCCCAGGAACACATCTGCTTTGCTGACCGAGATGTAAGAATCAGGGTTTGCCACATCCAAGCTTCAGACAAACGCTTCATAACTGCTTCTGTGTGGAATTTAATTGAGGAATGGGGAAAGTGCAACCCATGAGACACATGTGCAACAGCCCCAGGCTTGTCTGAGTCTTCCTCCCAATTGCATTCTCCCAATTTTAAGGGTTGAAATTACTCCCAAATAGTCAGGGGGAGATCAGTTTGAAACTTGCCCATGATTGCTCCATTTCCACTGCAGTTGTTCACTCTTTATTCAGTTGGTTACACTTTCCCCATAGTAAAAGCTGCATATTGAGCATTTTGGAAACAGAATAAAATTTCTGACTTTGCTTATCAGTTTTTTTCTTCAGATATGAACAGTTCTAAAACACAAACAAATACAGATCTGTAACCAGAAGTATAAAATTCCACAGTGAAATTCATTATGGAAAACAGACACAACTGTACAAAATATATAATTTATTTTGATTTCAACAGAATTGAGCCTATGTATTTTTCACATAAGGACCTCCTTCTATCCACTGGATTATCAAGTTTGGTGGCTGCTAATCCTTTCTTCCTCTTTGATCCATCTGTTTCTTAAGAAATTTGCATCATTAATAGTTGAGGCTGCAATTTTTTCCCCTGCTATATTATTTATTTAGAATGTTTATACCCCAAACCAATGTGGAACGGTGGTTTGAGTTGGACCAGGACTCCAATAAAACCCTACGGCAGGGTCACTGTAAATCAGTAATGACTTGAAGACACACAACAACAATTTATACCCTATTCTTCAGCCTAAAAACCTCCCAGCCTGTCTTATAAACCATTAATTTGAGAATTCCCTGGCCTCAGGCTGGATTATAAAAGTGTGCTCTCACACGTTTATGAATTATTTTTTTCTTATATTTAGAGCAACTAGCTCCTCTAAAACCTGGGAACTTAGTTTTTGAAAAAAAAAATACTCAGTTACTGGGCCAAGGTCTCCAAAAGCAGCTGCTTTTCCACTGTTTCCCAAAATACTTTTCATTTATATTTTTAAAAAATCTGAATGTAGTAACACTGGACGTAGAACAAGACAGCTAGCTCTTAAACCATAAGATATTCCTTCTCCATGTTTTTGTAGGACTACAGCTCACCAGTACAAAACCAATTGAACTGTTAACTTGAAAAATCCAAGCAGTTATTCCTTGTTACACTATGTTAACAAACACAACTTAGATGTTTTTAATGTTGGCAGAGGAACTAATTACTTGTTATTTCTGCTTGCCTGCTTTCAATCTCTAGAGCCATCCACTTCCTTATTATTTTTATTTATTTAATTTTATATACCTGCTGCCTTTCTCCCAGCATGGGACCCAATGTGTTACAGTTTATTACACTTTGTCACTACAATGCAACCCAGTTACACGTTTATTATTGTAACTAATTACCAAGTCATTATTTGTAACCAGCTGCTTTTAATTTCTGCAGCCAGCCGCTTCCTTACTTTTATAATAAAATAAAAAACACATTTAAATAATTTAAAGTGTAACATTAAAATAAAAAAAAACCAAAATAATGTAATAATTTATTACTCTTCATTTATCTTGCAAGTTACTCAAGGCAGCATACTATCCCCCATTTTATCCTCACAGTGCAAGATGTAATTTTTAATAATACCAGTTTACCCTTCACAAGAATCCTCTCTCCAAAACATATACAAAGTAAAATAATAATACATATGAAATTATGCGTCCTAGCAACATATTTGAGAGCAAAAAAAACTTCCTTTCGTTTTGGTGATTAATAATGGAGGAGAAAGAAAACGGCTGGGGGGGGTTCAAATCCGCAACTCCACCACACTCGACTGCTTCTTTTTAAGGCCATTTCCGCACTACACTGTTATACTGCCATTATTCCACTTTAAACATGCTGTGGAATTCTGAGCTTTGTAGTTTTCTGAGGCCCAAGAGCTCTCTGGCTGAGGATTCTAAAGGCCTCTCTCTAAACGGCAAACCCCAGGATTCCGCAGGACGTTGAAAGTGGAATAAAAGCACTATAACCACAGAGGGTGGGATGTCCTCGGTCGATGGCCAGCATTCCCTCCCCTGGATGTTCTTATCCAGTCGCCTCTGCCTGAGGGGAGCCCAGAGCTGATCGCTAGATGGAATGTTAGATCTGCGCTTGATTGAGTGCGTCTCGGCCGAGGGGGCGTGGCGATTTGCTGGGAAGTCTCTGCGCGGGAAAGAAAGAAAGAAAGAAAGAAAGAAAGTAAAAAGGAGGAGCCGCCGTTCGGAGCTGCAGTCGGTCCGGTGGGGCCGCCGCCGGGGAGGGCTCGTGCCGCCGCCGCGTTTCACTGAGCTGCGCCTCCCTCTTCCTTCCGATAACTGCCTCCAAGGAATCGCGAGGGCTCCGCGCAGGGAGTCTCCAGACTTAACGGCCTCCCACCTGCCCCATCCCAAGACGCAGGACCCTCCTCTTTCTTCCCCTCCCTGCCTCCTACCCAGGCTAAGCAGCTGCCGCCAATGCCCCACTAGGTCGTTCCGGTACCCACCGACTGACCAGCCTCCTTTTCCTTCCTCTGTAACCCCGAACGCTTCTCTCCGGGTCGTCTTTCACCCCCCCCCCGCCCACATCTCGTCTGAATTCTGGCACTGGCATGCATTTCAGTTTCCTAAAGTCCCTACGGTTACCAGCGTCCCTGTACCTGTGCGCAGATGGAAAATAACTCACCTGGGAGGAAATGGTAAGTGGGGGAGGAATTGCCACGAATTCCCTTGCACAGATTCTGGTTTTCGTTCATCATCGTCATAGCGTTGAAGCATGGAATTTGAAAAGAACCCTGTGGCGCCTTGAAGACTGGCACGTTTATTATAGCAAGAACTTGGATGGCTAGTAGTCCAGTGCTCCTCAGTCTGTCTGATATGGCAATTATTTTCTTCTTCCCATTGTACCAGGAACCAGCACGATATGTGCTCCCATGAACTTTAATTGTTCATTTCTTCCCTGGAAACTCTCATGAGAATGGCAGGCAGTGGTCCCAAAGGGACCACCGCTTTGAGTAACAGTGCTGTGGCCCACTCTTATCGGATACATGAAGTGTTACCCAGAATTTGGGACTTACCTATAAACATAGTTGTGGGTGGAATTAACCATGCATACTGCACATATACCTGGCATCGCTGCACTAAATGCATCTGATGAAGTAGACTGTAGTTCTAAAACTCACGTTATAATAAATTTCTGTGCAATAGGACCTAATGGTTAGCCCCAACCAGAGTAGACCCACTGAAAGTCATCTTGGCATACACTTATATAAGCTTCATTGATCCAGTGGCTCTACTCTAACTCCCGCTAACAATAGGATTTAGATAATTGTTTGGGGAAGTTTCAGCAGGAGTAGCTTGTCGTTCAAGTTATTGCTGCTAAAATTTTCCCTCTGTTCCATCTGGCCACCCTATGGCTACCATGGCTGCTTCTGTGATATGTATCCAACATTTTTTGGGGGGTCAGCATGGTGTAGCGTTTGAGCATTGGACTATGACTCTGGAGACTAGAGTTCAAATCCCCACTCGGCCACGGAAACCCACAGGGTGCCCTTCGGCAAGTTATGCTCTCTTGGCCTAAGAGGAAGGCAATGACAAACCTACTCCAAAAAATCTTGTCGAGAAAAGCCCTTGATAGGTTCATGTTAGAGTTGCCATAAGTTGAAACACTTTGATGGTACACAAGAACATCAACAATAGCTTGTTGACAAATCATGTTTCACTTTGTATAGATTCTTAATGGTCCATTGCTTTCCTTTTTTTCTGTTGCAGAGGAGAAGCCTGGCTCCTAGCCAACTGGCAAAAAGGAAGCCTGGAGGAGACAGCTCTGAAGAGGAAGATGACTGGCATCCTAAAGCTGTGAGCATTGTGCCATCCTCTAATTACTTATTAATACTTTTACGTCCTGATTTCTGTTTCATCATGGAAGTTGAGCTGCCACCCACAGGTTTTTCAGGTGTTCTTTCAACCAGCCATTAAGCATACCAAGGCTAGTTTTGTTCTGGTAGGTTGGGCTTCAGGTCATGGCCTCTCCTTTCAGTGGAGTCTCTTAATACAATAGCTGGAAGGTTGGTCTTGGTGGCTCTCTGGCTGTTGCTGGATTGCACTTCACAGCATAGGTAGGCAGTGTAGAATACTGTAAGGAATTATAGCAGCTCAAAAAAAAGAAATGTAAGCCCAGTTGCTCACCTCAATTTGTGTGTGAAATTGGCGGTCTTCCTAAGATGGGCTTAAATGTGAATTAAGTATCCCCATTTTGATGGACATTGTGTACTCATGAATAAATATAAGTTGTGTCATAACTGGCCTATAAACCAGGAAACATCTAGTCAAGTCTTAATTCTGCAATAGTTGTCTAAAATATAAATCTCTTGTTTAGTTATGATAAATTGTACCAGTGGACTTTTGAATCTCTCTTTGTTTGACACTGACAAACTTTTTCTTTGACTTCCTGGCCCATGTTTTAGCCTTCCGCAACATTCAAGTCTAGCTGATCTATGTGTTACCCTCTCTGATGTGGGGAAAATGCTAACTTAACCTAGGTCTGATTAAATTGTTTGACCAGTCTTAAAAATTCCAACATTTATTTGAAAATAAGTCCCAATGAGTTTAATGAGGTTTGCTTATATGTTGGTCTGCTCTGTAGCATAGGATCCCAACCTTTGTTGTGCCCCTTGCCTCTTTTTTAAAGCAATGGATAAACGTTTCCACTAACATCTATTGGAAACTGACAAATTATCTCCTTCATATTCCTCTCTGATGTCAAAGATTGCAGGGTGGCATGCATGAATCTCATACCTGAGCAGCGGTCAACTTGCAAGCTCTACTCTTTGTCTGAAAGGTAGAGTTAACCTTAGCCATTATCTAATAGCAGTTTTCGAAGAGGTAGTTGGGCTAGTTTGTTTCAGTGTAGAACCAGTCAGTTCTCCCCCACCCTGCCCTTTATGTTTACAACTAGTTCTCTGGTTGCAGCCATCTCTTATTTTTACCTTCTTTTTGCTTCTGTATATCCAGCTGCTCCCCATCTGTGATGTTTCAAGTTTGATATTAATGGCATGGAGCAGATAAATGTTATCCCTGACACTTTGATTCAGTTGTCTTTGAAGCTCTGCTAAGTTGGACACTGACAGTGAATATTGTAGCCAAGTGCTTAAATGCAAAGATCTAACTAGATGTTTAGTCAGTATGATGGTAATGTGTTCAGACCACTTTGGTTCTCAGAATCTCCAAGCAATATGTTTGATCTCTCCTAGATTCCAAAAAGACAGAAACATGGCAGCAAGGCGGATAACAGAGAATGCTATATCTCGCTTTTCCGGAAGCCCTTGGCTCAGTTAACCAATCGGCCTCACTGCCTTGATGGCAGCAAACATGCAAGTGATTTCTTTACCTTTTCATCATAAGACTTTGGCAAATGGATTTATTCTTGTTTTGGTGTCTGTGAGGGGTAGGGCGAAATAGAAATTTTTGCATTGCAACAGTTTCTCAAGCTTATATTATTAACCTGAATAATACCTTTAATGTTAAACTAATTAATATTTTATACTTTAAATCCCAGGAGGCTTTTATCCGCAGCATTTTGTCAAAACCTTTCAAAGTTCCCATTCCAAATTATACAGGTAAATCTGTAGTTTTCTTTTTCTATCACAAAGCCATGCTTTTTTGTTAAATATATGCGAATGAAACTTTTTGTAACAGAACAGAATTTCACATATGAAGAATTCCACAGTAATGGCTGATGGGTAGAACTGGTTGTTTAGCTGCCCTTTGCACACTTAACTTGGAAATAAGTTATACTGAACATTATAAAGCTTACTTCCAAATACATGTGCATAAGATTGCTCTGTTAATTGTGTAGTCTTAGTGAATACCATCTTTTAGTGTTACGTTTGCCTCTCTGGGTTTTTTGTTTTTTGCACATTATGATCTCCAATAAACCCACATGTCCTGGTCAGGCCATTTGTTGCTGGTATTTGAATTCTCCATTTCCCTTACAAACTCATTTGGTTCTTGAGGCCTTATGATAGTGCCTACTCTGGAATACACCTCCCCGATATGCGATATAAACTTTAGGAATGTGTTGAAGATGCATCATTTATAAAAGCCTTCCATATTCCAATGGATATGTAGGTAATTCATCCTTGCATGTACTGCTTCTAGATTTGTATACCGTGCTTTGAACTTATTAGATATGAGCAATTTATAAATATTTGTAAATAAAATAAGTATAGCTTATATGCAGTCAGCATTAATAAGATTTTTGGGGAATGTGGATTGAGACCTTCTTAGATGTACTTGTAGATAAACTGAAATGTACAGGAAAATACTTGTCTCTTGAGATCATAATATTTCTAACCAAACTGGAAAAGAGATAGTAATCATACAGTCAACTGCAACCATTTTATTAATTTTTAGAAATAATTGGCATGACTGTTAGCTTACTGCCACCTTCAGGGTTTCTTTTTTCCCCGCCAAAGAATTGTTTACTTTTTATGCACCATCTTAGGAAGAATTATTTGTCAAGCTACTTCCTGCTTAATGCACAGTCTTATGAAACTGGCAAATCTTAAAAAATAATGCCCTAGACTTAATGGGATGTATTACCCTGTTTGATCTGTAGCCCTGTATTGCGCTCATAATACTTCAGCTTGGATGCTCCATATTTTATTTGACAGTTCTGCATTTGCTAAAAAGAAAACAGCTTATATATTTTTCTTGGTGTGATCTTTCAGGTTCTCTGGGCTTAAAGGCCCTGGGTATTAAACGTGCAGGAGTTAGGCATCCTCTCCACGATCCTTTTGAAGAAGGGGCTCTCGTGCTGTATGAACCTCCACCTCTAAGTGCTCATGATCAGTTGAAAATTGACAAGTTCGTTATCTCTGTTAACCTTACTCTCCCTCCCAGTATATCTTTTCAGTTGTTTTAACTTGATTCTCATTTCTGTTTACATTTTGATTATTTATTTCTAATGTGATCCTTGTCTAGATTTTGGATTTGAGGTTTGAATCTCAGAAATGACATGCAGACCTGGCATAAAATGTATCATATACAGCCCTGTTCATCTTCTAGATCTCTCATAATATATGACACTTCTAAGTTTCTTTTTCAAGACAAGAAAATCCTTTTTTTTCTTGTATGGAAATGGCAGAGAAATGACAGTAAGCTTGCTATAGTAGTGCTCACTCTTCAGATACTTCTTTATCAGTATTTTTTTAATCTAATAGGAACTAGAAACTATTCAGTATTTAATTACTGAGTGGAGTAATGTTTTTCTGTGCATTTGCCTCAAGCCGTAGTCAAAACATGTTTGAGTTTATTACACTTGGAAATAGACTAATGCCCAGTGGTGTTCGAATGTAGAAATAACTAAGATACAAAAGCCTCTCTCATGAACCAGAATGGTCACTTGCATTTTTACAGTTCCTCAGATTTATCTTCTGTTTGTTTCCTGAAGGGATAAAATTCCTGTTCACGTGGTAGTGGATCCTGTTCTCAGTTGTGTTTTGCGACCACACCAGAGAGAGGTGAGAACTCTGAGAAACTAAATGCAAAAGTTGCTGTTGCTGTGAACTTGCTATCTAAAAGAATATGGCTTACCCATTTTTTGCCAGGTGAAGGGAGAGTAACAGCCTTACAAATACTGTTTGAGTATCCTTTTGGCTACCCGCACTGGTGTAATTAGCAGCCATGAAGGAAGTAAGACAAAGTTACTGTTGTTGGGAGAAGAAGGATTCTGGCTCTGAGCAACCTATACCTCCAGTGCCTGACTTGGGAGTGGGGAGTTGTTATTGGAGCAAGGTGCTGAGGGAGGCTGGCTTGGGTAGTTGCCTGTCTCACGGTCCAGGCCTGGTTCTCTCCATGGACCTCTCTGGAAACCAGGTGTTGGAGAAGGAGGTTGATTGAAGTAGGCAGCTTTGCCAGATGATGACTTCCTTTTTGTCTGCTGTTCAACTGGGGTAAAAGTGGAATCCCTCGTATAATGGACTGATACTATAGTACAGCGAGCCAACATAATTTCATCCATAACTTTTGATTTAGTTACTGAGGCCAGCTAAAACTGTTAATCCCTGCAAAGGGAGTATGACAAACCTGTAGTTGGCTCTTATGGGAACCTGCTTCTGCAAATCCATTTTCTTTTCCCAAGCATACTTTCTGGTTTCCACTACCTAGTTTTTCCCCACTTTTGGTAGGGCAGTGTAATTCAGTATTGTAGTTATCTATATCAATTATCCATAACTTAAAATACTAGTCTTAGTTTACACTAGTGTTACATCCAGAGCATTTGAGATCTTCTGAATATTCTTTAAGTTCTGTTAGTGACATTCAGCTAACTAAATATGTAATCCCAATTGCATGTGTACAGGTTCTGCAAATGCAACATACTTGGTTTCTGTGATTCAGCTAGATAGGACAATGTTACTTTTTAAAATTTTCTGCAAATCTTTTCTGACCAAAATCAAATCCTTGCATGCAGGGAGTGAAGTTCCTGTGGGAGTGTGTAACAGGCCGTCGGATCCCTGGAAGTCATGGCTGCATCATGGCAGATGAGATGGGTCTGGGCAAGACCCTGCAGTGTATCACTCTGATGTGGACGCTCTTGCGCCAAAGTCCGGATTGCAAGCCTGAAATTGACAAGGCCATTGTTGTTTCGCCTTCCAGCCTGGTGAAGAACTGGTACAATGAGGTGGGCAAATGGCTTGGTGGAAGGATCCAGCCATTGGCTATTGACGGAGGCTCTAAAGAGGACATAGACAGTAAGCTAGGTATGAAAATAGTACTGTACATGAATCTTAAAAAATATCCTTTTGAAAAGCAAGAACACTGCATTCAAGGAAGCTGTCTCAGTTCTGAACCAACATCTGCTGTCGGTAAGGGACTGGATGAGGGCAATCAAATTGAAGTGTAATCCAGACAAGACAGAGGTGCTTCTGGTCATTGAAAGGTAGATCAGGAAATAGGGACGCTGCCTATGCTGGATGGGGTTATGCTCCCTGAAATCTGAGGCATGCAGCTTGCATGTTTTCCTGGACTCTGCTCTGAGCCTGGATTCCCAGGTTTCAGCAGTGGCCAGGAGTATGTTTGCACAGTTATAACTTGTGCACCAGCTGCACCTGTTCTTTGAGATGTCAGATCGGGCTATAGTGAAGCATGCTTTGATTACATCTCATTTGGACTATTATATCGCACTCTACGTGGGGCTGCCTTTGAAACTGTTCAGAAACTTCAAGCAGGTTCAAAACGTGGCAGCCAGAATGTTGACTGGGGCCAGTTACAGGGAGCACATAACTCCCATATTAAAACAACTTCACGGGCTGCAAGTTCCTGGACACAATTCAAAGTGCTGGTCATAACCTATAAAGCCCTACATGGCTTTGGTCTGGACTATTTGAAAGACCATATCTCTGTAAAGGAACCTTCCAGAGCTCTGAGATCTGCTGGGGAAGGCTTTCTCTCAGTCCTGCTGTCATCCCAGGTTTGTCTGGTAAGGACAAGGCAGAGAGCCTTCTCAGTGGCTCGTCCCACCCTCTGGAACTTCCTTCCTAGGAAACTAAACCAGCCCCGTCCTTGCTCTTTTTTCACTGGCAGGCAAAAACATTCTTGCTTAAACAGACTTTTGATAAGTAAGCAGGTGGGATTTTAATTAGGATGCTTTTAAATTTTTTGTAGGTTTTTATATGTTTTTAATTGTTTTAAATGTTTTGTTAATGTTTTTAACTTTTTGGGAATCCACCTTGGGTTCTACTCTGGGAGAAAGGTGGCATATAAATAAAGAATAAATTAGGTGAATTGCTTATTAGCTTTAAGATAAATTAGGAATACGATCACTTTCTCAGATGGCTACATTGAGTGGAATATTCTTGTAATTCATGCTGAATAATCTGAATGTTTTTATGGTGACGAGCAGAGGGAAAAATCAGTAGAGAGCACAAGGGACTATGAATTGAATCTAGACATAATCGTGCTTAGAATGGATCTGCTGAAATCAATGAGAGTTTAATTATGACTGAATTATGTCCTGCTGGTTTCAGTCAGTGCTCTAAATACCACTAAGTCTCACTGTAACCTAACTGGTGAGAAGACAAGTGGAGAGAAGTCCTGCAACCAAAAATTGCAATGTAGCTTGTTGGACCTGGGCTGTGTCCCAACTGATGCATGGATTTGTTGAACCCTTTGCCTAGGGAAGCTGAAAATAATGGATTGTGATGCTTTGGATATGTTTTATTGCTAGTTGCCCAGTTCTGCGAAACCTCTGGCCCTAATGTTTTCCTCATCTCCTTTATGGCTTCTGAATACATTTCAATCACTTTTCTTTCTTTTCCTTTTTTCCCCACTTTACCTAATAGCTGGATTTATGAACCAGAGAGGCCTTAGAATACCGTCTCCCATCCTAATTATTTCCTATGAGACATTCCGCCTTCATGCTGAAGTTCTTCAGAAAGGAAGTGTCGGGTTGGTCATATGTGATGAGGTATGTGGGAGGCAGCTGAGAGAGCAGGGTTGGGATCAAAGATTCATTTCAAATTCCTGCTTTAACGGTTTAAAAGGAAGAAAATGTTACTTTTCTATTAAGATTTTTGTTGTTGTTACATCGGTACAATACTTTGTCAGCACACCTGCTTGGTGGCTGTATAATGGCTCTTTCAGTCATGTTGAACACTAGTGGCATCCAGTGGACTGAGAGTGTTTTGATGGAGGTGATTTTGCAGGCTTGGTTGTGCTTGGTAACTGTACTGGCAACCTTTCAATGAGAAACTGTGGCACAGTTGGGCAACAATCGCTAAGGTGCATGTGTGTGCATTTATATCATATCTGTATAACTACATTTTTAAAAATAATCCTGCATACAAAGGCTTAGAAGTCATATAATTGCAGGAATAGAAAAACAGGACCAAAGAAATGTCTTATCTTGTTAATACCTCAGACTGTGCTCAGTACCCTTCATCTTTCTTGTGATCATTGTCTCTTTCAGTTTTACGTAAAGAGGTACCTAGAAGATCTACATAAAGAGATACCAAGAACATATGCTGCTCTCTAGTGGCCATTCCGCACTAGGCTGTTATGGTGCTATTATTCCACTTTCAACTTCCTATGGAATCCTGGGGTTTGCAGTTTAAGGAGGGGTCTTTGAGGCCCCTCCCTAAACTGCAAACCCCAGGATTCCATAGGAGGTTGAAAGTGGAATAATAGCGCTGTTAACAGTCTAGTGCGGAAATGGCATAGATGATAGTCTGAAATTCCCATCACATCTAGCCAGCATTGCCATTAGGGAGAAATGCTGGGTGTTACCATTCAACAATATATGGAGAACTGTATGGTTTCCTGCATAGTAGACTGACTGCCATTCCAGAGTTCCAGTATTTCTGTCTATTAGAATCCTTTACATATTCCTTCTTCATTTACTCATTCATGCATTCCTTGTAAGCCTTTGTTACTTTCAATATCTGGCTACTGGTACATTGTGCAACTATTAAAGTATATCCTATACTTTTTCAGGTTTTAGCTTTTACTACAAGCTTATTAGGTGTATTATTGTCATTCTTAAGAAAAAAAAGAATCAAATTACTTTTTTTTCTCTTTTCAGTTAATTAGCATTTGAATTTTCTCTTCATTAATTTTATTTTTCAGGGTCACAGGCTCAAGAACTCGGACAACCAGACATACCAGGCTCTCTACAAGCTGAACACACCCCGTCGGGTGCTCATCTCAGGGACTCCCATTCAGAATGACCTCCTTGAATACTTCAGCCTAGTACATTTTGTCAATTCAGGCATCCTAGGTAGGCAGCCTTTTAACAATATATCAAAAGTAGGGGCCAGCAAGTTGATTTCCTAAGTTTCCCATTATTCCAACTGGACTTGGCGAAACATTATTATAGGTTTCAAAGGGTATACCAAATTGTGCTACATACTTTGTTGCCTATTTAGTGCATTAATAAATGGGCAACTATTATATTGGAACAACTGTGCTAATCGAACTGTCCCAGCAGAGAATAGCAATGTGTTGCCTTCCAGATGTTATGGATTATGATGCGTGTAAGCCCTAGCCACTCTCACCAGTAGCTGGGGATTCTGAGACCTGTAGTCAAAGACATCTGAAAATCACCAGGTTTCCCTACTTCTGCCCTTGAAAGGCTGACATTCAAGTCCTTGTTCCTTCAGAAGCAGGGTGCAGTATTATCTGTGGCATTATATACTGTACTTCGAAATTTGGCGAGGAGTTGGCTGTGCCTTTCTATTCCAGGCATCTGCTCAGTGATGAAGATTCTGGCCATTCCTTTCTACTTTGTATGGATAGTTAGTCTCAAAAAAGAGAATATAGTAATAAGAACATGGGACTTGGAGGGAGGAGTGATATTCAGTGGAAGCTCATTTCTACATATTTTACATCTTTTTCTCTGTTTTTTTTGTACAGGAACAGCACAGGAGTTTAAAAAGCACTTTGAAATTCCCATTCTGAAAGGCAGGGATGCAGATGCAACTGAAGCGGGAAGGCACAAGGGAGAGGAGAGACTTAAAGAGCTCATCAGTATCGTCAACAGGTGAAGTTCAGAATCTATTATTATGATTCTAGGAGAGTATGATTTTCCTCTGTTGCAGTACCTTATGTCACACTGTGGTAAAGGTGGAATGACTTGGTTGTCCTTTTTTACTTTGCCCTATCCAAAAAAAAGCTTAAAAGCTGCAATTCAATTTGTTGAAGTCACCATTCAAGAATTTCTCTGAGTCGTGTTGTTCTCCCTGATTAATAACGGCACTCCTTGTGGCGGTTTGCTTTCTTAATTGTCTCCCTTTAATGTTTTGGAAAGTTCAGTGGGAGAGGACTGGTAATGATAAACTGGCTGCTGACCTGTTAGCAAAGCTTATTATGTTGTGTGGCTTTGCATATTAAGAACCCCTTAATATGTAGTGCTGATCAGGAACTTTAGATTTGTAATGTGGAAGACTTCTGTGTTGTTATCTGGCAGGAACACTGCAGAAAATTGGTCATGATCTTAGGGGACATCATGTTAACAGCATTAACTGCATTTTGTTTCTTTATAGATGTCTCATAAGGAGGACGTCAGATATTCTCTCAAAATATCTACCAGTGAAAATTGAGCAAGTGGTGTGTTGCAGGTAAAAGATGAAAGGGCAATTCAGAAAACAAAGTGGAGACTTTTCACTTAATCCAGAACTATGAAGGATTCACTATTGTGCTGGAGTCTTTGGCCTAAAGCTAGTGGTGGTGTTTGGCATGCATTGACAGTGGAATTAGGTCTTTCCTCTCTTCCTTTTCCTCTTTTTAGAGACCTTCTTGGGATCAGAGTCTTCCAGAGAAGATGAGAGGGTACAAATCTTGAACAGGGGCATGCATGTGGGAGGAGGAATCACAGATTCTGGTAGAAGGAGCTGGAACCAGTGGATGTAAATAATTGAATTCTGGCTCTATGTTGAATTTATAGATGTCCTATGAGGAATGTCTTAGGGAACTGGAGAAAAGAAGACTGAGAGGTGACAGGCATTTTTCAAATAGAGCAAGTTTGTTTTTAGCTTCCCTGGAGACTAGAACATGAACCAATCAATTCAAATTGCAAGGAAGGAGATGCTGCTTAAGCATTAAGAACTTCTTGACAATAAGAGCTGATCCACAGTGAAACAAACTGCCTCAGAGGGTGGTGGCTTCTCTGATGGTGGGGGGTCTTCAAATAGAGGTTGGATGAGTATCTTTTGGGTACACTTTGATGATGTGCCAATCTGACAGAACTAGGTGGCCCTTGTCATCCTTCTCAACCTATTCTATGATTCTGTGATTATATTGAAGTCAACAGGACTTAATTAGTAACTGCTTTCATTACATCTGTTCTGAGCATGACTAAGTCTAGTTCTAACCCAAAATTTTATGACTTATTTGGAATATCACCACTTGATATGTTGAACTGAAGAATTTTTGGGAGATGGATTTTTCCATCTCATACCTGTAGGTCAGTGCTATAGCTTGGAATGTAGGATTCTGATGGCTTGAGCATTCAAGCTAGAGGAAAAATCATAAAAAAAGAGAAGTGTTCCTCCCACCATGTTGAACCTCCTTCTCCTAGACATCTGTGTATTTAGCAGCGACCTCATTACAGCAGATTATAGACTGTGTCTTAGCTTTTGGGAAAAGAAAGTCTAATGAGTTCATTTCCAAGATTACTGTTTGACTTTAAAGTAGAATTATTTTCAGAAAGCATGTGTTGGGAAGAATAGATTTCTTTAAAGCAAGGGCACTTTCCAGATCTTCTAAATTCTATCAGAGTCAACTGGTATAAACACTCTTGTTATATGGCAAGCTTACTTTTGAGTTTACAACAAGGGATTTGGGTAGCAGAAATAACTTATGCTATAGTGAGTGGCTCCCAAACCTTGGTCCTCCAGGTGTTTTGGACTTCAACTCCCAGAAGCTCCAGACAGCTTAGCCAAAAGTCAGAAATTCTTGGAGCTGAAGTCCATAACATCTGGACAACCATAGTTTGGGAACCAGTGCTATAGACATTGGAAAGCTTAGGCCATTATGAGTTAGACATTGCTTTTGTTTTATACAGACAGATCTCAGTTAACAAAACATCTCACAAAGAAGCTTCTTTCAACAAAGTCTTTTTCTGCCCATCTAACCCATCCTCTTTTCCTCCTTATCCTCTGTCTAGCTGAAAGTTTTTTAACAGCATTAGCATTGGGAGGGTGATGAAGGACTGGAGAAACACAAGCGTTGCCAGATTGCAGCAGTGTGTATGAAGTAAACAGTGCAATAAAGCTTGAGCTGGGAAAGAATGGGATACTTCTCAGCCAAACCTAATCTAGTTGTCAGTCCCTGCCTACAGTACACGAAGTAACAGCAGCTGTCTCTAGTATACCTTTACCTGTTTTTCTGTTGGCAGGTAAAGGCCTTTTTATTTAAGGAAGCTTGTCTTTTAAGACTGTTTTTAACTTGTTTTTAATGCTGCTTTTAACTTTTGTGTTTTTGAAGAGAAATTTAATTTAATATTTAATTGTGTTTTAGCTTTTGTATTAGCAGCTTTTTACTTGTATTGTGCTTTTAAAATGTTGTATGCTGCTTTGGATCCCATGTTGGGAGAAGGGTGGGATATAAATGAAATAAGTGAATAAATAAATAATACTGAGTATGAGTGAACAGTTTTGAAACAGAAAGATATGTGAAAAGTGAATTAGCCTGCCCCACCAATTATACCCAGCACATTAAAAAAAGCATAGAGCTATAAGTTTGGCCACCAAAACAGAAATCATAAGAAAGGGGAGACAAAGTCATCTCTAGATGCAGTTAAGAGGCCTTCAAGTGGTCCCTAGAAGGTACAAAATGTTCTTATTTACTTATGCAAAGTTTACCTGACCTGGTTCTTTCATTTCATATGTGCATACTGTTAGTTTTGAATAAGAAGTTTCTTGAAACATGTTGAACAGCTAGTTTTTTGTGGTATAGAAATCTGTCCCTATTCTTTCTATGTCATTTCTGCCTTTGGGACCATGCTTTCTGTCAAAGACATAATGTCCAGGAACACGTCTACTTTGTTAACTTTGTTACTGACATTTTCCTGTTGGGCTGATGCAGTTTTGTTATGGATAGGCCTGTAGATTTTAGAATGGCCAAGTGCTCAGAGATCATATCATGATCTTTGTCTTCCCTGGCTTTAGGTTGACTCCCCTTCAGTCTGAGCTATACAGACACTTTCTGAAGCAAGCAAAACCAGCTGAAGATCTGAAAGAGGGAAAGATTAGCGTGTCCTCTCTCTCCTCAATCACATCTCTGAAGAAGCTCTGTAATCGTGAGTAGCTCTTGTCAGCTTAGTTTATTTAAATGATGTCCTGACCGAAGGACCCAGAACATATTGCAAAAAGTTGTCATCAGATTATATGTTTGTCTATGAAGGGTTTTGAATTTGCAGTTGATCCTTCAGAGAGAACATTGGCTAAAATAGTGTCCTTAAAACACCTTTGGTAAGACCTATACTTCAAGGCAGTGAGCATGCATTATGGTTGTCAAAAATATTGTGTTTATGTTTTAATTATATACCTCACCTTACATCAAGGGCTGTTTCAATACAGACTAGACCTCATAATTTGGGCTGCTTCTGGAATCTATTCCTAGAAAACTATTACAGCCCCAGACCAAGGATGTAAAGAGAGAAGCCAAAAATGCTGGAATTGCAAAATAAAAAGAGTAAAGTTAATTTACAACACTAAATTGCATGTATTCCCCAGTCTAGTTTCCATTTTAGAAAACCTCAAATGTCTTTTGGGAATCATTAAAGTTAGCCTGTGTTATGAGTACTGTGTGATTCCTTTCATCATTGGTATGCCTATACGTATCTAGTGTATGATACACCTATGGATTTAAAACCTTTGTTCTCCTCTTCCTTCCCATTCTTAAACACTCTTTTAGAAGTATTCTACTCTTCAAATGAGGAGGAGACTGGTTATTGAAAAGCCAGTGTAAATTCATACAGGAACCTAAAATATCCTCAGATGCCAAAAAGGCTAAACATGCAACAGTACACAGGCCAGTATGGGACAAGGAAGTGTTTTGGGTCTGAATGAATGAGAAACTACAGATTCAAAATGCTGCTTGGCTTTGCTTTTACGAGGCTGCTCATGAAATTGAAAAGCATTGAAAAAGAATGTCAAGTTTGGTCACTACCATGACCAGAAAGTCATGGTGAGTAAAAGTCAGTGATCCAGTAAAAGTCATCATGTAATCATAGTTATCAGGTATTTGACTTTGCTTGTTAAATAAGAACATAGCAAGAGCCATGCTGGCCCTGATCAAATGCCTGTCTAGCTTAGCATTCTGTCCACACACAGCGGTCAGCCAATGGAAGCCCATGAGTAAGACATGAGAGTAACTGCATCCTCTGACTCACATTCCATAGCAAGCACACACTGAAAAATACTTCTGATGCTGAAGCTGATGAATGTATCTAGTGATGGCTGCATCCTTTATGAATTATCCAATCCCTTCTAAATACAGAATGGGATTGTTAGTGCTTGGACTGTTCGAATTCTGACAGTTAGGTGCTCTAATTACCATATTTGCTGGCGTGTTAGACACACCGGCGTTTAAGATGCACGCTATTTTCAGATTGCATTCTTTTGGGGAAAAAAAATTTGTACCCTGTCCCCCGTTCCTGTCATTTCTGCCTAGGTGGGGAAACCTCCCTGCCGAGGCAGAAAAATAGGAAGTGTGGAAGGGGGAAGCAGCTCCCTTCTCCTTCATTCCTGTCCTTTCTGCCTGGGTGTGGGGACCTCTGCAGATATGATTGGGATGGAACCTATCTGAAGTTCTGAAAAGACACTCCAAACAGGGGCGAGGAACCAAGTTAAATGAACCAATGGTCTCAAATCAGTAGACAGACAACTTTCTTTCCAGGAAATTCTTGCATGAAACCTCCGCTAGAAGAAGAAATATTATCTGCGCAGAAAATATTATTTGTTACGTGGAAGCTACTGTATCTCATTACTTACTCTGTGCTAAATTCACACTTTCTGGCACAGTAAACAGCATCTTCTCCACAGAAAATGGCGAGCAGGCGAAGAGGGGCGTGGGGTAGTGGCGGGCAGAGGGTGGTAGGAGACCTCCTTGCCAAGGCAGAAAGAACAGGAAGGGTGGAAAAGGTGTATGAAAGGAGCTCCTTTCTCACCTGTTCTTGTCATTTCTGCCTTGGTGGGGAGACCTCCCCCCTGAGGCAAAAAGGAACAGAAAGGTGCCTTTCCTTTCCTCTTTGTCTTGGCGAGCAGGAGTTATCCGTATTTGCCAGTGTACAAGACACACCCCATTTTCAGAAGGCATTTTTTGGGGGAAAAAGTGCATCTTATGCGCCAGCAAATATGGTGTCTGTGTTCAGCAAATAAGTTCTTGAAGAGAGTGGCTTTGATCAAGCTAATGTGCATCTTTCTACTTGACTAATTAGAGTGTCTCTTGATCTCTTTCCAGACCCTGCCCTCATCTATGACAGGTGTGTGGAAGAAGAAGAAGGGTTTGTGGGTGCTCTGAAGTTGTTCCCTTCTGGCTACAGCACCAAATCCCTGGAACCTCAACTGTCAGGTAAATGTTGGTGCAAATATGATTTATATGTTAGCATGTCGATGTGTAGTGGGGATTGATTTCTGAACACTTATATAATACATGTACACTGATACATTTGTTTTCCTTCCAGGAAAGATGCTGGTTTTAGACTACATTCTTGCAGTTACTAAGAGCACTAGTAATGATAAAGTAGTCTTGGTGTCAAATTACACCCAGACGCTGGACCTTTTTGAGAAGCTCTGCAGAAGTAGAAGGTATAATGACTGAGATACATTTGTGTATATTTGACTAAGATTGTGTGAGGAGGTGTTTAGAGATAGGGAGACTACTTGCTGTTTTTGCTGCTCTTTGAATGTTTCAGAATCTATGAGAAACTCTTTTTTTGTCTTTCCTTTTAAAAATGGAAGTCTTACTTGGTGGTGGTATTGTTGCTGCTTTATGCTACTACCTATATCTAATAATATATCAAAGAAGTGTGATGCAAACAAATAAAAATATACTGAAATACAGAACATCAATTAACCATGCAAAATTAGAGGCTCAAAACACAGTTTACGTTTAATTTACCATGTTTTTGTGTCAGGTACTTGTATGTCCGTCTGGATGGCACCATGTCCATTAAAAAGAGGGCAAAAGTAGTGGAGCATTTCAACAGTGCCTCTGTAAGTAAAGTTTCTAGATTAATCTTCTACCCTTAGATTGATCACAGTAGTTAGTCAACGATTTATGCCAATTAAAGCCAAAGATTTTTTTCACTTCTTTTTGGAACAGATGTGGAAGATATTTTCAGTATGTCTTTCAAACGAATGTTTATGGCTCATACACCAAAGGAATTGTCATTTCAGTTAGTACACAGTCATATACTTCAGTGTATAATCGCTTTTATAGTTGGTAGCACTATTCGTCTTCCCTCTACGCACAGAGAGGCTCGGCCATCCAAAGTATGCATCAGGATCCACCAACATTCAAAACAATCCTGTTTGATTATGACAGGAAGAAAGGAAGGCAATGGAGAGATAGTAGGGATGCTGTATGTATTTGCCTTTCTTGTTCTGCTTCTTTATAACCAAAAATTGTACTGTGGCCCCTCCACTTTTGCGAGCGTTTGGGGTACAGAACCCTCACAAAAGTGGAAAAACTGTGAATAACTCCCCCCATACCCCCTCCTGTTCCCTTCTAGGGCTCCCACCTCCCAGTTGCTTGTCTTTTGCTCTGGCATGTATGCTCTCCTTCTCTGCCCTGGACTATAGGCAAGGGAAGCGGGGAAGAAGGCAAGCATGCCCCCCCGTTCTCTTGCCTTTTGCCTGGGCATACCTGTCTTCCTTCTCCACACTCAGGCAAAAGGATGGAGGGACACATGTGCCTTCCCCATTCCCTTGCCTTTTGCCCCAGCATGCATTCTCTGTGCCCAGGTAAAAGGCAAGGAAATGGGAGGGGGAGGGCCACATATGGAAAAGGATGTTGCATGCATGCCCTCCCCCATTCCCTTGCCTTTTGCCTGGTGTAGCTGCCTTTCTTCTCTGGCCAGGCAAAAGGCAAGGGAATGGTGGGGGGGGACACATGCACACCTTCCTTCTCCATACGTGGTACTCACCCCTCCCATTCCCTTGCCTTTTGCCCAGCCGCAGAGAAGGAAGGCACGTGCATACACCTCGGCGAAAGGGAAGGGAATGGGAGGAGCAGAATGAGGGAGGAAAGGCACGCACATGCTCATGAATAATCTAAGTCGCAAAGGTCAATCCTATGAATGTGGAGGGAGGACCATACTTCCAGTTTTTATGCTTTGGATTTTTAGCATGTTGTTATCCCGCCCTTCCTGGCTGGTTTTCCACCTGTTAGTACAGTGGCCTCTCCACTTTTGCAAGGGTTTGGGATGCAGAATCCTTGTGAAAGTGGAAAAACTGTGAATAATTTCCTCCCCCTCTGCAATCTCCTGCCATTCCTTTCCAGGGCTGTCTGCTCCTATTCCCTTGCCTTTTGTGTGCAGGGACCAGAGGCAAGAGAAAGGGAGGAGGAGCCCCACTGGGGAGAAGGAAGGCTCACACAAGGAAGGCTCCCTTTATTCCCTTCCCTTTTGTCTGGCACAAGTTCTCAGTGCTGAGGCCAGAGGTGTGGGAGTGGGAGTGGGAGCTCTGCAGGGGAGAAGGAAGGCTCATGTGAGCCTTCTCCCCATTCTCTTCCCTTTTGCCTTGGTGAGGGTTCTCAACACTGGGGTCAGAGACAAGGGTATGGGAGGGGGGAGTTTTGGAGGAGAGAAGAAAGGTGCATAAGTGCCTCCCCATTCCTTTCCTTTTGTTCTGGTGCTTGCCTTCCTTCTCTGTGCCCGGCAAAACGCAAAGGAATGGGAGGAGAAGAATTGCGAGGGGA
Source organism: Iguana delicatissima (assembly GCA_948472985.1). Lineage (NCBI taxonomy): Eukaryota > Metazoa > Chordata > Lepidosauria > Squamata > Iguanidae > Iguana > Iguana delicatissima. The sequence continues at coordinate 89,316 of CAOKZL010001872.1, read as the reverse complement.
AGGCATGTGGACCCCTTGCGAATAATTGAATTCATGAAGGTCAAACCCGCAAATGTGAAAGGGGAACTTTACTTCTTCAGTCTCATTATTTGCTTTTATGTACAGCTTATCCTTGGTTGGCATTTACACAGCCAAATAATATGTATACATGCGGTCACTGTAATAATCTCCAATAGAAAGCTGGGTAAGCCCATATCCTGAGGCTGAGAGGAAAGTGAAGAACATCAGATTATGACCTTCATTGTGGAACTTTAAAAGTAGGGCAGTGAAGCTTGTTTTTGCAATCTGTCATATCACTTGCAACATTCGCTTAATTTGAGTTTTGTTCACACAGAGCCCTGAGTTCATTTTCATGCTGAGCAGCAAAGCTGGTGGCTGTGGCTTAAATCTGATTGGAGCAAACAGACTTGTGATGTTCGATCCAGATTGGAATCCAGCCAATGATGAACAAGCTATGGCCCGTGTATGGAGAGATGGCCAAAAGAAGACTTGCTATATATATCGACTGCTCTCGGTAAGACCTGAGTTGGATTCCACGATTCTGATTGCTGCTGCTTATATCTTAGAATACAGATAATAAAGCCAAAGTCTGAAACTCTGTTGGTAGCTTATGCTGGTGTAAATGTCACATTGGCACAAGTTACTTTTTTGACTGGTAGTGGTGAGGCAGTAGTAGAGGCATTTCAGTCAGCAGATAAAGCTGCTTTGCTAACTCCCATGTTTGTTTCTTGTTATGTAGGCACTTCATGGTGTGCAAAACCATCAAGATTGTTTTTATTTACTACAGTGGATTGTGGTTATTTCCTATTGAGTTATGATGAGAGCCTGAAAAAATTAATTTTGCGGCTATAGTTCCCTGCTTACTGGGGAATCCTGGGAGTTGTAGTCCAAAAGGATAGCTTTTCTAAACTCTGTTGATAGAATAATGGACATAAGTGGACTGTGGAACTGCCTAAAGCTTAAACTGGACATGCCCAAAGGAAGATTTGCTAGATAAGCTGTGTGATTGTTCATGAATCTTTATACAAAATTACTCTCTTATTTAAAGGCAGAAAGGCATCAGAATGTTTGGAGGATCCCCTCCTCTCTGCTTAGCAGTTAAGGCAAAGACTTTGCTTCTTTTGTCTAAGTAAGATATCACCTGAACCTCCCAGGTTCTGCATTTGAGTAAGTGGCATTTCAATGGATCTCACAAAGCACATCACCACTCTTAATTTTATATTCTTGTAGACAGGGACTATTGAGGAAAAGATCTTCCAGCGTCAGACACACAAAAAAGCTCTCAGCAGCTGTGTCGTTGATGAGGAACAGGATGTGGAAAGACACTTCTCTCTTGGAGAACTGAGGGAGCTTTTCACCCTCAATGAGACCACCACAAGTGATACCCATGACAAGTAAGTCTTGGAAACTCATTGGTGAATTATGTTTCATTAGGCATGCAGGAGTTTGGTAATGTGTGGGTGAAGAATGTATGTGTTTGTGTATAAGTTTATGTATTCCCCAGAAACAAATAAAATATGCTATGTACCAAATACAGGCAACATCTTTCAGCCAAAGGCAGAATTCAGTTTCTTTGGGGTCTCATATCCATGGTGGATGGAACCAAAGATTAAGACCCCAAATATCCTATTTTAGCTTAAAGTTCTTGCTGCCAGTAACTAAGATTTGGGAGAGGCATTTCAGCCTTTTTAGAATGCAGAAAATTTTGTACAAAAGCTGAGAAGCCACCAAGTGAGAGTGTGAGAGAACCCTGGGAGAGCAGATTTAACCCCCAAGCCTGAGATTCAGTCTGACCATTAGGTTCATGATCTGCTGCAAACACATGCATTGGAGTTAACGCCTATAGGAGCCTACAATGTGCATAGCCTCAGTCTTGTGAATCATATGACTTTAATCTTGTAAGGTGGAGATGAGATTGATTGGACTATATGTGTTGTCCTCTCAAGAAGTCTTTATTTTGAATATTAAGTTGCAGATATCAATGCAGATCAGTGTGGTCAGTTTTCCAATCACCTGTGTAGATTGAAAGCCTGCAGAGGCTTCTAGTAGACACTTAAATCTTTTAAAAGGAGGCAGGCTGCTGTTTTGTGTTTATTTACAAAAGTTATGTCATGATGCTGCTTTGTAAACTAGAAAGGATACTCACTTTCTGGAACAGTCTCAAATGTTGCCTAGACTTTTTCTACTGATAATGAATGCAGTTTCAGTTGGTGTCATGAATGCATTTCCACTGTCCATCTTACAGAGTAGAATATGCATGCACTCTAGCTTCAGTAAACTTTGAAATTGAAAACCCTGAAGCTTAGGTATGATAACCTGGAGTCAAGTTAGGCAAAAATGTCTAGCTCTTGTTAATATGCTCTTCTTTGCAGGATCAAGTGTCGTCGCTGTGTGAATGGGCATCAAGTCAGGCCACCTCCAGAAGGGTCTGACTGCACTTCTGATCTCTCCCAGTGGAATCACTGTGCTGATAAACGTGGTCTCCAGGACACTGTCCTCAAGGCTGCCTGGGATGCAGCTGTCACCTTCACCTTCCATCATCATTCCCATGAGGAGCAGCGAGGAATTCCTTGAACATTGATTTAATCTTCTGGAGCTCAAGTTATTTCTTTCAATAAAACAGATATTTGATACCACATCTGTTATCTTCATCAGGGTCAGTAGGACAATAATCTCCTCCCCAGGAATACATCAAAAATGCTTTCTCTTCTGTATCATGTATTATTGACTGCTTTTAGAAAAGACTACCCTGACCAAAAATCATTTAGTCATTGGCTAGACTGTTGGTGAAGTAGGCTTTTACAAATACTAACTCTTGAAAGAAATGTTTGGCTTTTAGCATCCATCTACTGAGCATTTCCAACAAAGAAAAGACTCAACAAGTTAACAGCATTTGATTGGAGTCAGAAGGCCCTGGTATCATACAGTCTGCGCAGGGAAGATGATACAGAGTAATAACTACTTGTTTCCCCCTCATCATTCCTGCTGACTGTCCCTTTCCCACAAAAAGCCTGAAAGAATTCACTGTATCTGTCAAATCATTTAGGCAAACTGTCTCCCTATTAACTTATTTTGTAGGAGTAAATTAATGCACCAACCATTTTAATCAATTATAACAATTTTTAGTTAAAAATCAGTAACCTCATATCAAAATTTCTGATATAAATTTTTTGTCTTCTACAATAAAGTCACAACTTAAACCAAATTATTGTGCCGAACATAGTACATTTGTAGTAGGGAGCAAGATGAGGTACCTATTTAAAAACAAGACTGAACACAATATATGTAAGTTGAGGAAAACAAGAGACTGGGATTAACTTTCTTTTTCAAAAGTAGGGAGGCTTAAATTTTAATGGTGGAAGCCGAATTACGTTTGAAATCTGACTCATATGAGAAGACTGAATAATGGGAGTATGTTCACTTTAGTTTGTTCTTTGAACTACATTGCTAGTTCTGAAAAATTAAACTTTTCCTATATCAAAAGCATGCATAGTTTTTCTTCAGTTGGCTATAAGAAACTGAAAATCTCAATTCTGATAGATCACTAAGAGTTTTATTACAAGATATTGTCCCATAGTTGTTTTTTACATTACACTGATGTAGTCAGCAAAGGCCTGAGATGAGTCCCACATGTCACTGACTACACTGCACATTGCTTTTAAACGCTGAAGGGCCTCTTGTGCAGTTGCAGTATCTTGGTCCAGCCAGTTCTGATAAAGGCACAGTTGCATAAATTTGATTTGTTCTCTGCGTTGGGTTACATAACTCTCCAGCTTCTTGGCAAACTCTAGAAGCCCATCGGGTTTGATACAGTTGGAGCTGTAAGAGAACGTTAAGATGAATCCATTGCTGCTTACAAATCAATTTGTTAGATAGTAGGCATGGAAAACACTTATAACTTTAATGGGTAATTTGATTTGCTGTGCATTTTCCCACTGATAGACAGCTATGAATAGTTTAACCCCTGCATTTGTGTGACAGAAAGCAGGGCTTAAAATTTTCTGGTATCAGGATAGTAATCACCACACTAGTCCAAAAAATAACTGCAGAAGTTTGGGATGTGGGAAATTCAAAACTGCTAGCTTGCATCTGTAAGGTTTTGGAGACCAGGAGGAACAAGATCCACCCCCAGAAGGCACTGAAAGGCTTAAGTTTGCCTGTGACAAAAATTAACACTGCAGGATTTACAAAGAACTAACTGGGGCTGATATCTTTACCATTGCTAGACCAGAAGAAAAGCTTATGGTAAATCTGATTTTCTTCTATCCTGTGAAAAAAGGGATGTCATTGATGAGAAAAGTCAAAATTCTTTTTGTTCTTTTGCTTTCCATGTAATTGGAGCACTAGCTGGAGCTACCCGCATAATAAAAAGTAAGAGTGAGCAAATGTGGAAGACTAAAGGTCTGTAGCCATTCAAAATTTCCAATTTTTGCCCTCAAACGCTTTCTAGAAGGGATAGGGGTTACTTTTGACATGTTTTTAGGCTAAGAAGAGGCTTTTTAAAACAGGAAGTGAGTGGAAGTCACTTCCTGTTAAAAACGCATTTTTGAGCCTAGATGTGGGGAAGAGAATGACATGCCTAAGAGGACTTTTGGGGGAAGTTTTTCTTGACCCTTGCATCCCACTTGCAGCCCATGGGCTACTCTTTGCCCACCCCCTTCTAAAGGGTATGCTTGCAGAAGTATCGGTTTGATAGCAATCCTTCCCCTACAAAGCAAAACTGGAAAGAGGCCTAGACTAGCAAATGCATTCTAGGACTGAATGCTGGACTGAATGCTGGACTGAATGCAAGAGAGCTCTCAGAAGCGTGAATACAGTTTTTAGTGTATATTTCGTTGATTCTTAAAAAGCTTGGCTGACCATAGATTCTATAATTGCATGCTTCTATCTGAAATTATTTAAGTTGCAATGCCTTTCAGAAGTAGTCACCAGCCTGACTTTTCCACATTTTGTTGTGTTACAGTCTGGAATTAAATCCATTTCAGTTGGCATTCTTATCACTTGATGTACAGAAGAAGCAAAACATACGTTGCAAACTACTTTTATTGTTGCAAAAAACTAAGTAACCAAAAAACAATTTGGCACTTGTTGATTGCATCAGTATTCACTCCCTTTCCTGGGACATTTCTTAATAAGCTTTGGTGCAAGCTACTGCCTCCAGAAATAGGTGAATGTGGTTCACCTGTGTGCAATTCCAGGGCCACATGATCTCAAATTAAATACTCCTCTATTTTTGGAGGGCTCAAGGATTTATTGGAAAGCATGCCTAAACAAACAGAACCATAGACATAAAAACTATCAAAAGACCAGGATAAACCTGTGCAGAACTATGACTATCACCTGGCTAAATAGGCGATAATAGGTGGTAAGTAGGGGTGAATAATTATGTGAGGCACTGCTCAAAAATGAAGCGTGGCACAATAAAATGTGTATGTTAAAGGCTTGTAAAATGTATATAGATATGGCTGTCAAGCTATGCACAGCTATAAGAGTAAGCTATGGTGATGTCACAGCCTCTTATATCTGATTAAACCAACTCAGGATTGTACTGTAAACTAAGATAATACGGTAATGTCATTTGAAGTTAACAGCCTCTCAGTTTTGACTCTGAAACAGACTTGGAAGATACTGATGACCCATTATCACTACTTGTAAGAGGGCTGCTCCTATAATCAAATAGAAATTCCTTCTTATTGTAGTCATGGTTAATTTGTTTCACAGATATAACCTCATACTGGACAGATTTCAATGACTGCGTTGCCTTGCAGTATGATAACTGCAATCCCAGTATGAATACTGCGCTTTTTGGAGTCATATTATTAGAAGCAGCAGAACCACTTCTTCTCCCTGCTCATATTTTCATAAAGCAGCAAATGGAGGAAAGGATCTGCCAAGATAGACGTACAGCTCAATAAAGATATTTATCTTGCTAACTGACCAAGAACTGAAGTTCCATGCAATCAGTGGTAATTAATCTTTAATATGTTGTGATCAGACAGAAATCTTATACTTGAATCTTATAGCTTTACAGTGGCTTCTTTGAGTCACTAATATATTCTGGAGAAATTCATTTCTTTGTCTGCTGAAAGTGGGGAAAATAGTAGAAGCCCAATCTGTTAACCATAAATCATCTGGATACTTCAGTATAAATATTTCTTAGACATACCTTTGTAAGTGGTAACAAAAATAAGGATTTGGCAGTATCGCATAGTATTCCTGAGAAATGCACACTGGATAGATTCATTCTGCTTGCAAATGGACACCTTTCTTTAAAAATAGCTGATGAAAATTATGAGTGAGCACTGGTTCAAGTGAAGCCATTCCACTGGCATCCCTCCCACTCCTCCACAATAAGACTGACTGTGGAAGGTTCCAGGTTTAAGAGAGGTGAAACGTACCTCACATCCAGATGACAGATGGAAGAGGATGACTCTTCAGAAAAAATGTCAGCCAGCGCCACCAACCTGTGATTTCCTAAGAATGAGAGGGAATACAATTTAAATGCAAACTACAAACACCTAAGGGTGAATGTGGATGAAAGCAGTGTTAGAATAAAGCAAGTCATGGTTTGAACAAGAAAAATGCTGGGAACCAGATGTGTGGCAAGAAAAAAAATACTCTCATTTGGTAATCAGATGAGGTTCCAGAGAACAGGATTTTTGGGTTGTCCAGTTCAATATGGAAAAGATCTTATTTTCACCAGATGATGATAATGAACTTTATATCCTGCCTTTTGCCCAAGACTGGGACTCAAGGTGGCCTATGCATTAAAAAGATTACAATTAAACATATGAAAAGTCACACTAAAACGGATTAAACTAAGAACCATATTAAAAACATACACTTAAAAATAGCCACTTTCAACTGGTTTTTGGCCATGCCCCCCTCCCTCCATAGGAGCTCTTCTCAGGTTCCAGGGCTCCGCTGTCAAACAGGGATACAGTACGACCAGACAGAGAGAAAATCATAGATCACTGAAAACCAAGAAAATTTCAACATTCTAACATACTGGACAAAACTTAGACTACATACAATTAAACATCGACCAGACCTAATGTGATCCTTGAGCTTGGGGCTTTTCTGCAAGTTTCATGATACCAGGTTCCAAATTAGACAATGACAGTCAAGGAAACTGTTGACATGTTGAAAAGGTATTATAAACAGCAGGGAAAGTATTTACTCAAGTTAAGGTTACTCCTTGGGTATTTCATCAGTTCAGTTACCAGAGCCCCCATAAACCCATGGGGCTCCCTTTCTCACAGTTTTCAGTCTTGACCCCCTTCAAATGTGCCAGGGCCCCCCCCCCCCGGGAGCCATATGGCCCCAACTGAGAATGGCTGCTCTGAAAGGTTATAAGAAGCATAAACAATAACAACTTAAAACAGTACAACACTTACAGCCCTTTTTCAGTTCTAAAAGTCTGACTGAATAAAAAGAAGTTTTGGCCTGCTGAAGAAAGGACAGCAAGGAGGGGGCATTTAGCCTTCCCAGGCAGGGCATTCCAAAGTACAGGGGCAGCCACCGATAACGCCCTCTTTCGTGTTCACACCAGATGTATCTGTGAAGGTAGTGGTACTGAGAGAAGGGTCTGTTCTGTGGATCTCAGGGTCTGGGCAGGGTTATATTGGGAGATACGGTCTGTCAGACAGCCTAGGCCTAAGCCATTTGGACTTTATAGGCCATAACCAGACAGACCAAAGAAGGAATTCACTTGCCTCAGCAGCACTGATCAGAGATTGGCAAGGACAGCAAAGCAGTGCTAGCCTCAAACAGTTTTGTCTCCTGAGCAAAAGAACAAGATGTGATCCCATTTCTCCTACAGAATCTGACAGTTTGATCTTAATCAGCACTGGTGATAGGGAAGCAGCTTTGCTTAGCCGATGCAGAGCAGGCCATATGAAACACACAACTTGCATCCTCTAATGGAAGAAAGGCTGGAAGGCTGCCATTTTTTATCTCTCCCCAACACTCACCTGCCACCTAAGGCGACTGACTGTTTGCTTAACAACAAGGCTGCCCCTACAACCTTATCTTGAGACAGAACCTGGCCTATTTCCATTTGGATAGACTAGACGGACAAAGGACACAGGGAAGTGATTCACCCTGCTACTTATTATTCTCATTCCCTGAAATGTCTCCACCATCAACTGTCCCATTTAACCTTTATGCAACAGGTTGTACTTAAAATCATTTATTTTCCTCTTCCCTCCTGGTCCCTTCTTCCTTTTGTGTCACAATGTTACGTCAACTGGGCTTGAAAGAAGTCAAATACAGTAACACCAGTCAAAACCCTGATCAGATTAGGACAGAGTTTTAGTACCGTTAATGGCACAGAGTCCTGGCTCACAAAGAAAAATAAAATATTCCAGGACAGTTAATGCATTTGCCTTACACACCCAGCCTGTTTCCAGGAAGTTTGAGGCTCTTCAGTGATGAGTTCTTCTTCACAACATTGATTATTTCAGACAGAAATTCAGCAGTACAGTTCTCAAACAGCCGGCAAAAGGAAAAGGTGATTTCTATTAGAAGACAAAAGCCAGAACAAAAACAAGTAGCTTCCTCTTTTCTGTGCCTTGAAATGTGAAATTAGTTTCATTTAATGCATTCTGCAAGTCAGTACCAAAAATTAAAAGCACAGTGATATCCTATGAGATTTTCTTAAAAATATGGATAGTTATTCCTTTTCCATTCTTGCATTCTAAACTGTGCTCCCCGGCTTTTATATTCTCTTCACTTGGAACAACTTTCCCCTCAGAATGCACTGTATTCTTTTTCCGGCCCGCCTCTGAACCTGAATCAGGAAGACACTCAGCACTAAATGGAGCTGAAAGCATTGCAAGCAAAAGAGCTCAGCTCCTCACTCTGCTATTTTGTTAGCTGTATTTATGCCTTCCAATGAATTCAAAGCTTTATATTTCCTTCTCCCCAAGATTACGGCAGTGAATTTAAAACAGGACTAAAATCGCCAACTCCCAATTCCCAGTCTAACCCCATGGTGGGGGATTATGAAGCTCTCTAGATGTTGATCTGCACCCCAAGCATTCATCATTGGCTATGCTGCCTAAGGTTGCTAGGGGTTGCAATCCAACATACAATTTCCCACCTAGTCTAACCACTATACTGGCTCTGGAACAGTCTCCAAAATAGAACAGTCATGAAACTGACAGTCTTCTGCTGAACTAGTTTTCTTGACTGCACATAACAATGATTGCTCATAAAGCTGTAACCAGTTCGGGGCATGGGCATGAATTAGTTTAACATACCTTGCAGGACAGGGTCCTGTAGTAGAGAAAGGACTTCTTTTGAGTGTCCAGAAAGATTAATATCATGAAAGCTCAGCCTCTTCAGGTTTGGGCTATATTCTGCAAGACAAACAAGATCTTATGACACAACACTTTGACTGTACTGTCATCTTCCTGCTCAGCACTATGCATGTAGACCAGATTCATTACTTCAAAATTTAGGTTTTACATTTTTGTTTTGCCTGCATTTCATACAATAATCTTTTATGCTGGACTACAAGATGGTGACGCTAATTTTTCCTGCCATAGTAACCACTGCTACAGTCCAGCTGTTCTGCAGGTAAAATTGCTTCCACCATACCTTTGAGTGCATGAAGGAGAAGCCCAACTTCCTGGGGACAGGAAATGGAAACACTGTCTAGAGAGAGACTCTGGAGAGACCTGGAAGATTTCAATACCGGCACCAGGAGACTTGTTTGAAGAGGTTCCCTGGGAAATCGGATCTCAAGATGTTCCAGATGGCTCTCTAGGGAAGAAAAGAGGAAGATAAATCAAAGTGATGCTCATTAGCCAAAACTATAGTTTGGAACAAGAACTGCAAGTTCTTCTTCGTGGTCTCTGTGCCTCATACATTAGGAGCTTTCGCGCCTGCGCGGTAGCGTTCGGAAGATTCTAGAGCTCGTTAGCTTTGGCGGGAACTCCTCCCCCACGCCGGTGCTGCGCATGCTCCTCCCGCCGACTAACGGTCTCTCCTCAGTTCTTTCTTGTCCGCCTCAGCGTACAGAAGGTTCTGCTTGTTGGCTTGCTTTTCGATTCTGCTTTTTGGTGTTTTCGACTTCGGATTTGGCTTTTGACTACCCCTCACGGATTTCGGACTTGGTTTTGGTACTTTCTCGATCGGTTTGACCACTTTTTCTGGCTTTGACTACGATTTCGGATCTCGGACTGTGTTTGGTGTTCTCGGACTCTTGTTTTCTTGCCTTGCCCCCGGTTTATGTCGGCTCTCTTCAAACGCTGCGCCTCCTGTGGAAGGAAGGTCGCTCTCTCTGACCGACACTCTAAGTGCCTGATTTGTTTGGGTGAGGGGCATAACGTTCAGGCCTGCCCCATTTGCAGAGAGTTCACTCACCAGACTCTCTGCAACCGGTCAGCAAGGCTTAAATCCCACTGTTGGGAGGAATCTCTTCGTGCACGAGGACCTGAGACGATGGCCGAGAAACGCCCATCCTCTTCTTCTTCTTCGGCAGCAGCGGCGGCTGCCGTGCCCTCGACCTCGTCGGTATCGGTACCGGGCTTGGTACCGATAATGAAGTTGCCGAGGATACCGAAGATCTCGGTAACTCGGGCACGTGAGGACCCTGCGGGCTTGCAGGCCTCAACCTCCTCCTCCAGGCCGTTGACCGCGGCTCAGAAGAAGCGCCCGGCCACCAAGGGCCTGGGGGAGAAGAATAAGAAGAAGAAGAGAAAGGAGAAACAGCGCTCTCCACCGACAGTGGTGCGACCCCCGACTCCACACCCACCCAGCCCGCCGAGGAACCTCAACTGATGGAGCTCCCTGTGGAAGAGGAGCCTCCGGAGAAAGAGGAAGAGGAAGTTCTCGAGGTGTCCGATGAGGAGCAGGTCGTGCAGGCCTCGCCTCCTCAACCGCCCGAGCTCATCGCGGAGATTACTCCGCCGAGTCGCCGTCCACCCTCGGCAGAACGCCGAGAGGAGGCTGTGGTCAGGCAGTGCCCAGCCTCTCGACGCGACGAGTCCCGCTCGCCGGAGCAGCGGGCCAGGCCTCCATCCCCACGTTATTGGGAGATGCGCCTGGAGAGGCGTCGCTCGGGCGAGAGCGCCTACTCTCCTGCCTACCTCGGGAGGTACGCCCAGGAGCAGGCGTGGCACGAGCCGGCCGGCTCATACTACTCGTATTCGCCGTCCTACAGGGACTGGTACCATCCAGATCCAAGGTACTGGTCCCCTCGTCACCGGTCTCGTTCGCCACCGCGGGAGGCTCACTACCCCCGCTATGAGAGGTCACCTCTGCATCGTTCGCCGAGTCGCCGTCGGTCCCCAGAGCCCTCACCCCGCTACAGGGCTGTTTCTCCACCGCCGCGGACGACGGCCACAGCTACCCGCCTGACGCCACAGCCCACCGTGGCCCAGCCGGCGGTAGCGGCGACTTCTACCACGCAGGCGGCACACCGTCCTAGGCCCGTGGTTGTGCCCCTGCAGGTGACTCCGATACCGGTCACAACACCGGCCGTATCGGTACCGACGCAACCTGCAGCTCCAGCTGTTACCCTGGCAACTCCGGCCCCTGAGCCGTCCGAGGAGAAGGAGGCAGAGAGGTCGCCATCACCGTCCGGTGACTCCTACGACTCGGACTCTGATTCTGCTGAGTCCACCCCTTCTTCTCATGAATCCCCACCGCTGGGGTTCGGAGAGCCAGGCCCGGAGTCTGCGCCGGAGGACGTCCGCCAGTTTTCCGCGATCCTCCTCCGGATGGCCACAGCCCTTGGCCTGAAGGTGACTGAACCTGCTCCCCAAGCCCAGGACCCCGTCTTCCAGTACTTGGAAGCCCGCCCACCGTCGACCGCACCGCTGCCGTTTCTGCCTACCCTGGTGGACGCGATGAAGCAGCCGTGGGCGAAGCCGGCGTCAGCACAGCCTATTCCTCATAGGCTAGAACATCTGTACAGGACACAGAAGGAGAACGCGGAGTTCCTCTTCCACCACCCTGTACCAAACTCTATTGTGGTCGAGTCGGCACAGACGAAGGGAGGCAATCAAGCACATACCACCCCTCGGACCGTGACGGATGGGAACTCGATGCCTTCGGCCGCAGGTTTTACTCGGCATCGTCCCTGGTGGTCAGGACGGTGAACACGATGTCATGCCTCGCGGCGTACCATCGGAACCTGTTTGACCGACTCGCTCCACTCCTTGCTGACTTGCCGGAGGAGTCATGCGCCTCAGCCACACAGATCTTTGGCGAGGCCGTTGCGGTGGCTACACAGCAGATCGCCACCTCAAGGCACGCCGTGGAGGCTACCTCGAGGGTGATGGTCGGTGCCGTAGCCCTCCGACGCCATGCGTGGCTCCGGTCCTGTGGGCTCCAGGAGGACAGCCGTCGGCGTATTGAAGACCTACCGTTCGACAGCGAAGGGCTCTTCCACACCTCCACCGACGAGGCTATGGATCACCTCGTCAAGGCCCGGCTGACAGCGAAGAAGATGGGCATAAACCAGCCTGCCCCGTCTCGTCACTCTTTCCAGCTGAGGCCTACGTGGAGAAGGTCCTCCTCTTCATCGGCGTACCAGCCACGGTCCCCGCGGTCGACCGTGTCGAGGCCGTCGACCTCTTCTGCTTCGAGGAGGCTTCCCAGACGACGCCCATCCTCGTCGTCCAAGAAGTCGTCCTCCGGAGCGAAGTCCCGGTTTTGACGGCCTTCACAGGACTCCACCCGTGCCATCCTTCGCCCTTCCGGTAGAGCTGTTCCACCACCCGAGCCTGGCCAGGCACCTCGACTGCTGGCGGGAGATCACTGCGGACTCCTGGGTACTTACCATCGTCCGCCTGGGGTATGCCATCGAGTTCCAGGCTATTCCGCCACGGGGTGTCTACTATTCCACTCCGGCCAGCTTGGCTCTACTGGAAGAGGTCCAGTCCCTCCTCGAGAAGGGAGCGATCGAGAGGCTCCCGCCTTCAGCCAAAACCACCGGCTTCTACTTGAGGTACTTCACAGTGCCGAAGGCGGACGGATCCCTGCGGCCCATCCTAGACCTCCGAGGGGTGAACGAATACATCCGCCTCAAGAGGTTCAAGATGGTCATGCTGCCGTCGATCCTCCCCTTCCTCTGCCGAGGGGACTGGTTTGCGTCCATAGACCTCAAAGACGCCTATTTCCACATCTCGATCCGCCCGCAGCACAGGAGATACCTTCGGTTTGCGATCGACGGCACCAGCTACCAGTACCGGGTGCTGCCATTCGGACTTTCCACCGCACTGAGGGTGTTCACCAAGTGCATGGCTCCGGTCGTGTCCTTCCTGCGGACGAAAGGCGTCTCCGTCTACCCTTACCTGGACGATTGGCTATTGGTGGCGTCCTGCAGACAGAAACTGTACAGGGACATTCATCGGACTTTGTCCCTTCTCACTTGGCTCGGACTCAGGGTCAATCCCAAGAAGTCCCATCTCGAGCCCACCCGGGTTTTCGACTTCATCGGGGCGACCCTCGACTCGGTATCGGCGAGGGCCTTCCTACCGGACAAGAGGGCACGGACACTTTGTCAGGCGGCGTCCGCTGCCTTCGAAGCCTCGACGGTGTCAGCGAGGAGGATCCAACAGCTCCTTGGCTACATGGCCTCGACCACCGCCGTAACCTACCTCTCCAGGTTACGCGCCCGGCCGCTCCAGCACTGGTTCGTCAGGGCCTTCGATCCACTCTGGGACGACCAGCACCGCCGGTACCGTCTGCCCCAACAGGTACGCCGATCGCTCCTGTGGTGGCAGTCGTACAGGAACCTCCTGTCAGGTATGCTGTTCCGCGAACCCAGGCCGTCGGCCACGATAACGACGGATGCCTCGCTCTTCGGCTGGGGAGCGCACACCGGGGATCTCCGGGTCAGAGGCCGGTGGATGGACGACGAGTTGTTCCTCCACATCAACTCTCTCGAACTGTTGGTGATCCACAAGGCCCTGAGAGCGTTCCGACACCTGGTCACGGGCCGCACAATGTTGATCCTCACCGACAACACGACGGCGGTCTGCTACGTGAACAGGCAAGGCGGGACGCACTCCACTACGCTGCTGGGCATCGCACTCGAACGTTGGAACTGGTGCGTCCCGCTCCGGATACACCCTGTGGCGGTTCACCTGGTGGGGCAGGAGAACACCACAGCGGACGCCCTCAGCAGGGACACCACCTCCCATCACGAGTGGTCCCTGTCCGACGAGGCCTTCCGGATGCTTCGGGATCGATGGGGCGAGCCGACCATCGACCTCTTCGCGACCAGCCAGAACGCGAAGTGCCGCCTGTTCTGCTCGAGGGCCGGCCACGATCGCTGTTCCATCGGCGACGCCTTCCAGTTCCCGTGGGACGAAGGGCTCATCTACGCCTTCCCTCCGTTCCCGCTCCTGGTCCGCATGATCGTGAAAATCATCACGGACCGGGCGGACGCGATTCTCGTGGGACCGTTCTGGCCGAGGCAGCACTGGTTTGGACCCCTGATCGAGGCCGCACGAGGCAGGACTCTCAGGTTTCCAACGGTACTGGACCTCCTGTCCCACTCCGACGGACTGGTGTTGCACCCGGACCTGCCGGTGTTGGCCCTCCATGCCTGGAGGATATCGCCCTAGACGACCCGGCCATCGGGAACGTCTTGACTGCGGCCAGGAAGGAGTCCACGCGAAGGAACTACCACTACAAGTGGCAGCGCTTCGTGGCCTTCGCTGAGGAACGTCGAGAGCTGGTATTGCCTGTCACCCTGCGTACCGTGCTCCAGTTCCTCCTCCATCTCCGGCAACAGGGCCTGGCCTTCCCGTTGCTCAAGGTCTACCTCGCCGTGATTGTGGCATACCAGCCGCCACGATCTCCATCGGCCGCGCTCTTCATGGACGGTACCGTCAAGCAGTTCCTGAAAGTAAAACAAAGAGTTACTGCGTTCTAAACAGCTGTGCTTATCTTCCTTTGTTGGAAAAAGGCCTGCAGCACCTCTACCCGCTGGTATCGCCGCCGCTACCGCCGTGGTCACTGTCATTGGTGCTGTCCCAGCTGACGAGGCCATCCTTCGAACCCATGGCCACGACGGACGACAGGCTGCTTGCGATGAAGACCGCGTTCCTAGTGGCCGTCACCTCTGCCAGGCGGGCGGGAGAGTTGATGGCGCTACGGTGCGATGAACCATACTGTCTTTCATCGCGACAAGGTGGTCCTCCGGCCTGACATCTCCTTCCTGCCGAAAGTGGTGTCCAGCTTCCACCTGAGCCAGGACATCATCCTGCCGGCCTTCTACCCGGACCCGACGACACCTCTGGAGCGTTCCCTCCACTCCCTAGACGTACGTCCGGCGCTGGCCTTCTACAAAGACAGGACTGCAGCCTACAGACAGACACCCCACCTCTTTGTCTGTTATGGCAGGCACCGGAGAGGCCACAAGGTATCCACCCAGTGCTTCTCTAAGTGGGTGGTACAGACTATTCAACTGGCGTACGAGCTTGCCAGGAAGCCTCCGCCAGACCTGCTTCGGGCCCACTCCACCAGGGCCGTGGCGACATCTGCTGCCCTCCTGCGAGGCGTCGACCTGTCGGAACTCTGCCGTGTGGCGACCTGGTCCCAGCCGTCGACCTCCGTGCGCCACTACAGGTTCGACTGCCGTTCCAGGAGAGATGCCCGGTTCGGACGTGCTGTGCTGTCTTCTGTGCTCTAGGATCTGGGACCTGACCCACCATCCTACTGGTAAGCTACACAGTCTCCTAATGTATGAGGCACAGAGACCACGAAGAAGAAGAACAGGTTGCTTACCTGTAACTGTGGTTCTTCGAGTGGTCATCTGTGCCCTCATACATCCCCGCCCTGCCTTCCCCTCTTTTTCAGGTCCCATCTGCTTCGGCGGACCAGAACTGAGGAGAGACCGTTAGTCGGCGGGAGGAGCATGCGCAGCACCGGCGTGGGGGAGGGGTTCCCGCCAAAGCTAACGAGCTCTAGAATCTTCCGAACGCTACCGCGCAGGCACGAAAGCTCCTAATGTATGAGGGCACAGATGACCACTCGAAGAACCACAGTTACAGGTAAGCAACCTGTTCTTATGAACTGGAAGACTCATTCAAACTATTATCTATCTTCTAAGGTAGACTTAGGTTCCAAATCAGATTTCTCTTTCACATTCACACTCTTACGGAAATGTCCTCCATTCCTGCAACTGCTGATGGACTAGAACAAACAGAAAAAGCGTCCTCCTTTACTTGAGGGCAGACAGTACAGACTACATGGCACTGCTGAAGCAAATTACTGCACTTTGGGAGGATTTGGGCAGAGACAAAGAGTGCTTTCAAGATAAGCAGTATATTTATGTTGTATGCTAATTCTGGATATGAAAGCTTACAAAACAAAGAGTTACACCAAGCAGTCAGACCTGAAATATATAAAAAGCTAAAGTAGCTACGGACATATGAAAAATGTCAAAATCCAGTATCTTTAATTAGGCCAACCAAACGGGCACAAAAGTTTGTGCAAGCTTCTGAGATCTTTATAGCTCTTCTTCTTGCCTGATCATGAGATCTGGAGATCTCAGAAACTGGTACTTGTTTCTGTGCCTTTTGGTTGGTCTACAGATGTATTCTCACAATACAGATTGAGAAATAAAAGCAAATGTAAAAAAATCCACCCCAACAACCACAGTCCATATTCCAAAAGTAGGAGTGACTCTTTTGAAGCTAAATCTGCTAGAGAGGCGACTGCCCAATCCTTGGTCAGACAGTTGTCCATCTAGCCTAGTAATGTCTTTATCAACAGCTCTCCTGATTCTCAGCTCTTCTACCATCTGCTACCTTAGCCTTTCTTTTCACTGGAGATGCAAGAGACAGGACCTTCTGTGTGCAAAGCATATGCTTAACTAAAGAACTATGGCTCTTTCCACTTCCACAAGCGGTGAGTTTTAGCCAGGTGGCAAACTAGACTGGAAGACTCTTGACTTTTTCCAACAAAGGAAGATAAGCACAGCTGTTTAGAACGCAGTAACTCTTTGTTTTACTTTGGAAGCCCAGTTTTAATAAAATTTTTGCAATTACATTTGATGAATAATCACATGAGCAGAAGAGAACACTGCTCATGGGATGTATTGAAATTATGGAATAATCACACCATAACACCAATCACATAGAGTTCTAAACTAACATAGGAACATCTCAAAAAAATAGCCACACCTAATTAGATTATACATACAAGCAAGAAAAATCACATTTTATTGTGTTCATTTGGCACCAAGTAATCTTTTACCTGGAATTGCTTCTTGTAAAGCCAGTGAATCCAAGCTCTCTTCTAGCCTGCTCCACTCTGTTGCAGTTTTGAGATCAAAGCTGATCAAGAGTGTTTGAAGCAACGGAACAGCACTCAAAAAAGAATGCACAAGGTTCATGCAGGGGACATGTGAGAACATGTCACTAATACACACCACACGGAGGCAGTAACTGCTGTGTCGGGAGAGGGTTCGGAGCCCAGACAAGATACTGAAGATTCCGGGGCCTAAACCTGGAACCAGATTTTAGAGGACAGAAATACACACAGAACAAGATTATTTTACCTGAAATAGATGCACACCTTATACTTTGCACTCATTTCCAATGGGGCCCTGGCACTTGAGAGTATCAAATGACTTAGTCCATGTGACTAGTCACAAATTTGAGGTGCTTCAGATAGACTAAAACATTAACTGTTTCAGTATAGTTGCAGTTCTTCTTCGTGGTCTCTGTGCCTCATACATTAGGAGCTGTTGCCTAACTTGTAGCCCTGGCTCTTGTCACCTGACGCTCCTCTACAGCTGATAGCCCCATACTCCTCCCACCATAGTTTTTCATGATATGAACAGCTGGTAATCTGTACAGAAGAGGTGTATTTTGCACATGCGGTATTGTGATAGCATTGCCCTAGAATACAAATGGCCACTGGGAGAAGCAGAGACTCTTGAGATCATGGTGGTGGAAAAGGAGAAGCAGGAAGAGACAGACTGATCTTGATAGTTTAAATGAGGGCTAAGGACAGGTTAGCTTATATTCTGTCCCCTTGTGAATCTCAGCCAGAAATACAGAAGTGTTCTCAAGATGCCTAATTTTTGTGAGACTCTGCATTTATTGCTTGAGTGATCATGTATGAATATAAACAAACAACAACAACAACAACATACCCAGTTCTCTGACCATCAAAATGGGCTTGATTATTGATTTTACACCTCTATACTGTTGATCAGCAACCTGAAATACCTGTATCATTTTGTACTCCTCTTGGAAGCCAGGATCACAGGCTGTGTCTTTATATATCCTATTGCATTGTGATCCCATTCTCACAATTATGTGATTGTACCTGGCTTGTAATATTGTATTCCATCAGTGCACCTGAAGAAGTGGATTAATATATAGAAAGCTCATGCTGAAGTAAACCAGTTGGTCTCAAAGGTGTTTGCTGATATGTGCCTTCAAGTTGTTCCTGACTTATGGCAACCTGAAGCTGAATACTTACTTGATAACCAATGATAAGAAATAATCTAAACATTACATTAACAAAGTATACCTGCACAAACACACACTGAAAAACATAAGTACATGAGATTGGAAAGGTAGAGCCTGTCTTTTATCCTTCAAAGATGTAATTATTTAAATATAGTAAGTATTTTAGGACTATTATCTATGGTATGGAAGACTGCTCTTCATCTCGTTTAGTGTCTGAGAAGATTGAGCTAAGGCTTCCTTTTTGAAATGGACAAAAAGTACTTTGCTTTCGCTATTTCTCCAGTTTGGTGGGGAAATATCTTGCCATGCATACTGCTCATTTTGCCAACCCAAAAATTGGAAAATGTTGACCCTTTCTTTGAAACTATGGCACTCTGGAGGTTATTAGTTTCCTGTTGAGTAAACACCATCTAGATGGCCAAAAATTCCTCACTGCTACTTTAGAAGGTGAAAAATTGCTAGAAACACCTGAAGACAAACATTTAGTTAACTGCTCACCATTTAAGGTCAGAACAAGCTTCTTTAAGGACACCCAAGAGCTCAGCAGGTTACCAAGCATCTGGCACATATTCTTGGTCAGAGGGATGGAGAACACTTCCAGTGTGGACACACTTCGGAAGTGCCCAGCTGTCTTAAGAGAGGCGATCCCAAGAGGATGGACTCCCTCTGCACAGTCCATACCACTACCACCAGCAGTTTCTGCTGGAAGTGGGGAAGAGTTAGCGCCAGTCTTTCCCTCCTTTGTCTTCCTTCTTTTGCTACAGAACCCCTTCTCTTGCTCTTCTCTTGCAACTGTAAAGACAAAATCATAAAGGTCTTCTGAATCTGCAGTCACTCTGCTGGACCTCTGAAGGCACCTGCTGTTCTTTGCTGCTGCAGCCCTGCGCCGCTTCTGAAATCTTCTTGAAGGAGGACCATGTTGGAATGTGGAAAAGTTCTCACCATTACAGCTCTCTGAACATGGATGGTACTGTGTCCTACTTTGGCAAGAATTGCTGCCCAATTTGCAGTTCAGTGGGCTCTGAAGATTCTCACTGCCGGTTCTGGACAACTTGGCATTACTCACAAAGTCTGAAATAGATTCTTGAGACACAAGGGGCAACATTTTCTCACTTCTCAGACCATTATCACTACACTGACCACCTGCTGACTTATGAAACAGCCGGCCTGAACCCCAAGGATTCTTAACCTCTTGATCTAGCTTTTGGCTCTGTTTGTCAGATTTCTCTCTGCAGAGATGACAAAGATTTTCCTCATTCGTTGATGTTTTTCCAGAATGCGAAACTCCAGCACTCATTTTTAGAATGAGGGCTAAAAGAGCCGCATCAGGATCAGGCCAAGAGTACATTGATAAATGGTCCACAGCCCCGTGATGTATTAGGCGATGAAGGAACAAACTCAGCTGGTGTCTAGTGGACAGACTGGAGGAGAGGAGGTGACGGAATGTTAGGGACCTGAGCGACACAGCCAAGCTTTCTAAAACATCCTGATTGTGTTTTGCCATGAGCTCTGAAACACCTTCAAGCATGTTGTAGATGGTAAGCTGGGTAACATGCCGCGATGTATAAAGCAAGGGCAAAAAAGAAGGATCATTCAGGCGCTGGTGTGAAGACACATCCAAGATCCCACGCAGCACATTTGAAAAGAAAGTTTCAAGGAACTTTTGTCTCCAACACTTGATATTCTGTAATTAGATCAAACTTAATTATCATGAATGTCCTGAGCAGCAAGCTCTTACCTGTGGCCATTCTGGAAGAAACCCAACTAGTTCCAAATGGATAAATCTGTACCTAGAAATGACAATTAAACATGCTAAAGAACAACTTTTGTCCCACGCCTTTTCCTCATGGTCCCATCCTTATGGGATACCTTTTTATGGTGGGTGTATTGGTTTCCCTTCCACCCAATTTTAAATGATCCTTAAAGATTTGCCTGGTTTCGGCTGCTTTTACCCATACAATAGTACTGATTTATATTCTTTGAGTTACAATTTATTTGCTGTTGATATTTTTGGTCTGTATCTAAATGAAGTGTTGCTGCTGTTGCTGCTGCTCCTCTTCCTCCTCCTATTATTATTGTTATTGCTGCTGCTTTGGCCTGTAAATTGGCTTGAGAAGGTTTTTACCTTGAAAGATGGTGTAACTGCTTTCTAAAAGTATGAGCAATTTCACTAGGCAGTCAGGGGAAGAGGCAAATACACAATCTACTTATAATCATGGAAATACTTATGGTTAAGCTTCTGAGGCTATGCATTGAATAACAGGCCTATAAATTAGACATCATCAAGGATTTTTGATTTTCATCTATTCATATGCAAGGCTAAGCTAGATCATGGGGGTGTCACAAGACTCTCGGTCAGTTTTGTCACAACAGACTAACCCATCTTGCTGAAAATGAGCAAGACTGTGGCCTATCTTGTCTTCTCTTATTAGAAAAGAGAAACAGAAAAAAATCAGTTATGTGTAATCATACAGGTACTGATCAAGATAGCTGGAAAGTAACAGAGTGGTAATATCTTTGGAAAAAAGCAGAAGTCAATGTTGACTGTTCCTAGTAAGGATAATCAGTTGCCTGATACAGTTTTCCCATACAAAGATTTGTATTTAGAATAAAAGCAATCAATGAAACTGATCCAATACTGTCACAGCAATTGACAGAGAGTGAAAACCAAATTGGCTATGAAGGAGGGAAGCTTTGTCTAATAAGGCATGTCAGTTATGTGAGTTAACTCACCTCTAATCTAGAAGGTCTTGTTTTCATGATGTCAAACCAGAGCTTGCACCATATAGGTTGGGTTGAGAGGCCTGTGGGAATATATAACAGATATATATTTTTTTTAAAAAGAAGGGCTATTTGGATGTGATCTATATAGTTGGTTTTACAAGAATACACATTTTTACATGACTTATAATAACACATAAAATTTGCAATCCTACATCATCTTGAGAGTAAGTCCCATTTAATTCAATGGGATTTACCTCTGAATAGTCACACGTAGGACTGCATAGCAAGTACATAATCAACACCCTTTAGGCTACAATGCTATAGCTCCATTTATCTGGCAGTAAGTGCCACTGGACTCAATGATATTTACTGCTTGAATAGGTATGTACAGGATTGCACAGTAAATCAGGCTTTTCATATATGAGAGTATGCATCTTAACACCATCGAATGGCTGTTTCAAATTTAAACTGAACACTGAAGGTGCAAATTATTTGCTTAACTTTTGTCGGTGCCATATTGTCCCACTCTCACAGTCAATCTTACTCCCTGTCTCTCTCCCTCTCCCTATATAATATACACACACGCATTCACGCATACATAAGTGCACACACACACACACACACAGTTGGCTCTCTACATTTGTGGGTTTGACTTTCACGGATTTGATATTTGCAAGTTACTCCATCCTCTGCCTCCCTCATTTCAGGTGATTCTTTTCCAAGGGAACCTTCCCTCTTGGTGGCTCTGATAAGGCCATGCAGCACTTTAAAAACCCACCTCTGGTCCTCCACCTCCTCCACCAGCAGTTGTCTGGCCAGCTGAAGATGGCTCATAGCCAAATTTCTCAGCACCAGAAACCCTCTCCCAATCCCCCCTACACCCAAGGAATGAGATGGATGGGGGAGAGAGAGGAAGTATAGGGGCACCAGGCCAACCTGTCTCCTTTCCTTCTCCTTTCCCTAACCTGGTTTGGATCCTGAGTGTCCACTCTCCCCACAATGCCTCAGCCCCCTTCCCACAGACTCACACACATTTTGATACTTGCAATTTTCCCACTTTTGCGAGGGTCCTGCACCCCTAGCCCTACCAAATGTGGAGGGCTAACTGTATGTGTATGTGTGTGTGTGTGTGTATATATATATATATATTCACAGGTAGATTGTGCAGCAAAATACAACAAAATCCAAAACCCAAAAGCAGCAAGACCTTTATTGGGTCAATCCCAAACCCAAGCAGTGATAACTTTACCTGCAAAGTGTAAAATGCATTATGTAAGCTTTCAGAGCTTCACTGCTTTCTTCATTTTTTTTCCTGGACTCTTCTGTCATCATCACCATTTTTCTCCTCTATGATTTTTTAACATCTTTGCCTCATGAAGAAACCAGTGAAGCTTCAAAAGCTTACATAACACATTGTATACTTTGCAGTTGGCCCAAAAAAGTTATCGTTGCTTGTCAATCTTGCAAGTTAGGTTATTATGTTCTGCACACAGAAAATGATGTTGAGACATGTAAAGACATCTCAAAATCCACAAGGAGGAAACTAATATCGCCAGAGACCACAATGTTCAACATTATTTATTCTTCCTCTATCACGCCTTTCAAAATAACTGACCTTTCTTCACAGCAGTTTCCTCAATCCGCTCCAGATAGTAAATGTTAAGGAGAGGCAAGATACCCTGGAGTATTGGACCTGGCAGTGCTTTTGTGGAAAGAAAACAAAGACAAAAAACAGATTTAGATGAATTACATGTTCATCTTTGTGATAACTGCATAATCTTCCACACAAATCAATAAGAAAACCATTCCACTGTGTCTAATTGAATTTAACTGTTTAGGACAGTGGTTCTCAACCTGTGGGTCCCCAGATGTTCGTGGACTTCAGCTCCCAGAAGCCCCAGCCACTATGGTCAATGCTCAGGGCTTCTGGGAGCTGAAGTCCACGAACATCTGGGGACCCACAGGTTGAGAACCACTGGTTTAGGAACTAAAGCACAAATAAACCTCCTTCCCAAAGCACATAGAATCACAGAATCATAGCAACACAGAGTTGGAATTGATGACAGTGGCCATCCAGCCAACCCCTTGCCATGTAGGAACGAACATTCAAAGCACTCCCAGCAAATGGCCATCCAGCCTCTGCTTAAAAACCTTCAAAGAAGGTGACTCCACCACACTCTAAGGCAGCACATTCCACTGTCAAACGGCTCTGTCAGGAAGTTCTTCCTGATGCTTAGGTGAAATCTCTTTTCCTGCAATTTGAATCCATTGCTCCATGTTCTAGTTTCCGGAGCAGCAGAAAACAGGTTTGCTCCATATTCAACATGACATCCCTTCAAATATTTAAACATGGCTCTCGTGTCACCTCTTAACCTTCTTTTTGTCAGGATAAACATACCTAGCTCCCTAAGCCTCTCCTCATAGGACATGGTTTCCAGACCCTTCACTATTTTGGTCGCCCTCCTCTGGACATGTTCCAGCTTGTCAATATCCTTCTTGAACTGTGGGGCCCAGAACTGGACACAGCATTCCAAATGAAGTCTAACCAAAGCAGAATAAAGCGGTATCATGACTTCCCTTGATCGCCACACTGTACTTCTGTTGATGCAGCCCACAGATTTCTTCTTTTTTCCTTCTCCATCCGGACCACCATTTGAAACATTTAGGGGTGTATACCTGGGTTATAGTGTACCTGGAGGCCCGGATTTCGACTCCTGCCGCGGGAGAGATCCTTACCTTTCTTGGCACAGAGGGAGGTGCCGGTGGGGGCCAACCTGGGGAGGTACTACGGGCTCGTTCTAGCCAAGTCCCTTTCCCGTGCTTACCCCAAACCTCCTTCTCCACGCGGCCCATGGCGGAGCTGACTACCGCCCCACTGAGCTCAAAAAGGCTGGGCAGACTTCGATCAGCGGCCTCCATATTGCTCAGGCGCCAGCTCTCCCCTGTAGGAAGGAGGATGGCTTGCGCCATCTTGGGAGGGTTACTCATTGTTAGGCAGACGCATGACGCTGCCATGGCTGAGGAAGCCGAGTACGCTCTCGCGCTGTTTGGGCGGAAGTGGTTGGCCATACTGGTAGAGTCTGACACAGCCTCCGCCTGCCTCAAACGTAAGCCACCTATGGAGAGTTCGGGGGGAAGAAAAAGGAACCATCTTAAGAAGGGCGGCAGAAGGCGCGCGTAAACCGGAAAGCGTTCTTGGATGGGCGGGATATCCGTTCAAGCGTGGGTGGGATGACCCTCGGGCGTCCTTCTGAGGCTGCTAAGCGAGGGTTCAGGGAGATCGGCTGAGATGGGCTGGCAGGACGAGAAGGCGCTGGAGGGCCGGGCCGGCGACCCCGAGGTGAGCTCGCTCGCTCGCTCGCTCCCTCCCTGAGAAGGAATAACGTTCATCCTTTGGCCTCAGGGGACGTGGAACCCTTTTCTGTCCCTCCGCCTGTCACCGCGGGGCCTTCCTCTGGCTCCCTGCCTCTCTACTTTCGATTTTCTCTAATAAAACGACGGCAAATGTGTGAAGAGCCATCCTAGACTCCCGTGTGTGCGTAGGGCTCTGCGTCTTCAAGTCGCCTGTCGACTTACGGCGAGCCCATGAATTTCACGGGCTTGCCTTAGGCAAGGGATACTCAGAGGTGCTTTACCAGTTCCTTCCTCTGAAATGACTCGTTGGCGCTCGCCCATCCAAGTACTAACCAGTGCTGACCCTGTTTAGCAGTCCAGATCAGACGGGATCTGGATCAGTCCCCCTGTCTCAGTCCCCCTTAGGTGAGAGTACGGCCATTTCCGCACTAGTGCTCTTCCACTTTCAACAACCTATGGAATCCTGGGGTTTGCCGTTTGGAGAGGGGCATTTAGCCAGGGAGCTCTTTGGCCTCAGTGAACTACAAATCCCAGGATTTCACAGGATGTTACAGAACGGCCTTCTGTGAACTCTACTCTTCAAATAGATCTCCCACTCCCTTTTCCCTGCATTTTCTCTGAATGGATTTTTCCAGAACAGTCATGACTTCATAGTGTATTGCTTAGAATACTAGTCCTTCAGAAAACATTCAGCCTCACAACATGTTACTGTTCTTTTTAGTGTTGCTTCTGTTTACCTTTGTTTTTCCTTCTGATGTTATTTTTTATGATTTTTTGAAGCCCATTATATTTGTATGCCTGCTCTATGTGGTTATCCTTTCCTTATTGTTTCCTGTATTACGTTGTTGCATAATAAGTTTGGAAAATGTGGCATTGAACTCTCCCATATTTACTTATATCATAATTTCTTCCATCACATGGATGGGGAACCTGTGACCCTTCAGTTGTTGGACTGCTAGCTTTCTCCAGCCCCAGCCAACATGGGCAATGGTTAGGAAAGATGGGAACAGTAGTTCCAACACCTGAGGGCTATGCTTTTTCACCCTGACTCTACCATATCTATTTGTTAGTGATTTTACAGAGAAATCTAAGGTGCATCTAAGATCCTCTCAGGCTTTCTCTTCAGTGCTTAAGTGGTGGAAACTTTCCCTCATGAATTTGGCTCTGGTTGTGGTTAATCCATAACCATCATTTGTTAGTGAGAACTTTATTGGACAATAATTCTGTGGCCCAGATTACGTCTTGTCTTTCAGGCACCACATGAGTAGAACAAGGCAATGGATTGTTTTATACTATCAGATTGTAAAAGGTTCCTACTTATAGTCTGTCCTGTAAAAATGTACATTTTATGTTGGTTTTGAAAATTGGCTTACTTAAATACGTGGGACAAATATCTAAAAATAAAAAATAGTTTGCTGTACTAAACAAATACAAAGCATGTGTTATAAAAGAGAACTGTAGTAATTAGCAAAAATCAAAATAATATAACAGTTGATTTTGCTGTAGCTAAATATACTCTCAAAGTGTAAATGTAAGGACGTGTGAAACTCCATCCTGATTTTCTTATTTCTCCATCCAGGAGGAGGAGGAAGAAGAGGAAGAGCTTGTGGTATGTAATTTTCATTATAATAACTGGGCAAGAGATGCAGTTTTCAGGGACTCATGAGCAATAAAGTTTTTCAAAGAAAAATGCATTCTAAAAAAATTCCAGTTAGATTTAGAAGACTGTTAAGGGTACAGAGAAGTGGTGCTGACTATTCAAATTCAGGACCGGAATTAATTGTAAAATGAGATGCAGGTAGTCTTATAATAGCAAAGTAACATTTCTGCTTAGAATCATAATGCAGTCTCATATGATACTTAGCATAATGACAACTTGTATAATTTTTAGTATTGGTAGACTCCTATACCACCTTCTGCACATTATTTTACTCAAAAAGGTTGATCTTGCCAACTTTTGGCAAGGTATAACTTGCCTTCTTCCCCAGCAGTAAACAGTGTTTTCCATGGAATCAATAATTTAGGTGTAAAGTGATAAACTGATAGGCAGATGGAAAGGGTAGAGTCTGGGAAGTGTTATGTCTTTCCTTTTCCTAGTTTAAACTTTTTTATATCTTGAGGAAGCATCAGTATTGCACATTTTTAAAAACCCATCTTAATTCATTCTTTGCTCTGTCTGGAACAGTCAGAACGTGTTTTTTACACACAATTTGGTTTGAACACCAACATTCTTCCAGTTTAGAGTAAAAATGAATGCTATATGGACTGCAGCCTGTACATGGGACCTGCTCCTCAAGGAAGCCATGTATGACTCCCTTTATAGGTCTAAGGCTCCTAGAAATAACTTTTTAAAATTAGTGATATAGGAAGGTTGGTGAAGTAAGAGCACCTTATTTTGAAATGACATAGTATTAACAGCATGCACTGTTTTGAGATGTCACTTGATTCAGGAAGTGGTATAAAAATTGAATCTATAAAAAGTGTATAGTTTATGAAAAGTATATAAAATTCCTTTTGGAATTGTAGACCTAGGAAAGGTAAGTTTTTCTTACCAACTTATCTCAATAAGGATGAACCACTCTTTCAGCATTGAGTTATTTATACGCTCTTTTTCTTCCAGGATCCTTTAACTGCTATCAGGGAACACTGTGAACAGACAGAAAAATGTGTGAAAGCCAGGGAACGTCTAGAGGAGTGTGATGCTCGGGTATCCTCTCGGTCCCATACAGAAGAGCAATGTACAGAGGAGCTCTTTGACTTCTTGCATGCTAGAGACCACTGTGTAAGTTTGTTTTGTAGTGATTTCCGGGTACAAATGTTGGCCTGTGTCTATGGAAAGGAGCCTTTCTTTTCCAGTGATGAATCACAGAAACTTATTAAAATAAGGTACAATTGTTGGATGTAGGCATTAGCTCAGTTACAAGAAATTGAAATGTCACTTTATGTGATCCACAGGTTTGAAAGAACTTTTCACTTTCATAACAGAAAATATATGATTTTTAAACATCATCACTGGTAGTTTAGAAATACTTTTGAGTAGCTGCTTCAAGGTTTTATGAAAGAAATTCTATGAACTCATCTGCTGCTAACACAGTACACTCCTGTAGGGAGTTCAAGGGAGCAAAAAATACTGTGCAAGGGCGCAGTTGGTTACCAAAGTAACTAATGATGTGTATTGCTTACATGTTTCCTTAAATGTGTCCATTTCTTGGTTTTTAGGTGGCTCATAAACTCTTCACAAAATTGAAATAAATGTTTACAAGTCTGTCTCCTGCTACTTCAAGCCTGAATACCTGAACATGTTCTGTTTGAATAGGCATGCTGCTCTACATCTGTGCTTGTGAAGACTGGCAATTCTATAAGAATGTAGGTGTTGCCATCAGGATATCATCTGTGTTCTGTGGAAGATTTGCAGCTGTTAACAAAATGTTTCTGTAGATTTCCATATTAAACTTATTTCCTGTGACATGTGAAAACATTTGGGTTTTTGTGTGGACTAAACAACATTCTAATACACTCTGAAGTTAAACCAACAGTATTCAGCAAATTTAGTATACAGAATATTAGAACTCTTTGATAGTGGAAAAATTGCAAACAAAATTTCATTTCTTTTGTTTTTAAAAAGTAGATTAAAAACCCCAAAACAGGTCAAAACAGAAGCAGCATGCAGCGTTCACCAAGAAAGCAGTAGCTGACAGCCACAATAATTGAGGAAGGGGGGGCAAAAGAACAAATTCTTCTAGGGGTATGGTAAATATTTGTACAAGCACTGTCCTGTCATGCTTGGCAGGGACCATAGGATATAGTATTCTATTATTGGCTGCCAGCGATCTCCTAAAAGAGAAAAAATGAAGAGTGGCATAGTGTGGTGGATCAAAGTCCTTGTTCCATACATAGAGTGAGAATGATGTAAAAAGCATGCATTCCTTGCAGTATGAACTAATGAGAATGTTTTTTTTTTAAGGGGGAGGGCAAAAAAGGACTCCCATCCTGTCTTGCTGTTGGCAGAAGCCTGGCTGGCCACAGAAAGTGGTGGCTGATTGCCATGCATTCATTTTCTCTCGTTTGGTTGGATTGCTCTGCCCTCCATGTTGTGCAGTTTCTGATTGAGAAACTGCAGTGGAATGGCTATAAGTGGTTAGATCAGGGTTTCTCAACCAGAGTTCCCTGGAATCCTTGAGTTCCATGAAAGATTGTGATTGGAAACTTATTTCATGGGTTTTTCCAGGGTAAAATGGTTGAGAGAGGCTTGGCGTGGCAGTGGTGAAGGGGTAGTTAGCTTTTAAGAAGGAAACAACAGCATCTTTGGATTGGCCCTGTGTATACTCTCCTGTTTCATTCACTGTCTGGACATATAGTTTTATCTTTTTCTTTCACTGCTGTGTGAGGCTTTTTTTATAGCACAAAAAATTGAACAAGTTAAAGGCATCTGTAGATACATGTTACCATAATTATTCAAAATGCCTCTGTTATATATTTATTAAAAGTACTTTTCAATTTTGTGCATGTGTACAGATAAACATACTATAATCAAGCATATACTATATTGGCCAGACTTCACCCAGACCTAAAGTGGCAGGATATTTCATGTCTTTGCAGTAACACAGAGGACACCAGAATGTCTTCTTACTTTGGGTCATAACATGGTAGCCAGCTCAGAAGCTGGTTTAACAGCTGCCTGGAGAAATTTGGACATGGAAATTACAAGTCACACAAGCATGCATTTGGGTACCCTCTGTCTCAGGAGGACCTTTAAAAGATTTCCAGGAAGTGTTGAATCCCCAAAGATTTTTTTAAAAAAAATCTGCACTTTGAGAGTGTGTTGTGTGCTTACGTTTCCAACTTATGGCAACCCTAAGTGAGATTTATTCTTGGGGGGTTTGCCATTGCCCAAGGTGACTTACCCAAGGTGGGTTTCCATGGCTGAGTGAGCAGTCTAACCCTGGTCTGGAGTCTTAGGTCCTTTCTGCACAACAATCTTAGAGCGTGATTATTCCACTTTCAACCTCCTAGGGAATTCAGCTGACCCCTCCCGAAGCTGCAAACCCCAGGATTCCCTAGGAGGTTGAAAGTGGAATAATCGTGCTCTAAGTGTGTTGTGGAGAAAGGGCCTTAGTCAAACACTCAAACCACTGTACCAGGCTGGGTCTCATGATACTGGGCACACATGGCTTTTATTGGGGAGGAACTCAAAAACACCTGGAATATTTGCATAGCAGGCAACTTAAACACACAGAATACTATTTTGAAAGTGAAATTGAAAATATTTTTAAGGAACTTGGCAACCCAAGAAATCAATCCTGAACAATGGACGTGAATCACAAGTCACAGAATGATGTGATAAACCAGGAGTGGGGAACTTCTGGCCAGTGCTACAGTGATAAATACTGAAACACTTGTGTACATCATGGCACTACCCACAGCCATGCCCCCAAGAAGAGGCTAAAAGGTACCAGGAGTGAGCTGGTACAGAACAAAACTCTTCATTTTCATCATCACATGGAGCAGGACTTTTGTGATGTTATTGGTTCTTAATTGCACATTTATGAATTTCCCCCAAATAGCTTACAACGGAGATAGTTCACAATACCATGGTTTTCCTGAACGAAAAGAAAAAAAATAATCCCTTCTCTGCTCTTAAGAGTTGTGGTTAAACTCAGAAGAAGACAACACTGGGGGCAGATGGCGTTACACCCTCTGCTTACGAAAATATTCCAAGGTCCTTTGAGCCCAGAGTTAGACCACTGCAACGCGCCAGGCCTGAAGGAAACGCCAGACGCTCAGAGACACTTGGGGATAGGATAACTTGGAAGCACAGCATAGTACCTACAGGGGGAAAAACCACCATGAGAATGCGGAGCAACTCTTCCCGCCTCTTCTTTCCAGCCCCGTGGCCCCCAGCAGCGGAGGCGGCGGCACTGAGGCGGCCTCAAGAGGCGGCGCTTGTGCGTTGGGAGGCCCTGACCCTGAGGCGCAGCAATGGCGGCTGCACACGGCAGGCAGGGCAAGCGGCTGCTTCTGGGGCTTCTGCGGCTGCGGCAAGACGCGCCTTTCCCGACCGGCCCGGTTCCTTGCCGTCACTACAAAAAGAAATGGGTGAGTGGGAGCGGAGCGGCCGCAGCGACAGCGCCTGGCTTCTCTCTGCCGTGCACGCATCCCAAGGGACACCCTGCGGCAGCCTCGAGGGTTGCTGCAGCACAGGCCCTTCCTAATCTTTTCCCGCGCAACGCATTTAGACGGTCCCCCGCCTGAAAAACATCATCGAGAAACGCTTCCGGTTTCGAGTTTATCCTCTCGCGTTTTTTCCCCGCCTTCGCCGGCCCGCCCTGGGTGCTTTTACCTCACCAGCCTCTCTTTAAGGCCATTTCTGCACTAGACTGTTACAGCGCTATTATTCCACTTTCAACATCCTATGGAATCCTGGGGTCTGCAGTTTAGGGAGGGGCCGGCAGGCCCCTCCCTAAACTGCAGACCCCAGGATTCCATAGGATGTTGAAAGTGGAATAATAGCGCTGTAACAGTCTAGTGTGGAAATCGCCCAAGTGGTGTGCTAAAGGAGAATCCCGAGCCTTTCACACTTTGCCCATCCTTTACATGTCTTTATATTAGTGTCTTTGCTAGAAAGGGCTCTTTTT
The DNA here is from genome assembly GCA_948472985.1 of Iguana delicatissima. NCBI lineage: Eukaryota > Metazoa > Chordata > Lepidosauria > Squamata > Iguanidae > Iguana > Iguana delicatissima. The sequence continues at coordinate 58,154 of CAOKZL010001872.1, read as the reverse complement.
GAATATAAAAGGCAACCTGAAGCACTCTTTTCTCGGTGCCCTGCTGACTGGAAGTTCCACTGGTTCCATTGCAAGACTAAATTTGGATCCAGTCAATTGAACACAGTCGGCCAAAGCTCTGAAAAGACATCGTAACCCAGCAGCCCCTTATTTCTCAAAACGAATACACATTCAGCTCAATGCCATGCATTTTTACTTGGAAGAATTTCCTACAGAAACGGATGGAACGGCAAGGTGACTTTGCATAGGGGTTTTACGGTGCACGTCTACTTAAAGTACAGGTATATAGTAGAAACTTTAGAAGCATGGTTAGAAATTAATTGCACACATTTTTGTTGTCAAACCACTGAGGCATTGGATAATAGACTTAGATCTAGTGCTATAGAGTAGAAAATTATGCATTTCAGATAATTATGTGTTTCATTTGTCTGCTAACTTCATATATGATGCCCAGTCCAGAAGGCACTACCACTTGGAACATACAGACGCATGGCTTGATTTCAGAAGTTAAGTAGAATTGGTGTTGGTTTGTACTTGGGTGGGAGTTTACCATAGAGACTCCCAAGGATCTCCAGCTAGAAGTAGGAAAGAATGATACTGTAACTTTGGAGACCTCTTGCCAGTCAAATTTGAAACTTCTGGGCTAGATGGACTAAATGAAGGCCAGCTTATATTGAATCATAGTATATTGTTAATGCTCAGCTCAGGAAGTCCCAAGGAACCCAGTTTTTAGCCCTCAAAGCATCAACTGTGACTTTCCTGTAAGGTAATGACTTTTTGTGATCTATCTTGCTCTGGTTAGCATCCAGTTCTGATGTGCTCCTGATTTGACTCTGAACTGCCTCATGCAGAAGCTGATTCTCCTAAACTTGCCCTCTTGAGAGACTAGACTTCTGGTAGATCAGCAGGCAGAAGCTCCTGGCAGCAGGTCTACAGCCAGGATAGCTTTCATGGTAAAAGTGCTAGCCAGAGGGATCTCTGGCTGGAGAAACTCCACCTGGATTAAAGGGGGAGAAGAGGATTACCATTGGGATTTTCTGTTACTTGTGTTTACTCATCTGGGAGGTAGTGACTGCCTTGCAGTCACCCAGTGAGCTTCATGAGCGAACCAGGTTCCAAATGACCAAATGTTTAACCACTACATGGCACACTCCATGACTGATTCACACTTACCAGTGTGCTAGAATTGGGTGTATGAAGCGGGGGAGAGCTGTAAATCATCCCATAATAATTCTAGCCCAAATTATGCTCTTTATCATCACTGCGGAATTCAGATCTTTAACATAACTGATTCTTGAATTCTTGTATAGGCGGCCACTGCTCCTCGGATGCCTTCCACTCGGCTGGCTCTGCAGATCTTTGACATGAACTATGGGGCACAGTTTGGTAGTCTTTGGCCTTCAATCCGCATCAGCCTCCTGTCAGAGCAGAAATATGGTGCTCTTGTCAACAATTTTTCTGATATGCTGCAGATAACCCAGCAATTGGAAGATTTGAATGCAATGGATTTCATCTGGGAATCTAAAAAAGTAGTACAGGATGTGGATTCCATACGTGACCAGCACACCCTTGAAACAGCTTCTTCCCCTGAAACTCGATCTGAACTCTCTGTGCCCCAGGAGCAGCCTGTTCCTTCCATCAGTCCCAACATCAAGTGCTACACATTCCCCAAAGGAGACATCAGCATGTTTCATCCAGCCAGGTGAATAGCATGTGTGAACAGGAGAGGTACATTTAAGCATTCGTCATATAAAAATAAATATGCTTGGAAACATCTCCAAATATATCTGCTTGCTATCAATAATTGCACTTGAATTTCTTGTTCTTGTTTTAAATTCTTAATGTGTCTAGTCTTTCTTCAAACCTTTTCCTGTTCATAAACATGAGAGGTGTGTGTGTGTGTGTATATGTATGTGTGTGTATGTATGTATGTATGTATATATATACATGTGTTGTCTTCCTTCCAAGGAGAACTAATGTTATGGAAGCTTGATGGATCAAAGCTTCATGTGGCATCTTGTTTTCTCATTTGTTTGTCCAAACCCCCATCTCGGCCCTGCCATGGGACAGAGAGAGATAAATACAGGAGGCACGGTGTGGGGAGAGATAGCAAGAGCTGTGTGCCCTGCCCTGCATCCTCTAAGCTTGCCTCAAGTTTAGTGGGGAGTGTTGTCCTCTCATCAATACCGAAATAAGATTCAACTTCTAGTCTGGTCAATTTCTGCACATAGAACAGGAATAGTGATTGACTTGTCTTTTGCCTCAGACAAGAAAATGTCTTGAGCGAATCTTAAGCTCACCGTATGTGGGTGCAGAAGTGTATTTATTGTTTGTATCAGTAGTCTGTTAGGCCCTCAGTATGTTTTGCAACATACTAAAAGCACAGATTTCACTGTAACATGCTAATAAAAGCATAGTTTGTAAAATCTTAATGTATCCAGAGAAATTAAAACAGATTACCAGTAGTCTAAAATATGGCTCAGTGTGTCAGGTCCTTCAGTTGTATTGAACTCTGATTCCCACAACCCCAGACTATATTACAATATACAACAATTCACCAACATACAAAGCAGGAAACATATTCTGGCCTCAATTCAGGTAGGGATATCTGCACACTTAAGTGCCCCATATGTGTGTGTGATGTGCTTTTTTTGAGACTGCAGAGGTTGGTTTTTCCTTCTTCTTTGAGCCACACCCAAAGCCCCCCTCCCAACTCAATTTAAACCCGAAACTGCCTCACAGGGGCATTCTGCGTTTCAACATGAATGGGCAGGTTCAGAGAAGCATTTGGAACACTCCCCCAGATGCATAATGATTCAGAAATGCTGAGACTCCCAGAGGACCCCTATAGATCTCTGCACACTTAAGTGTCCTATATGTGTGTGGATGTGCTTTTTTGGACACTGCAAAAAAGCAGTGTTGATGTCATCATTGTGCCTCTATCTTGGGAGGGGGAGGGTAGTCAAATGTCTTCTGATCCTAGGTGCTTGCTGCAAGGACAAAATGGTGGTATTAGGGCGTTATTGTAAGTCAGAGTGATGGTGTATGGCCCACCATAGTGTAGGTCCACATGTAGATATTTAGGCTACTCTGAGGAAATGTTGAATTGAGGCCATTGTGTGTATAATAGCATGTAGTCTCAGAATTAGATTATGACCATGAACACCAGTAATATTTTGTTTCATTGCACGAGTCCTGACTAAAAAGCTTCTCATCTTTGGTAGAAGAATTCTGTGTTTGAATTCCAAACGCCTGAGGCTAAGTCCCATCAGTCCCTGCCAGAGTGGCCAGTGATCAAGGTGATAGAGGCTTGAATCTTGGCAACAACAGGAGAGAATCATAGGTTCGTCATCCTAGTTTAAAACAATGTATTTGCGTGTAAGCAACTAGGGGAAAATGATAGATTAATTGTAGTAGAATAATGAACAGTAAAAAGAAAATCAGTTACAGCATCTTGGAAAAATGAAAAAAAATCCTCAGAATCTCTTTGAAAATGGATTGGATATGTGCCTTCTTAATTCAATAATATGTGATCATTATTGGGTGGGGACATCACCCCAAAGAAGTATTTCCATTCCACTACATATCAAAAGATCTCAGGGCGATGTACAAGTAAAATCAGTGCCAACAATTTAAAACAATAAAAATGAAACTGGAATAACAAAAACAATAAGAATGATAGTGGAAGCTGCCTTATACTGAGTTCAAACTTGGTCCATCCCCCTCAGTATTGTTTGCACTGACTGGCAGGAGTTGTCTGGCATTTGTGTTTCCCCACTCGACCTGGAAAGCCAAGAATAAAACCTAGAACTTTTTGTAAAGTGTATGGACTACTGTTAAGCTACTGCTCTTCTATACACTCAGTGTGCTTTACATGGGAAGTTCATATGAGTTAGTGAATCTGTGCACTTAACCTTCCTACATTTCCTTCCTTTCTAGGCCTGATGTGATAGGAATCTTGGGTTACTATCTCCTTGATGCTGCATCAGTCTTGCCTGTCCTGGCTCTCAATGTACAACCAGGTGACCTAGTCCTTGATCTTTGTGCAGCACCAGGTGGGAAGACATTAGCACTTCTACAGACTGGCTGTTGTCGTAAGTAACATTATTATCCTGGCTTTGTCCCTTTATGGGCAGATGGTATTCATTTGTTGTAGATGGGACCAATTAAAAATGGGAAAAATAAAGTTTTACCATGTAGAATATAACCAATGAGAATGATAATCACCAATCTGCTGATTTAGAAACAGGAAAAATAAAATTTCACCATGTAGAATATAACCAGTAAGAGTGATAATCACCAATCTGCTGATATAGGGTACAGCTGTCTCTGTAGTGGTTGTGTTGTATATAAAATCTCTTTCTCTTTGGTCACTGTAGGACTCTCAGAGTTGGAAATATAATGGCACACTCCTGAACAAATTCATTAAAAAACCCCCTCCCCTCCCCTCCCCTCCATCTAGATTTAATTACATCCTAGTGAGTGAGTTTGATAACTGCAACTCTGGCTTTGAAGCATGTAGTTGTCACTTAAAAACACCATAGAAGGAGATGCTTATGTGCTGTGCCTTGTGTGTTTTACCTTTCTCTGACTAATAGCTCTCATATACAAAATCTCAGGTTCAATCTCTGACATCTCCAAGTTGGACTGGAAAAGACCCCATCTAAAATCTCAAAAGTGCAGACAATACAGGCCAAAATTGGTCATTTGTGCAAGACAGTTTCCTCTATTCCAGTAACAATTACATTCTTTAGTACTGCATAAAAGGTCTTTATATTTCATTCTTTTTACTAGACAAACATGTGGCTCACGTATTAATTCTATGCGGTTGCCCCATTTTCCTGTGCTTGGAAAAGGAGTAGAAAGAAAGGAAGAGAAAGGAGTTGTATTTGAGATAATTTGCTTATTCATTTCCTCCTTCTGTTTATCTCATTAATGAATACTGCAGTGAGGTATAGTGCAATATAATAAGTCTTCTAGCTCAGCCTTATACAATCTAGCTCAGCCTTATACAATTTTACTTAGCACTAAGTGTTCCAGAACTTAGTTTTAGTTAATAATATATGGGAATGCAGCCATAGACCCCCCCCCCCGCCCACACCTCATTTGAAGTTAGGATGTTTAGGTTAATTGTCATAGAATAATGGATTTGTATGGGTCATTTGAAACTGTATGGTGTGAAGCACCTTTTTCACATCTCCTTGTGGCACATTATGGTTTGGATTATATTTCTAGTCTTTAGGAAGGCTATATTGTGTTCTCCCTTGTGGTGGTTTCAGCTGAATGAAGTTCCAGCCTCATTCAGGTGCTAGAGATTCAAGCAAGACAACTTTCAGGGTCCAATAAAGCCAGGTTAAATAAGGTGAAGTCTAGGTTGCAGGTAGCATTATAGTAATGCTTTATAAACCTCTAGCCCGTGTTTCATGGGAGCAGGCTTCATCATCAGGCAGATCTAGACTGAGTGTTGAAGCATTGATGGCTCTGACCCCATCTGGGTAGCCAGGGCTGCCATCTTTGTGAGACACTTCTTCAGTTAAAGTGCCATATTTTGCCTTAGCTGCAGCTGACCGATGGTGTATGTTCCCAAGTTACACTGGCGGTTCTGGGCTAGAATCATCAGGTTCAGGGGAGTGTAGTGTCCTTGATCAAAGAGGTGCAGCAGTTCCTCTTGTAGAGAAGTTTTCAAGGCAATGGGAATATTCTGTGTTGGTTTGAGGACAATAATCTTTTTCTGTTATCTTCTTTGAATATGCTGCTCTGTTTCCCAGGTATAGGAACCATGGTTGTTTGTACATGTGCAAGAGAGAGAGAAAGCTTGTATGTATATTTTCTGTAACCATAATATCTCAACCATATGCTTATTTTGGTTTGTGGTTTGAAAAATCTTGAGTGTTTGGCCGCCTTGGTTTATGCTGCTCTTTTTCTTGCAATAGGAGAGCTGGCAGCCAATGATCTTTCTACTTCTCGCACTCATCGCCTCCGTGAAGTTCTCCACAGATACCTTCCACAAGAGCTGCAAAAAGTAGTAAGGATTACATCGTGGGATGGAAGGAAGTGGGGCAAGCTGGAGACAAGCAGTTTTGATAGGGTAAATAATACCAGAGTGATACTACTGGGATTGTGGACTTGCTTACGCTTTCTGGTGCTTTCAACTCCTGAACACAGAATCTTTTGAATTGTCCCTTTTCTTATAAAAAGTAGTGTTTGCCCTTATAATGTATTGGAATTTTCTTTCTAGTGGCTGTGTGTTTATAAACAAGAAGGCCTCTGCTTATGCTTGTATTCTGGCTCTTCTGTCACATGGTATATTGGTTTTAATGAAGAAAATGTTAAAATTAAATTCTTATTGGAATCTGTTTCTGTTCTTGAACTCTCAAAACACCCTGCTATTGGTTTTTATGTAGAATAATATTAAGTATGAATACTTCTAGCTCCCAAGTCTAATAGATGTGAGAGCGAGAAGTATTCGCAGTAATATTTTTAGTTCCCCAGTATTATATCATCTGTGTTGTTATTATTGCACTGATATCCCATATCTCCTCTGTGCACAATTGTACTCGGATAAATGCTTGCTTGCAGCATTTTATCCTTGGGCACCCTGGTGTGGGAGGTCATACTGACATTTCTCTTCTTTTTCATGTAGGTGCTTGTGGATGTGCCATGCACAAATGATCGCCACTCACTCATGGAAGAGAATAACAATATCTTTATGCGCATGAGAAAAGGAGAGCGTCAGATGTTGCCCATGCTGCAACTGGAGTTGCTTGTGTGAGTGCTCCCTGACTTTGAGTGATGTGTATTGAACTGTGCAAATTGTCCTATGCAGCAGATTGGATTACATTATTTATAGCCTTGTAAAGAAATTCTTGCAGTGTTAGTGGCTGAAGAAACTGTTACCCATGCCTATAATTAATGTACCCATGATTGTTGTTGTTGTTGTTGTTGTTGTTGTTGTTGTTGTTGTGTGCCTTCAAATTATTTCTGACTTATGGTGACCCTAAGCTAACCCTGTCATGGGGTTTTCTCTGCTTAAGGACTGTGTGATATGCCCAAAGTCACCCAGTGGGTTTCCATGACCAAGCAGGGAACTGAATCCTGGTCTCCAAGGTTGTAGTCCAACACTCAAACCACTATAGCAATAGTTGTTGTTTAAAAAACAAAGGAGCCAGCTTCTGTATGGTTCATTTCCTAGTCTTCTGGGAGTGGAATTTTTATTTGCCACCAGTGATAAATAATGAAAGCCAAATGATTAATTTAAAAGCTTGGGGTTCTAGCCAAATTGGAATCCTCAGGTTAATGTAATTATCTCAGAGTATCCTGGGCCTGTGCAAGATTCTTGTAAAAGACTATTTAATAAAGTATGATGATTTAACATATATTGGGGAAAGGAGGCGCAGAAACAATATGGTGCTCTACAGTGCATTGATTAGTAGGAGCCAGCATGGTATATCAAAAACAAATCTTAACAGAGTTATTTTACATCTTCTTTTGATTGGATCAGTAGTTTAGTAGATGATGGGAATGCTGTGGATGTCATTTATCTGGATTTCAGCACAGCATTTGATAAGGGCCCTGTGATATTTCGATTAGCTAACTGACTAAGTGTGGAATAGATAGAAGCACCATCATATGGATCCATAATTGGTTGGAAAAGTGTCATCAGTGGCTTTGCTTCAGATTTGAAGGACGTCTCATATGGAGTGTCACAGGATTTTGTCCTGGGGCCAGAGTGGAGGGAATTATCAAATTTGCATAGGATATAAAACTGGGAGGGGTGGCTAACACACTGGAATATAGGAACAGAATTCAGAAGGACCTTGATAAACTAGAAAACTGGGCTGAAATTAATAAAATTCGATTCAACAGAGACAAAAGCAAAATTCTACACTTAGGCCATTAAATCCAAATACACAGGTATAGGATGGAGGACACTTGGCTCAGCAGTACTGTATGTGAAAAGAACCTTAGAAATATTGTTGCTCAGAAGTTGAACATGAGCCAGCAGTGTGATGCCGCAACAGAGAAGGCAAATGCTATCTTAGCCTGCATTAATAAAAGCACAGTTTCCAAGTCAAGGAAAATAATAGTCCTATATTATACAGTACTGCATCCAATTCTGGGTGCCTAATTTTAAGAAGGATATAGGCAAGTAGGAGCAAGTTCAGAGAAGGACAATGGGGATAAGAAGAGGTAAGGGAAAAAAACACATGAGGAGAGTTTGAAGGAGTTGAACATGTTCAGCCTTGGTGGAGAGAAGATCACACTCCTTAAATACCTTAAAGCCTGCCACAAAGAAGAAGGTGCAGTCTTGTTCTCCGCTGCCTCAGATGACAGAATTAGGTCTAGTAGTCTTAAGTTACTGTAGTTTAGATTTTGACTGAATATTAGAAAGAGATTTTTGACAGTGAGAGTAGTTCAGCAGTGGATCCAATTTCCTAGAATGGTGGTGAGGTCTCCTTCTCTGGATGTCTTCAAAAAGATGTTGGACAGCTACCTCCTGGGGATGCTTTAACTATAGAGCCTACATTGAGTAGGGAATTGGACTTGATGGCCTATGAGGCCTCTTCCAACTCTATGATTCTTAATGTGGGAAAATTCAGAATGTTGGTAGCTTGCAAGACAGGAGTATAGAGTTTCTGGCCCTCCATATGTTCTCTGACTACAATTCCTGTCAACCTTAACCGTTGGCTAGAGATTATGGGAGTTGCTGTCAAACAACATCTAGAAGGCTACATGTTTCCCATCCCTCTTGTTAGAGAAACAACATGACAGTACTGTTTTGGCGGGTGGTAGATTAAAATTTAAAAGATTAAAGTTTCTTTCTTTTGGTGTGCTTGAAATATTTATTCTAATGGCCAAAGAGACAGTGCAGTTAGAGATAAAGAATTCCTGAATACTCTCTGTGCTTTACAGCTTTAAATGATTTGACCAACTCTCCTCCAGTACACATTCCTTCTCTTTCCTTTCCAGAGCTGGGATCCTTGCTGCCAAGCCAGGAGGTGAAGTGGTATACTCAACATGCTCCTTGTCTCAGCTCCAGAATGAGTATGTGGTTGAGAGAGCTGTAGATTTACTGGCAGTCCAATATGGCATTGAAGTACAGGTTGAAGACTTGAGCTATTTTCGAAGGTTGTTCCAGAGCACATTTTCTTTTTATTCAGATTGCAGACTTGGAGAACTTATTCTTCCTCACCTCACAGCTAATTTTGGACCCCTGTATTTTTGTAAACTGCACAGGTTGAGTTAGAAGAGATAGAGCATGGAAGGGAGAGTGTTTCTCTCCCTTTTTTTCAACAGTTCTTTTTAAATTTAAATATGTAATGCAGTTTGCAAGAAAACTGAAACTTCTTGTTTTACCAGCAGCATCTGTGGACCTGTTTGTCTCTTATTTGATGCTTTTGGAGGCAGTGAAGAACAATCTGTTACTGCAGAAGCAGCCTACATGGAACAGAATTATGAGAGATGGTTGTTACATGGGCATTGACCAAAACTTGTGGACATTTGTGCGCAAACATTATATAGCCATTGTTGTGGTCAGTGTTGCTTTGGGAGTACTATATATGCGTTGTGTGTTCACATGCCTTTAAGTCACCTGTTGACATATGGCAACTCCCATGAATTTCATAGTTTTTTTTAAGGCAAGGAATATTCAGAGATTGTTTGCCATTACCTTCTTTTGAAATGTAGCCTACAGCACCTGGAATTCCTCCATCCAAGGATTAACCAGGCCATACCTTCCTCATCTTCTAAGATCAGATGGAATCCCATGCTTTCAGTCTAGTTAGAAGTATGTGAATGTGATTTTTTTTTTGTTGGTCATGTATGGGGATGCGCTTTCCAGCAACAACAGCATGCCATGAATAGTATGTAAGTCAGCCCTCAGAAATACCCCCAAAAGTATATCCTGCCAGGAGAACTCAGTAAAAAAGTGGTGGTGGTGGGGTATCTGTTCTCAATGGGAAACAGTGCATTACTGAGCTTTTCTGATTAGCTTTCATGAAGGGAGTTAATTTGCTGCATCTCAAAACCAATCATCTAGATTGGGGGTAGATTTAACATCCCTTATTCCAAATCTAGCTATCAGCAACAAACTCAGAGCTTCTAGGTATATGTACCATCAAGTCACCTGGCTACCTACAGTGATGTCATTAATTTCATATGGGTTTTTTAGGCAAGGAATACTCAGAGGTGGTTTTGCCAGTTCCTTTCTCTGAAATATAGCTTACAGCACCTAGTATTCATTGGGGGTCTCCTTTCCAAGTACTAACCAAGGCTGACCCTGCATAGCTTCCAAGATCAGGGGATCAGATGCCTTTAGGTATTTAGGCACAAAGTGGGGAAAGTTTACATTTCCAGAGCTCTCCCAATAAATGTTTATGTCACTGCTACGTAGTGACTGTATTACACTTCCACTGCAAATACTACAATATTTCTTCTTATCAGAGGTTGTCATACTGAGTTTACTTCCAGCCCCACCAAGCCTGACTTCTACCCTTGAAAAGGAGCAGGAAATTCCCCAGCGTTCACTAATTCTCTGGCTGCCACCGCCCACAGAGGTGATAAGAAAGATAATAAAAACGTTTATGAAGACTGAAAAGGCTATCAGTCAGAACAATAGTAATAATAGTAGTAGCAGTAATAATAATAATAATAGTAGTAGTAGTAGTAGTAGTAATGGTACACTGGCTTCTGGAACAAGCAGCTGAGTTTTGTGGAAGATAAGCCCACTGGGAGTCCTCTCTTATTATGAAAGATGGTCAGTCTTTCCTGTGCATATGATATGCATAAACCTTTGAATAAGAATGTCTAACCATTTTCAAGTGCAAGTTTTTACCACAAAGACTCTTCACGAATGCTCCTTTTTCTCTCTGCTCTTGGCTGTAACAAACTGCTTGAGGTGCAGCCATACCACTGTCTACTCAAAATTTAAGTGCATTAAGAAAACATGTCAGAAATAATATGGCTAATAGTATGAAAAGCAGCAGGGAAGGATTTGAGTCATGGTCCAACTAAGTTTGTTTCTAATGCTGCTTTTACACTGTCATTTGGATGGTTAGAAGTCAAAGGATCTACTTTTTCCATGTGCAAGAAAGAAATTCATTTATTTTTTTATATCTCACCTTTTTCCCAGTCTGAGATGCAAGGCAGATTACAAAGGTTAATACTAATACAGTTTTCGAATTCACCTCGTACAAAAATTAAAAATGTAATTAAACTAACAACAGAGTTAAAAGCATGACCATTTAAAACAAAACAAATAAATAGTATAGCACATTCTGAAAGTCTCTTCTCTCTGAGCGATCAGCTCTCAAAGACCTGCTGAAACAAAACAGTCTTCACTTGCCTAGAGAAGAATAGTAGCACCAGTCTAATTCTTACAGGAAAGGAGTTCCACAGCCTGGGAACAGCTACCAAGAAGGTCTGCTACCGTTTTCCCAAACAGATGTACCTGTGAGGGCTGTGGGACAGAGGGAAGGGCCTGCCCTGGAGATCTCCAAAGATGGGCAGTCTCATGGGGGAGAATACAGTTTTTCAGATAACTTGTAAGCATTTACTACACAAAACAGGCATCATTTGTTTTGGATTTGTTGTCATATTCATTGCACCTCTGGTGCTTCTCAGCATTACTTGAGCTCAAATTTTCCATTCATTCTAGGGGCCAGTTGTTTCTCACTGCATCCACCCCAGATGGGTTGGTCTTTAAAGAAAAATAATAATAATAATAATTTGTGTGGGGTAGAGGAGGAGGAGGTGGAATCACAAATATCCTTTCATATTCCAATATCTGGAAACCTACCAAAGATTTTTTTTTCCTATTAGAGCCTGCCTATTTGTGTACTTTGACCATGCTGGAGAGTAACCTTCTGGCCTCATCCATGGCGTGAATAGTGTACTGCTAGTTCTGCTTCAGGATCACTCCAATATTTGAGAATAAGTAGGTAGGTTGTACATGTAACAATAAGGCCAGAATTGCTTTGCCCCCTCTTTAGCCTCTGGAAATGCCCCAAGATTCTGCTGATGACATGAATGTAAAGTATTTTGAGGTTCTCGGTGCCCCTTTTCTTACAGCTGGAAAGCAGAACTATTCAGGTGTGGGGTAAGAAACTATCTTTAAGCTTATGGAACCATGGTGTGATTATGAAACCAAGCAGAAATTAGGTTTGTGTAAAGTCAGTTCCAGGAAGTGATTTCTTGATACATTAAAAGTGTGGAATATTTGTTGTTGGCTTATTGGTAGGGTATATATTTCAGTCTCTGTCTACATGTGCACAAGCAAAACACAATTTATGAGCTAGAAGTGATAAGAATCCTGATTCTTAATTTATCTAACAACCTGCCCCAGTTCCTGAAAAGTTGTTTGAGGCAACTGGGCATGCATGCATACATACATACATATATATTTGTATTCCCAATTATTTAAGCTACAATCAAAAACAATTGACAAGCATGCTGGATGTTGATTGCTCCCCAGCAGAAGTACTACTAAATACACACACAGACACATATACATGCACACTGGTGTACATTAGTAAAGAGTTTGGTTATATAATAATACATCATATGATGGTAATACACTTCAGTGTAATTTTATACATTTTTAAAGACTACTGAGAAAAGCTGGATAATTTATTATTTTGAAAGCATTGATTATGGAATTAAAAACACAGTGTTGCTAACCCATGTATGCAGTGCTTTCATATTGAATTTGAAGTTTTTCTATGTAAATCGTCATGAACATATCCAGTTTTATTGGATATGTTTGAATATTCCACCCTATTATGTATGTACCCTAGTCCGGGATGCATAGATATTTTTGTCTGTGTAATGCAGGGCTTTCCAAACGGTGTGCCGCGACAAGTTAGTGTGTCGCCTGAAGTGTGTAGGTGTGTTGCCTACAATCTTGGAAATGTATGTTATTTATAAATCATACATTTTTTAAAATATATTTTCATAAGATATGTTGTCTCCCCGTACATTTGGTTTTTACAGTTTTTGTGTCTGTATCTCTCATAAGGGGTTAGTTTAATCTCCGGTTTGCTAGTAAAACTGAATTACTGTCTCATAAAATGGTGCATGTCTAAAAAGTGTGTCACCAATGTGAAAAGTTTGGAAAGCTCTGGTGTAATGTGATGTTAGAATTAAGTTTGTACAACCAGCTAATTAGCATGTATGTTCTAGAACAGCAGGAGTAGTGGGCAGGGAATTTTAGAAGAGGTTGAGTAAAGAAGCATCACATTCAGCCTACACTAATCACTACTCAGACCAAATGCAAAGAACATTCCTCTGTTTGAGAAGCTGACAGTAGCCAAACCTATATCTGAAGGTCTTGTTTCAGGCATGGGCCACTGGCAGTTATTCAGATGTTGGTGGACTATAACTCCCACCATGGCCAAGGATGAAGGATGATGGCTTAATTCAGAGGTTTCCATGCTCAGTTTGAAGGGCTGTGTAGTTTGTATTTGGGTTCAATATAAAGGAAATATATAAGGAAAACGGGGTGCCCATCCCAAGCAAGACTCAAGCCATCTGATCGCACACTCAGGAGGGCAATGAATGCCTTCATTTAATATACCCTACCACACTCGTATATTTAGTACAGTAGGGATCATTCTATCTATTTCTCTACTTTATTTGAGAGTCTGGCATTCTGAGGTTCCTACAGAAATCGTTGCAACTCCCAGCTGCCCTAGCTAGCATAGCCCGCAGGCAAGGAATGATGGACTTAGGGCCTTTCCGCTCTACACTGTTATAGTGCTATTATTCCACTTTCAATACCATATGGAATCCTGGGGATTGCAGCTTAGGGAGGGGCATTTAGAATTCTCAGCCAGAGGGCTGGTTGGCCTCAGTAAACTACAAACCCCAGAATTCCACAGGAGGTTGAAAGCGGAATAAGAGCACGGTAACGGTGTAGTGCGGCAGGGCCCTTAGTGGCGCCAACCCCTCCTCGGCTCCCTGCGCTCCCTGCTCAGGATTCAGCAAAGGGTCTGCTGTGGACTGAGCCAATAGAGTGCTGCCGTGCTTGTGGCAGGTGGGCGGTTCTGATGGGCCGCCCATCTTCGCACTCTTCGTTCTACAAACGAGGCCAGCAGGGCGGCCAAGAGGCGGCCTCGCTCGTTAGGAAAGCGGGGCGCGATGAGCGCCAGCCTCCTCTCGGCTGTCCTGTGCTGCGCGGCCGCGACGGTGTTCTTCCTGAAATGGCGGCAGCGGCGAAAGCTCGGGCGGAAGATCGACGAGGCGAAGCGGCGGCGAGAGCGCGCCCTCGAGCGCATGGGAGCGGCGGCGCGGCGATTCAGGGAGCAGGTGGGTGGACCGGCGCGGCGGTGCCGTCGGGGGGAAGGGGCGCCTCTGGGGGACCGAGCCGTGGTCGCCACCACCCTTTGGGAATGTCAGCCCCGGCGGCGGGCAGGGAGGCTTGCTCTTTTCCGCACTACCTCTTATAGCGCGATTACTCCACTTTCAGCATCCTATGGAGTCCTGGGGCTTGCAGTTTAGGGAGGGGCCCGCAGGCCCCTCCGTAAACTGCAAACGTCAGGATTCTATAAGATACTGAAAGTGGAATAATCGCGCTATAAGAGTGTAGTGCGGAAATGGCTTGGGTCGAGTATTTGCAAAGCAAATAGGTGCCGGATTCAACCTTGCGAGGACTTCAGGCCCCTGTTAAAGAAGTCAGAGCCCACAACTCAGGAGCGGTCTTTCGCCTTTCACGTTACCCAACCACAGTGCTATGATTCCACCGACCTACTATGGCACCACCCTCTGGAATCCTGGGATTTGCAGTTTAGGGAAGGGGATTTAGACGTCTCAGCCAGAGAGTTCTAGTGCTTCACCAGAGGGCAAAGCTCAAGGTTCCATAGGATGAAGCCCTGGCAGTTAAACGGGGACGCTAGTGCTGTAATTGTGTAGCGCAAAAGGGCTGTAGAGGACTTCTTTCCTCTTTGCCTTTTGGAATGAAAGCAGAAACTACCTCTGCCAACGTGCACCTGGTGCAGGTCAGGCCTAAGCATGTTTGGTCAGAATTAAGCCAAGTTAAAATGAAGTTGGGTCAATTCAGTACTGAAAACAGTGTCACTGTTGCACCTTACAGGTGCAGCCTTAAAAGCTTTCATCCAAAAATGTTTATGGTGGTGTAAATCTGCTTCCAATAAGATGCCAGGATGCCTTTTTATAGAGTCATAGAATTGGAAGGGGTCTCGTGGGATGTCTAGTCCAACCCCCTGCACAGTATGGGATCCACAGTTAAAGAAGACCCCATCACCTATCTAGGCAATTGGTTCCATTACTGCACTGCTCTTATTGTCAAGGAAGTTCCTTTTAATGTTCAGTCAAAATCCACTCTCCTGTAACTTCACATCATTAGATTTGGTCTGACCCTCTGTGGAATGCAGCTTCCTGTTGGCTGAAACTTTGAATCCAAGACTTAACTGTGATTCAGATATATTTGGATAATGAATTCTCTTGAAACATGGCTCCAAGAAGAAAGTCTATATTTGTGGCAATTGGAGCAGAGAAGCATCTGGATGTACACAGCATGTAGTGATGCACACACATTTCCATAATATTATAAGTGTCTGGAAGTGTTTAGTGGCTGATGATTGTAAAGAGTAAAATAGATTAAAATAATCCTGGATGTCATGTCATTATTCCATTATGAAGAAGGTGACTGACTTCCTTCAACCAATAACATGTGCAGTCAAATAAACTAGACTTATTTATAAACTATGTAGTTTACTACCATATATATCCAGTGTTGCCTGGGATTTTATTTTCTCATAGATAATATCCTGTGTCTCTAATTCTCCAAACTGTCTTGTCCAGTACCTGTAACTTTCCCCCATATTCCCCAATCCAATTTGTATTCAGAGTTATTAACATAGAGGGGTTGGGTTCCTGAGGGAATACACTGCTCTCCTCCTTGCTGCTAGGCCTCATCTCCATAGCAGCTGGCCTATTCAAGACAGACACAGTTGACTGAGGCCCAAGCGCTCTCTGGTTGAGAAGTCTAAAGCCCCTCCCTAAACTGCAAACCACAGGATTCCATAGAATCTTCTTAGGCGGGTAATCATATGAGGTCTTTGTCTGACACAGACAAATGTTGAGTTTTATATATTAGATAGGATGTCATGGCATTATTTCATTATGAAGAAGGTGACTGACTTCCTTCAACCAAATAACATGTGCAGTCAAGCAAACTGGACTCATTTATAGTTGATTTAGAGATGTAAATATTTTAGAGGGTTGAGTAAATTGTGGATGGCTGGACTTAGTAGCCAGCTGTTATTTGCTCCCATCAGTTGTCAAGCTGAGTCCAGTCACAATAGTACTGTACTCTCAATAGTTGGTTTTGGACCCTATATGGAGAATTATATTCATAAGAGGAAAGCTATTTTAATTATGTATTATTTTATTTGTTAGCTAAAATACTTATACTGCACCCTACATAATTTTAGGGCAGCACATAGATAAAAATCTGTAGAAAACAGTTTAAAACAGTGAAAATGTTTTTTAAAAACAGTTTAACATGTCCTTAAAAATTTAATCAATTTAAAACTATTTAAAATAATTGAAAACCATTTGTGGATATAGATTCAAGCCAAGATCTCTAGACCCCAGAAGACTGGAGCCAAAATGGAGTCAGTTTTGGTGCCAAATGTACTCCTCTTGGGATGCTACACCAAAGAAGGCCCTCTTACATACTTCTATCTAGTATATTGTTGCTACTGGTGGGAGGTAGAATAGTGCCCCTCCTGCTCATTTCTGGTGTTCAGCAGGGATAACTAGCAAGAGGCCAAGATCCCATCTGATTCTGGAAGCTAAGCAGGATCAGCTCTGGTTAGTACTTGAATGGGAGGCCACCAATGGCTGCCTGCTCCTTCAGGCTGAATTTCAGAGGAAGGAACTGACAGAAGCATTTCTGAGTATGGCTTGCATAAGGAGACCCTGTGAAATTAAACCTAAGATTCTTATCCTTAATATCTTCACTTTGTTCTATCTTCCAGCAGATCTTCCAAAACAGGCTGTTCTTGTTTTCATTTTATGGAAGACAAATGAAGTCTAAGAGTTAAATGAAATCCAAGGCCAGGATCTTCAAGTGCAGATAAAACACTCTTGCATCAGTTTATGCAATGAAGTGTGCTCATTCAGGTCCCCGTGGGCTGCTCTCTCAAAAGAAACACAGGCTGCTTGCATGTATAATATAAGCAGTTGGAGTGAACAGAGGTGTTTTATCATTGGTTGCTATAGATAATGCATAAAAATCTTTCTTTTCTCTTTCAGAATCCAAGCCCCGAACCAGAATCCATCTTGTCTTTGACTCTGCCTGAACTCTGTAGGAAACTCAGGGATGGTTCACTTTCACCTGAGAGTGTCCTGTATACCTACGCAGACAAGGTGAGGAATGGCTTCCGGACAAGAAAACAACTGAGATGAAATGTGTGGGAAAGTCAGTGTGAACCCTGAGCCAGTAACCATGTCCTTGAGCAAAAACTTCCAAACTAATCCAAGACAGAGGTCTTTGAAAATGGTTGTTGTGAGGCCGCCTCTGTACTATTTATTTATATAGTGCCATCACTTTGTGTGTTGGCTTGCAGTTAATTTATCTCAGGGTGCAACCAAGTAATTTTGCTTCCCAAGGTGAAGAACAAGCCAGTTGGAGTTCCAGTCAAAGCCTAGTTCAATACTGGTGACAGAACAACTTCCTTCACCATATGTGTAGGCAACAGAGTAGCTTAGTGGATGCAGAACAGATTGTGTTATACACACAGCTCTGTCCTGCAGCATCTCACTGTTGCTCTGTGCTCCTGAATCTGCTGCCTGAGGCAGCTGCCTCACTCAACTGACTGCTTTTTCCTGCTTTCCGCAGGCCTTGAAAGTGACTAAGGATGTCAACTGTGTGACTGATTATCTCGAAGACAGTGAATCACAACTTCTGCAAGTGAAAAGTCAAGGAAAGAAGGGTTTGCTTTATGGCGTTCCCATCAGCATAAAGGACTCCATCAACTGCAAGGTACAGCCAGAGTGGACTATGGGCAGGACACTCAGTATTTATGTGACGAAGCTGTAATTTCTTAACGGTTTGTATGTTTTCTTTTTATGGGCACTAAGCAGGTGTCTTGAGCTAATTTAAGCAGGGACCTGTCTATTTTAAAATAAATTGCCCAGTACTTGGTGTACAACAATCTAGAAAGCTTTTTCAGAGGTAAACCGTACCCAGATTCTCAGGAAAAACTGCTGAGGAGAAGCTGCATTTATTCAAGTGGGAACCAAGAGAAGAGGGTGGGATTGGCATTGCACCATAACATCATCCATTTTTGGAACAAGGATGAAGAATGTATATGTGGCTTGGGATCTAGCATCTGTTTGGGATTGGAAAATAACATTAGGGTGGTTTATATGACTTTCCATTATGGAGCTTCCATTATTTTGGATGGTGATCAGCTTTCATGTCTGTCAAGGCTAGTCCACTTCACCTATAGAACAATTATGACTCACTATTTCTTGATGAACTCTTCTTGCCACCCCATGATGGGTCATCATCTCATTGTTAAATCAAACAAGGACATGTTACACCAGAAGCCTGTGAGAACAGTTTGTGCACTCGTGGACCTGGCATTTACCAAAGTTAAATGATTAGCCTGATGGTAGATATTTTCCAGAGTTTAGTCATGCTAAATAACAATGGAGCTTAACTTCTGTTATGGATAAAATTGTCAATTATTTCAAGAATATTAGTAACCAGTTCATGTTAAAAAGTTATTTTGATTTATTCAGAAGTATTACAAACAAAAGAAATGACCAAAACAAGATATATGCATCATGATGAAGGTGGCATTCCTTTTTTTAAAAATTACATTCTCTCCTTTTACTTTGTGTGTTTAAAATGCAAGTGAAAGTTATTGGCAGTCCAAAGACTTTTGACATAATTTGTGACAAGAACACTTACTGTATAGACTCATGGAGAAGTCTAAAAACATTAGTTAAAAAAAAAGACCCAAAAAACCTGGCTCAACTTATCCACAGGTCAATATAAGATACTTTAACTCTTATCAAAAGAGGAACCATCCCCTTTTCTGAGCAGAGTAGTAAAAGATGAGAGCTGAATCTGTCCCAGGACAGCCTAAAAGAAGCATCAACCCATTCTAGCCTCTGAATGCTCCTTTGAAAGGAAGTGCCATTTTCCCACCCAGGCATTCAAAAAGACCAGAAGCAGCACTGCAGCAGAGAGAATAGAGGAGGTCAGTGCTTCTTTTAGGTTCTCCTGGAACAGACTAAGTTCTCACTTTTCTCCATTCCGCTCAGAGAAGAAGACGGTTCTTTTTTTAATAATACTGTATCTTAACTTTTATCAAAAAAGAAACCATCCCCTTCTCTAAATAGAGTGGCAAAAGGCCTTTTTGAATGCCTGGGCAAGAGGATATTAGAGAAAATCTGTACAAGATGATCTATAGATGGTATCTCATGCCTGAACGATTGTCAAAGATATATCCAAATTGTTCAAATAAATGTTGGAAGTGTGACGCTGATATAGGCACATTTTACCACCAGTGATGGTCATGTAAAAAGGTTAAAAAAATTGAAACATAATCCACACTCAAATAGAAAAAATTTTAGGGTTTCATTTTGAAATGTCCCCTGAACTCTATTTGTTATCAATGTTGAATGAGGATCTAGAGAAAAAAGCAGGGAAATTGATATTTTATATGTCGGCCACAGCTAGAATGTTAATAGCTCAAAATTGGAAACAAAATACCCTCCCCTCATTAATTGGTTGGGAAATGAAACTCTTTGATATGTTACAAATGGATAGATTTACATATATATTGAAAGGAGTTAATACAGAAAAAATTGTCAAAGATTGGGAGAGAGTAATAGCATATTTCAGAAATCAATGGTTGGGTATCAAAATGGTTAATATCGACTTTTAACATTGTAGAGGTAATACGTAGGGACATGCAATGTAATATTCGATTGACAGACGCTGGAAATACTGTTCGGAAATTTTATTACTTCTCATCCGGGGGAAGTCAGGATGGTTGGACAGATGTATGTATGTGTATATATCTGTTGTTATATGTATACTTGATTTTGTATGGGCCAATATGAATGTAAATGTTGTTTGTTTGTTTTACTGTTAATAAAATTATACAAAAAAAGAAGAAGAAGAATGCCTGGGCAAGAAAATAGTAGCAGTGGTGGCCAGGGACGGCTGGCCCCCTTAAGCGATGCTGGGGCTTTCCCCTTTCTGCAGAATGACCCTTGACTTATCCACCAGTCATAAAAATAATTTTGGTCCCCAAGCCTACCCTTGAGGTCGACTTATACATGAATATATGTGGTAATGAGTGAGTGGTTTGTGGTAAACTGAAGGAATGTCACATAGTACACATTCCTATTTATGTCCGTGATCTTTATATAAAATAAAATGACACCATATTGTGTAAAATGAGGGGGCATGTTGTTTGTGATGTTCTGTGTTATTTTGTGACGTACTGTAATCAGAACTGTTGCAAAATATATAAAGTTTTTGTGAGTAAGATGAGTAACCTCCTTAACTTTTTCCAGGGCTTGGACTCCACACTGGGGCTTGTAAAGCATCTCAACCACCCATCAGTGGCAGATGCTGTTGTCGTCCAGGTGTTGAAACATCAAGGAGCAATCCCCTTTGTGAAAACCAATGTTTCTCAGTCTTTGTTGAGGTAAATTTTGCCTTGTACTGCTGGCGCTATGTTGTATGTGTGGACTTCCACACAGATACAGTATTCAGCAAGTTGCTAGCTGTTTTCAGACCTCACAAAACTGGCAGAATATAGTTTTTCAATTTACTAACGGTAAATCTTTGTGTCTAATTTCTGTCCAGCAGCTTGTTTAAAAGCACTTGTTTATAGATAAATAGCAGTTACACAAATACTGCCCAGAACAATACTCCAACTCTGCCTTGGGAGATAAAGCACAAAAGATGTAAACTGGCTGTCATGATACTGGACCCTGATTCATTCTAGAGCTCCATTGTAAGCCAATCTTTGTAGTGCATAAAAGCATTAAACTACTTGACATTGTGGTAATGACAATTGGACAAGGCCAAATGGTTTTGTTAACTCTGCAAAATCCTCTGATTGGTTGTTAGCTAGTCTCTCTAGTTTCAGTGTTTCATGAAATTTGTTTCTGAGGGACAATGAAATGCTTGGAGAGGGTGGGGGTGGAACCTAGATGAACCTGGATTGTAACTCCCATGATCCCTCACCATTTGTAATGCAAGCTAAGACTGATGAGATTAGCAACCAAACAATAACTTGGAGGGCCATATGTTTTTCGCTCCTGAAATACTTGCTTCAGACTTGCCAAGGGGAAAAATCCTGCAATTTATGTTATGTGCCTTTAAATGATATTTTATTTCTCGAACCAGGCACAATTTTTATTTTGTGAAGTGGCCATTCTCATTTTGGTAATCATCTTCATCCCCATTGCACCTTATTCAAGAAATATGGTGGCTGGTTATTGTTTTCTTGGTGATATGAAAGGAGCTAATCTACATGCTCAGCTGGAAGTTTGGAAACTGTTACTTTTGGTTCCCCAGTTACCATGGCATGCTGTTTTTCCCCTGTCTTTTTTCCCTTCCCACTGTACCTAGGAATAAAGCCAGCTTGTTGCTTATTTTTGTGGATTTTTTTTAAAAAATAGCTGTGATCTTATTGCCAAATTTTAATAAACAACTTGGAGCATTGTATGTATATATATATAAGGCAGTGGTGGGGAAATGCCTTGATTCTTTGGGCTGGTGTGCTTCTCAGTGCTCATTCACAGGACTGTTGTGCTTCTCCCTGCATGGAGAAAATCACCTCACTATCCACTTGGACAGGGCAAATGGCTGTGGCAGATAAGGGAATCTCTCCCACACTAGAGTGTGGGACTAAGGCCATTTCCACGCTAGACTGTTATAGTGCTATTATTCCATTTTCAACTTCCTATGGAATCCTGAGGTTTGCAGTTTAGAGAGGGGCCTTTCCATAGGAGATTGAAAGTGGAATAATAGCACTATAACAGTCTAATGTGGAAATGGCCTTAGATGGAAAGCAGGGACTTTGGGTAATAGGAGCTTCTGTGGGCTCTCAGTGGGCAAAAGACTCCTTCTCCTGACTAAGGAATTGGAGAGGGTTGCTGAAGGCAGGGTTGGTTTAGGTTAGACCTCTGAAGGCCTGGAAGCTAGCTGTGTCTGTTTTATTGACTGTCTTCTCTTTCTTCTCAGCTATGACTGTGGCAATTTGATCTTTGGCCAGACAGTGCATCCTCTGGATCACACCAAAACCCCAGGTGGTTCCTCAGGAGGAGAAGGTGCTCTTATTAAAAGTGGCGGATCCATCCTGGGCATTGGGACGGACATAGGAGGCAGCATTCGTATTCCAGCCAGTTTCTGTGGGATTTGTGGACTCAAAACTACAGGCAACAGAATTAGGTACTAGGCCAAGACCAAGATACATAGTGGCCTAAATCCAAATGTTAGTCTCACCTAAAGGAGACTTGTTGAATCAGTGGGAATATTTCAAGTCAACATTGTAAGTTCAGTCATTTTTACTGAGAGTAGTATATTGTATTTATATATATTCTGCTTTTTCCACTCTGTGAATCAAGGCAGCTGACAAATGTTAAAATAGATACAGTCTTCTCTCCACATTCATGGGTTTGACCTTTGTGAATTTGATTATTTGTGAGCATGTTCCTTCTCCCCACCATTATCCTCCTCTCATTGCCTTGTATGTTGCGAGGCATGGAGAAGGGAGATAAGCACACCCAGAAAAAAGGCAACAGAGTTGGGGGAACACACATGCGTTCTCCCCTCTTGAGCCCCCCTTTCCATTCCCATCCATTTGACCCTGGTGGGAGAACTCGTGCAGAGGCAAAATGCAAGGAAATAGGGTGGGGGAGGCTCACGTGAGCCTTCCTTTTCTCCTCTGGAGCTCCCCACCTCCCATTCCCCTTCCTACTCCACTTTTCCCTGTCTCTAGTTCAAGGCAGCTTACAAATGTTAGACACAACTAATTTTTGTTAAAATCCTATAAAAATGAAAAACATAGTTAAACTATCAGTCAAATTCAATGCAGTGAACAGCAAACTTTTAAAGCAAATAACAACATACTACATTGAAGGACCTTCCCCAAGCAGTCAGCCTTCAAGGGCCTGCCCCAATGAGGAGTCCTTCATCTGCCTACCACAGTATAGCATGGAGAGTGCCGGTCTACCGTCTCTAGGAAGGGTGTTCCAGAGCTTGGGACCAGCCGCCAAGAAGGCCTTCTCTGTATTCTGACCAGATGTACCTGTGAGATCTCCAGACATGGACAGGCTGATACACAGATTCACTGGGCCTACTTTGCTAAGGATTGTCATTTGGATTATGGCCATAGCTTAAAATGCCTACTAAAACTTCCCTAAGAGCTGATGTGTAGGCCCTTTTTTTATAGGATCCATATCCACTGTAAGTGTTTATACAGGAACTTCCAAGGATAGGGCAGCAAATCATAAACCCAAGTAGAAAAACAACAAGAGGGCACAGTTGTTGCACAGGCAGTATATGGGACTATTCAGATATTTGTTGTGCACTTCTGAGAAGCTGCAGTTCTGTACCCACTCACCTGAGAGTAAGACCCATTAAAGCTGGTTGAACTTACTTCTGAGTAGGCATGTGTAGACTTGCACTGTCAGTCTTTATTCTGCAAACAAAATAAATAATTCTGAGTTTTCCAGAATTTCTTTTGTAGATTCATTCAGACAATGGGATAAGCTAGAGTGCTAGTTAATTAATTTCCTTTCTCGCCATGCAGTGGAGGAGAACCTCTAAGGTCCCTGAAGCAGCAGGCGTGTTTGGAGAAGGGGTTCCAAATTAGAAAAGTAGTGAAGTTTTGTCAAAAACTGCTACTATTGCTTTACTCTCTTATATTGGTTATCTTTTTACAGCAAAAAGGGAGTGAACCCAAGCATCCGTGGGCAGAGATCAGGTGGGTGATTTTGCTTGAGTAATGTGAAAGGACTGATGGATGAATATGTGGCATTGTGGCATTGTTATTCCATATCTGATTTCCCAGTGATGTGCTACATCATTATCATTACCACCACCACCACAACAATAACGACTTCACTTATAAGCCTTGTCAGTGTTTCAAAGAGTCTGGAATGAGTTTTCAGTAACTTATTTTTATTTTACTTTTTTGCTTTATTGTCTTAACATGGTGCTATCATATTGATGAGTAATTCTGCAATCATGAGAACTGAATGGTTTTCAAATCTGATAATGTGGCAGTAGGGACTTGAAAGGTCTCTGTGAGTAGGCATCACATGTTTCTCACCCTCCCTGGTGAAAACCAGTAGCTCAAGGGTTCTTACATAATTCACTTTGCTGTATTTAATTGTTTACCAGATAGTCCATTTTAGTTAAAAGCTTCCATTTTAAACTGCTAGCAGCAAATCATATGGAGAATTCACATGGAGCAGTTTTAGGTGGCAAGGAAATTTGTTGTCTTTTATGTCTGGGGGAACACACAAATGACCTGACTGTTCTTGGATTTATCCTGAATTGCTTTCAAGGAGGAAAAAGAGCTTCAGAAAGTTACTTCTTGCACTTTAGCTGCCACAGTCGTCCAACCAACATGGATGGTGGCTTTTGGCTCTTACAAGAATGATTGCACTTTATCTTGTTTTACACTTTAAGGTCTGTGCATTTTGGGACTACAGCTACCATAGTCCCTCAGACACCATGGTGATTTGGGGAGTTGTAGTCAAAAAACCATGTTCCTTAGTCCTGAGCTTTGGTGATTATAATTATAAACATAGCTTGTTCCTGCTCCCAGAATGTTTTCGGAGCTGAAGAATCAAATTGTGAAGACTACCATTCTTTTCTTGAATCTAGTTGCTGCGGGCTTAGGACCTATGGCAAGAGATGTGGAAAGCCTAGCTCTTTGTCTGAGAGCTCTCCTGTGTGAGGAAATGTTCCGTCTGGATCCCACAGTGCCCCCCCTTCCCTTTAATGAGGAGGTGAGTTGCTTGAAAGTATAGGTTCCCTGCCCGCTATCCAAAGTTGGAATCATGAGAAAAGCAGGGGAGTGTCCAAGAAATCTCTCTGTCTTTTGTTTTGGTGGCTGTGTCATATCCAATAAAATTGTTTTGCTACTCATGTGCTGATAACAAGAGAGTAAAATAAACATTGTTCACGTCTGAATAAAAGCTTGTTAAAGCAGCTGCTGAAGCCAAGATGGAATACATGGAAATGGAACCATGATGCTTCCTTGATTTCTTGTTTTATGAAAAAAAATAGTTAATTGTGTAGGGGAAAATTAACTCTTTCAGCTTAATGAATGCAGTCTAAGATAACAAAAGATGTGGCACACAAATTTTGGAAATAATTCTTGCTCTTTTTTTTTTTGGTGAGTTTGTCTGACTACCATAGCCTTTTGTTGCTCAGTTGCTGCCACTGCCTGTTTTTGTAAGAATTTTATGTACAGTTGGCTAAATTGCCTTTTTCTTATAGAACCTTGGCTTCCAAGCCAGAGTCCATCAGGAACTGTGACTAAAAAATAGCTGAGTTCAATCTGCTATTAGACTCCATTTGTGATTCTTAAAGGGTTAAATTTTCCCTACATTTGAACTAGACATCCATCATTCACAGTTGATGTGTGTGTGCACATATTTGTGTATGTGTTTTCAAGTCATCTGCGTAGTTTCCAAGATGGAGTCTGAAGAAAACAAGTTACATTCACCATGCAGGTCCATAAATGCATCTTCTGTCAGGAAGGGCCTATTCCTTCTCATCCATTTCTAGACATGGTTCTGTGTGCAGGCTTTTACATGCAGTGCCCTGAATGGCCTGGGATTAGAGCACTTGAAGGCCTGGCTGCTTTCTCACAAACTTATACAGGTTCTAAGATCAGCCACCAAGGGCCTGTTTTGAAGCCACCCTCTGAACAGAGGCAGGTTTGTACCAGAGGTATGGGTCTTTTCTGCTATGGCACACTGCTTTTTGGTATCCCATCTCCTGAGAGGGTGCCTTGGTGCAATCCTTCTCTTTTATTCCCCTGGCATTGGTTGAGGACCTCTTTATTTGCCTCTAGCAAATAAAAGGGGCAGTCCTGTATGCCAGATCCAGTGTTTAGAATCTCTAGGGACTGGCATAAATAAGCCTGGCTACCTGAGTTGCACCACCAGCATGGCCTTTTAAAGTGGTGGAATTGTTTTTATTTTATTTAATGGCTTTCTCCCAGTACAAGACCCAAAGTGGCTTTCAGTGTGAATGAAAACAGAATATAGTTAAATCACTTATATTACTGGCAAACAATTTAAAAAAAACAACAAAAAACAAGTTGACATATTAAAAACAAACACTGAATTAAAATATTTTCCTGTAGTGGGCAGAGGACATCTAGGTTGTCCCTCCTACTCATTCTGACAGTCAGGCTTCTTGAGCAGTGGGGAAAAGGTTTGACCGTTCCCCCCTAGTAGGAGTACAGTCCCATGATTCCCGGTCTGGTGTCTGCCTTCACTCTGCACAGAGGAGAGTGTCTCTGCCTCTGTCTCTCTCAGTCAATCTGTCTCTCTCCTGCTGCATCGTTGCCATTTTCCTTCAAAGCAACCAGTTAGTGGCAAAACCCTTTATGAAATTGTCTTTGCCAATTAATGGCCAAAGAAGAAGGTAAGAAGTTCTTTGCCTGCTACTGGGCAAAGAATAAAGAGAATAGCCTAGATCCTACAGTAGACTTTCTTGTATCCTCAGCAAACACGCCTATGAGGGTGGTTGTACTGAGACAAAGCTTCTTCCAAAGTTCTTGGAACGTGAGCAGCCCAATATGGAGAGCTGTGATTTTTTTAGATAGTACAGCTTGGGTCCAGACTATCTCCAAATTCTGAAGAAGGTTTGATTTGTGCCATTTTTGTTGTCTTCTCGCTGGCAGACAAAGATTTTCATGTTTAAAGAGCCTCTCAGCCTTAATTGACCAGGGTAAGCAAATGTGTATGTTGTTTTTAAGATGTACTTCATGTCTGTTAAACTGATTTTTAAGTTAATGTCTTAAAAGTCATGTTTTAATTTGACTGATGGTTTAATGCTTTCTAACTTTTATTCTTCGTACTGTTTTAGGGGTTCTGTTTTAAACTTACATTTTAAGTGACTTCCATTTGGGAGCAGAGTGGAATATAAGTCAAATAAATAAAATGAATACAACTTCCAGAATCCCCGAGACAGAATGACCCTGACTGGCCGAGGGATTTTGGGAGCTGTAGTTCAAAAAAATAATTTTTCCAAGTTCTGCCATGCATTTCCACATGTTCTGTCTCACATAGGAACCCAGGACTTGTAGCTGATCTTTGCACATTCCAATAGGATTGTCATATGTTCTGATACCTCTGAAATTCTTCCCTTCCCTTCTCTCATGGCTCCAGATGTACTCCAGTTCTCATCCCCTCCGAATAGGATACTACGTCACTGATTCCTTCCTTATGCCAAGCCCTTCCATGAAAAGAGCTGTATTGGAAACCAAGGAACTCCTGGAAAAGGCTGGCCATGTGGTATGTACCCTCTGTTCCAAATCCCCATCTTGTGCTTTGCCATAGTGGAACTTGGTGGTCATTATAAAGCATGTTGTGTTTCTTATCATCCCATCCTAATGCAACCTAACCAAAAAGGGCCAGTATGGGGATGAAATGAAAGATAAAAATGGGAGAGCACCGCGACATGAAAAATGAATGATGGTGGAAACTCCAGATGCTGAGAAAAAATGGAAAGTTTTATTGCAGGGGCACTATAATCACTCCTCTGTTTACTCATAATAGAAGTCATTGAAGTGTCCCTTATAATTATGCATCATTGTTGAAGAGATGTTCTCAAATAGGAATATTTGCTTTTGTATGAAATGTTTCATTCTCTGAAATGTTTTATTCTCTGCTGCTTGTTTGGTTTTCCTTTTAGATTTTATTAATTTAGTCACTGTATTTGTAGAATTATTATTTTATATTATCATTTTAGCAAACTGTTCATCACCCTTTGGTGAGTGGACAGTTTAATGGCATAATAAATAATATGATGAATGTTGCATTGGCGATGTAATAATGTTTTCCCATCTCTTAGCATCTGGTGTTTTTTCCACCATTTCTTTTTCCAGTGTGGAGTTCAGCCATGCTGTACCATGCTAAATATACTCACCCCTGCAAGCTTTAATAGGCTTCTTATTTTTCCTAGACTTAGACTAGCAAAATGTATAATGGCGGTCCTTGGCTGTGTCTTCCCATACTTGTATATTATAGTTCAGAAAAGTTACTGGTCAAACCTGTATGAGATACTGGGTATTGAGCAACCTCTTATGTATAATTTGATTTCCTGCTTTGGGAATATCTTGAGAAGCAGGATATCAGCAGGGAAGAAGGTGAGGGACAGGGAGTTTGTTATGACTACACATTTTGAGATTTGAGGGGTGGTAAGGAGTGCACAGTAAAGAGAAGGAAAGTATGCAACAAACAGGCAAGACTACTGGTCATTCCTTTCTTGCTTCAGCTGCGTAGGGGAACAAGTCCCAAGACAAACTCCTTATGCTGCATGTTGTTGGCCCTAGGAAAATGGTCTCATTGCTGTCAATGTGGATTTTTCTCCCTTGGTCAAATAGTACATTTAAGAGTAGAATTTTTATTAGGACTGGAGTGGAATAGGAGGAGGTTAAGCCTTCACTTCCTCAGTGCTGTGATCCAGATAAAATTTCTCACTCATCAGCTATTAAGGTGGAAAAATAACATGATTCCTAATGGGGGTGTGTACTTTGGCCCTGAACGTGGATTATTTCCAGGCACTGTATTTATCCTAAGTGTAAATCTAATGAGTATTCAGGGTTGATACTGTTGCTACCTTGTTGCAGATGCCTGAAAAAAAATCACCTGTAGGTTTTTACCATATTTCCTATTGGAATTAATGAGCTTATAGACTTTAAATTACACTGTCATTTCTTATCTTCAGAATATTTGATTAAATAAAGAAATGGATTAAACTTATACTTTTCAGGATGTTTTTCTGTTGTCCGAAGGAAATGCTCAGTGTATTTCTTCCTCTTTATCTGGAGTTTAGATAGGCTACAAAGAATGTTTACGTGGGCAAAAATCTTTGGGTATCAATCCAACAGCACAGCATACAATCTGTAATAGGCGTGTATAAGGTGGGATGAATATCTGTGGCTGTTGCTGCCTTAACCAGAGGATGTGTAAGAAAATATGGAAGTTTCTAATTCTGCATTTCTAAAATGCCAGAACCTGAACTGAGCATTTATGGTTTGGATCTGTTCATGGTTCCTCTCAGAATCCTTCTTGTCTTCCCTTGACATTTTAAAGTGATAATGATTTTCATCTCACTTTTAAAATTTTTCTTCCAGCTGATTCCCTTTAAGCCTATCCGTATTGACAACTTTGTTTACAACGGTTGTGTCAGGGGCGTTTTTATTGATGGTTGTGCCACTTACCTAGAAAACTTGTAAGTACTGTGCTATCTAAACCCTGCTGTGGGCATAAGTAAGAGCAGATGATGATAGGACTCTGTGTAGAGAAATTCCTTTCATATTGCCTCAGTTTCCCATTACCTGCAATGCAGGAAGAGGCATGTTTCACAGTGTTCTGATGCTGAAAATGTTGTCTACTGTGATACTGTTAATCTGTGAACTGACATGTCTGCAGCTTAAAGTGAATTTTACACTCTTGTGAATGAAATAATATGAAACTGGTAATCCTTGCTGCAAATTATAGTTGATGCAGCTTTGTTGGACACCCTGCAGCTCTTGTATTCCAAAAAAGGCCCATGGGATGCTATCTCAAGTAACATTTAAATTGAGTAATAAAAGCTTAAAAAAAGAGAGAGAGAGAGGTAAGATTGGAGTAGAAGTATAAACAAATACAAGAGGATGCTAGCATGCCTAATGAAGAGCATCAGAAGGCTGTTATTTGAAAAGCAGAGGTCTTGTCCTAATGAGGAAAATAAAAAAGAGTGAAGCCTCTGCTAATTCAAATGTAACCTGACAATAACAGAAATGCAAAGGAACTGAAGGATGTTCACCAGAATCCTAGATCAGCTACTTGGTTAGTTCTGTGTAACAAAGACATGTCTCCTATTCTGACTGCACCCCACCCTAGCAGTCCACCTTAAGAGCCAGCTACTAGATGAAGGAGGTTCAGCTTCCAGTCAATGTGCAAAGATTCCCCTTCCTATCAGCAAACAAGGCTGTGTCAGGGACTTCAATGGGGGTCTTGTTTCTAATTATTGCAGACTTGCTGCCTGGTAAAGGTATGTGTGTGAAAATATCATCTTCCCATTGAAAGCTGACCAGACCTCTTTTGCACAGCCCAGCTGTCACCCCATTTAAGTATGCTTCCAGTACATAGTCTTAGTGAATACTGACCCATTATGAACTCTTAGTTATAAATTTGTAACTGCGGTACTGAGTACCAGTCTGTGTTAGTAAAGATGTCAAGTTAAACAATAAAAATGTGTCTGAATACATCGAAAACAGAAAACTTATCAAGGAAATGACTATTTTGTTGCATGAATGTGTTAACAATGCTTTCCTTCATGCATTAGGGAAGGATATGGAAATCAAAGCTTTCACTGTGAAGAATGTTGGACCTGAGCCAGGTGTTTGTCAGGGTATATATCTGAAGAATAGAGTGAACTAGAAATGATGTTATACATGACTAAGTCCCAGTGCATACCCCTGAGAGTCCTTAAGGAATTCAGATACATGATTATTGATGATTCTGTAATACTATGCCACTTATGATGGTCGCAATCCTGGAGGTGGGAAGCTGAGGCTAAAATGATAATCATTGCGAAGATTCCGTAATCAAGTGGTCTTGGTTGCTTTTCAGCAAAGGGGAGTTGGTGGATCCCACAATAAAGGATTTCCTGATCATGGCAAAATTACCTAATTGGCTGCGACATCTCCTAAGCTGGATCATTAAACCAATAGTAAGTTTTGTTTCCTCACTAACGTGTCCTAATTTACTGAGTAAGGCCTCAGAGTTTACTTTGTATTTTCTTAGGAATATATTTCTTTGCAAAACCACTCTTACCTATGTTTGATCAGATGTTTATGTAAAATACAGGGATAGGGAGATCATGATAAAGTGTTTAAGTGACACCAGGCAGATTTCATTAGGGAGGGGTGGGGACCATTATGAAGAGGTCTGTGTCCCTAGTAGCTATCCATCATACCACTGCAACTGTGACAGCATCCAGAGAAGAACTGTTGAGCCTGATCTTAACAATTAGGTAGAAGCATATGGGAGAAAGTGTTCCTTCAGCTACACTGACCTTAAGTTGTTTAATGACCAGAAATTCACTTTGAAATTCATGACACCAGGTACTCCTGGGTTCCTCCAGGCTCCTCCACCATCAACATTTACGAAACTTAACCCATGCTCTAGCGGGGCACAGGAGGGGCACACCTCTACAACATTGGGTGAGGCAAGGGAGAGGTAAAAGAATAGTGATTGGTGAGAGTGGCAGAATGGAAGAAATGAGAAAAAGGCGCATTTGCAGAGGCATGAGATGGGATGAAGGAGGGAGTAGGAGGTAATGAGGGAGCTTATGTGAGCAGTAGCATGCAGGAAGGAAAAGAGAGGACACGTTTCAAAGGCACAAAGTCAGGTAAGGGAAAGAGTAGGGGGAAGGAGAGTGAGCTGTGTGAAAAATATTATGGAAGAAGCAAATGAGAGGTGCACATTGTGAGACTGATAGAACAATCACTGTAGCCTAGGGAAGTAAATCATTGACTATTTTGCCCTCACATGCAAAGATAGTCTTTTTCTCTCCACTGGGGGAGAAAACAAGTGTTCTTCTGCAGCATTCCCCTAATATTTGATCGTCCTGAGGTGTTATGGAAAAAATTTTCTGCAGAGGAAAAAGGGTGGGGGTGGTCTGGATAGCACCTCCACACCTGCTTTTTTCTGTGGAATAATTTGTCTGTACTGCTTCTGGAAATCCAAATATTAGGACCAAATTGCATAAAATTCTCAGTGGTCTACTATTCTTCCTGACAGTTTTTGAACTGTTGTGAAACCCATTTTTTCAACCCAAATACAGGAATCCACCTTTTTTTTTACTTTTTTTTTTTTAACGTTCTGTGCTTTTGATGCTTGTAAATTACAGATATTCCATTAATCCAGTGAGGGGCCCGCTCTTGTGTCAGTTCTTCTTGCCTGCAAAGGCTTACTTGGGACTGCTTCCATGTGTGCACTGCTTGCAAAGTTTTTCAGTTGGATTGGTGCCTTTTTACCCTTTCAGCTTGCTTTGACTGTGCACACGCAGACAGGCTTTGCAAACAGTGCACATCCATGTGTCAGTTCCAAGTTAGCCTAGGTAGTTCCCTCCTGTTCCCTACAGGAAGAAGACTGGTTTGTGCTTTTCAATCAATTCCACTTTTATGATAGTGCTCCAGTCCCTAACCTCTCAGATAAGCGGGAGGGGGCAGGGGGGAGTATGTGCCTGTATTCTTTGAATTCCTACTCTAGTTTAGAAGACCACAGAGCATCTAATAGTATTCATTTGAAGGCAGTGAAAAACTCCAAATTTAATGAGAGGGGATGAACAGGAGGCTAAGCTTTATTTAAGAGCTGAAGGGGTCCCATTTAATGATGAATGGGATTTTAACAAAGGTGCTTAAAGGTGGAGGCTGACAAAGCAGTGTGTGTCCTGAAATCCAAACTAATGTAAAGAAAATGATAAAGAGAGAAAAGAGGCAAAGGAACAAAGGACAGTGAAGCTGGTTAAACAGTGGTTAACATGAGTAAGAAAACTGCATGTTGCCAACAAAGAGGTAATAGAAACCGCTCTTGGTCCTCTGCTTGGCCACAAGTATATTAACTGAACTGGAAGCAAACAGCTTATAAATGTCCTGCTACTTATTCCCACTATGATTCACTAGCTCACCAAGCGTACAAATATCCACAGCTTTCTGCATCCTCAAGATAATAGTGTTATGCTTCCAAAAAGAATGGTTGAACTTCTCAGAAACATTTTCCTGTTAAGCAAGAAAGAATCAAGATCTGTTTCATCATGATAAGAGATGTTAATGGTCATAATCAATTGCTGCTTGATTGTATGAAAACATATTCCCCAGGTTTCCTTAGTACCTGATGATAAGCTGCCTGATGTGACCAAACCTATTTGCATTAACATCTACTCTTTTCTTAATCTATAGCTTAATCATCACATTGTCACCTTCTTCTCTGATCAAAATTTTTATTCAGAAATAGCAACATGATTTTGTGGTAGTAATCACAGGCTCCTCCATGGACTGCGGACGAGCACATCCTTAATCCCGTGATAAAGCTTAAATTAGTTTATGAGACTGTATATTAGCAGGAAGGCTTATAATTCATTTCAGATATTTAGTTGTCCTTTCACTTCTCACTTTGGAAACAAGATTCTAGACTTCTTGATTCATTTGAAAACATGTAAGCTTCAGTGCAGTGCTCTCCACTGTATATCAGAAGAATGTCTAATCACTTCCTGATAACTTGTATATCCCTGATGGCTTCCAGTTACATCTCACTACCCATGTTGTCCCACGGGTCCTCACTTTCCCTTTCTTCCTTGTATTTGCTCAAAGAAGTACAAAGTTGAACAAAAAATTCAAAAATGAAACACATTGAACAGATTTATATTAAATCTCTTGAGATTCATAGCCTAATTTTGGAATGCATGCTTGCTGTTGGCTAAAAATGGTGGGTTATTTTGGAACAGCACAGGCTTGTTTTTGGGGGAAGGTAAAGCATAGAAGTATAAGGCTTTTACTACCTTATAAGTACCCAGATTGTTACTCTGTCATCTGCAGCAGGTAGCACTGGAACAAATGAACTTGAGTAATTTGCTGAGGGGTTATCTGCTTAATGGGCTGGGGAAAACCAATCTGACATTACTTTTCTCAGCTAGGACAGTTTGATTTAAGCATTTTTTGGAAATTTATACAAAGTATATTATTTTTAAATCAAAACTAAGTACAAAAACTTCTTGTATCAACTCCTCTTTTGTTTTCTTAGAGTCCTCGTACATCACACATTTTGAGAAACATGATAGAGAGGTAAGGATTGATTGGTGGAAATTTAGTTCCTTCATCTCTCTAAGGAACAAGGGTTGCAACTTCCTGGGCCAATGAGTCTACTTTTTCCCCCATTGCCTCAGAAGATTTGAATGGCTTCTCCCACCAGTATTCTTCCTGGACTTTGTTCTACTACCTCCCTCGCCTGCTGAACTCTACAGCAAGTTAGCAAAAAACAGAGCTTGGGAAAGGTATTTCTTTGGACTAAAATTCCTCGAATATCTTAGCAGGCCAAACTGATGGCCGTACTGGCTAGAGGATTCTGGGAGTTGTAGCCCGAAAAATTAACTTCTTCAAGCTCATACAAAAAAGGCAGGAGATAGAACTGGAGAGGATATGACTGGGAGAACATTTGTTTTCACTCCTGTCACAGAAGGACACTTCATAAATATATTCCAGATTGCTAATACTTTGCTCCTGCCCAATCTCAAAAATACTTGTTTCTGAAGGCTGTTAGTTGAACATCCAGTCAGGAATGCCATATGTACCTTCTTGTAGTTATATTGTCTTAGAATTGCTATTGTCATTTGTTCTCAAGTCAGCTTCAATTCATGGCAACCCTATGAATAAGAGATCTCCAAGTTCCCTAGTCATCGACAGTATTGCAAGTATTGCAAACCAAGGGTCATGGCATCCTTGATTGAATGTGGTTTTTCTCTTTCTCTACCATCTTCCACTTTAGCAAGCATTATTGTCTTTGGCAGTAAGTCATGGCATCCATTTAATCATTTTGTTTTCTAGTGAAAATTTGGGCTTGATTTGCTCTTAGACCCTTTTATGTACCTGTTTGGCAGTCCATGGATATCCATGGCACTTTCCTTCTAAACCACCTTTCAAATGAGTTTTCTTGCTGTCAGCTTTCTTCTTTATCCAGCTTTCACAACCATACATACAAATTTTCTATACCTTAGCTCAGTCATTAAGTCAATATGAAGAGTATAGTCAAGAAATCAGAAGAAGACAATGACTTGGAAGGGCTACAATGAAAGAACCAGATAAGATCCTTCAGTATAAAGATACATCATTAAATGCCAAATAGAATTGTCCATTGCATTGTAGTTCTGATTTACATGTGGCTGTGAAAGCTGGGCAGTGGAGAAAGCTGACAGGAAGAAAATTAACTCATTAGAAATGAGGCGCTGGAAGAGAATTCTGTGGATACTATCTTGGAACACATTATTTGAAAGGATGTTCAAATCTACCTACCCACGAGAAAGCAAAAGATATGGTGGAAGTGCTGGGTTAGTGATACATTTGAACATCTGATGACAAGCTGTAACATGTAAACACCTGAATGCTTGCATCTTCTTAGGAGAAAACTGGGCATTAAACGGAATGCATATTACTTGCAAATTAACAAGTTTTTCTTCCCAAGGTGAGATTTCAATAGAATGTGTATCTCAGCAATCATACTTGCTAATTAAGCCAATTTTTTTCTTTTAATGACCACTCATAAAAGAAACCACACTAAATACAGGATGCATGGATGAGGGAAATCACAGTCTATGATGCAGTCTATCTTTCACCCATTAAGGGAGCACTTCTAAAAATGTGCTAAATGTATTGTTTAGTATGACTCTTGGCAAAGGCCCAGGTGATTGCTGTATTCATCTGAAGGAGGCAGCTGAGATGCTTGAGCAGGGTGGAGAACTTGAAAAGTCATGCCATTTATGTATTCAACAATGATGGGATTTAAAGACATGCTTTTTTCCAAATTTTTTTTTAGGTATTTAGGATTTTGAAGGAACTTTGGGTTCTTCTTCGTGGTCTCTGTGCCTCATACATTAGGAGCTTTCGCGCCTGCACGGTAGCGTTCAGAACTAAGCTCCTAATGTATGAGGGCACAGATGACCACTCGAAGAACTACAGTTACAGGTAAGCAACCTGTTCATACTGTGCTAAATGATAATGGTCTTAACAGACTGTTCAGTTTTGGGGGACTGTTAAGTTTTAAGTTTTTAGAGCTTCTGTACTATGTTGCTGAAAAACAGTAGTCTGAAATGTTGCAGTCTGAACTAAAAATATCTCTTTGTAGCAGCATTTTAGGGGAAAACTAGATTTCACAAGGGAAACATTTTGCTCCCAATTCCACCTTTCCTTGTAAGTCAAATGTAGGGCGGCACATGGGGAAAGAATCAGACTGGACTTGAATCTATTTTTTAAAATTCAGTCTCCCATTCTTTTCCTGCAAGGCATTCAAATGGGAAATAACCCTGTACCAAAAGTGAAACTGTTTTGGATGGGGAATATGTGTTTTGTGTGTGGGGTTGCTATGAAACATCCATTCCTCCCATTCCCTACAAGTTCCATATCTGCTCCTTTATTAGTTACTTTGGCAATGGTCATTTGGCAAGGTATCATCTAAGTCTGGCACTGGTGTACAACAGCCTTCCCCTTGCTAGATCAGGATTATGGGACTTGTAGGCCAATACATTTGGAAAGCAATAGGTTAGGCAAAGCTGGTATAAATTGTATTGGACATGGAAAGCCAAGCTATTTCTTGATCCCTTTTACTACCTTTCTTCTCTTTCAAATTTTAGGTCTGTGAAAGAACTTTGGAAACTTCACTCTGAAATTGAGGTGAAAATTACTTTAGGATGTTTGAGTCAATTTTCATCTCCCGTAAATGTCCAGTGAAGCTTACAGGAGATGTTGCTGCCTTGGCCAACCTCAGACCAGGACATGAGATGAGACAAGAACATTTGTTTTATCTAGATGTTCAAAGTTATACTAAGAGGACCTAGTCAGCTTCTAGGTTTGTCCATGTGACCTATGGTGGCTTTTACTACTTTATACATAACTCTCCTTTTATATAAGTGTGTTCTGAACATCTGAAATTGATGTACAGATACCTTTCTGGGTGCTTTATCATGCAGAGACACTTTTGTGCAGCATGTGTGTAATCTCTGGATCATAACTAGTCCACAGTCATGTTGGCTCTGTATTACTTCAATTTTCCTAGAGCCTTAAAGGTTTTCAAGCACCAACAAACCATTTTTATTTGATTGTATTTTGAATCCTGCCTTTCTTAAGTTCTTAAGGCAGGTACCAGGATCCCTAATTAAACAAAACATGAAGGTAGTAACCATTGAAACCATTAAAATCAATAATCAACAGACATTTAACCATTTTTAGTTTAAGCAAACAAAGACAGTTTTAAGAGATGTTTCTTCACATCTTTCCTAGCAAGAGTGGGGAGAGGATTTCACAGTCTGAGAGCCACATGGACTCGTAGGCAGCAGTTCCCTATCCTGTCAGTGGATCTCTATCTGTGATATTCTGAAGGGAACTCTTTCTGAAGGACTTAGCATACAGGCAGGTTCATAATGTCACAGGTGGGCCTCTTTAATGACCAGTCCACAAGTGTTTTGGGCTTTAAAGAGTAAAACCAACACCTTGAATTGAGCCCAGAAAGCATTTGGCAACCAGTCCAGGCCTCCAACCAGTTGCATCAATGAACAACTTATCTGGTGCATTTATACCAGTGAGAAGGATTCAGACTCTTTTCAAGGGTACTCCCATGTATAGCACATTGCAGTAGTGAAAGAACAGGGTAATTGAGACATGAATGCATGAATGCTGAATGTCTTTTTCTGTTCTCCCTTCCTTAGGAATACTGCCAGGAATTCATTGCTGAATGGAAGAAACTAAAGCTGGATGTGGTCCTTTGCCCTGTGCTGGCTCCTGCTTTTAAGATCGGATTTCCTGGCAAATTTTCAAGTACTTGAATATTATGTGGGAAATGAGATTTCCAGAGGGCACTGAAATTCTTTAGAATACTTTTGAATATTTGTTTCTTTGCATAAGTCTTTGGGCAATCTTCAGAAACAAATTTCCCTTGGGAAAGCCTGTGTGGTGTAGTGGTCCGAGATGTCAAAAGGCAGGGGACACCTATACATGTTCCCTTGTGCACCTTGTTTGTTTAGGAAGATGTGGATTTTCTATTGTTGCTGCATTGAATTTTGTCAACCAATTCACAGGGGCAGGGGAGATGCATGTATCTGCCAGCAGATTCCAGGAGGTAGAATTTGGCCCCAAATATTGCCTGTTTCTGCCTTATTATACTAGATTAACCAAATGCATGCATCTTCAGAAATGTGACTGTGTGTTGTGTAGCAGTAGCAGAAGTCCAAGGGGCTCAAGTCAGGGACAGAGGCAGCAGAACTCAGCAGAGCTCTGAGCAAGCAGCTTGCTTCAAAAATGCCTGAAGTTCAGATTGTATTTATCTTGGCCTAAGCTACTCCTCTTGCATGCCACCCCTTTCCATAAAGTGGGAAGTCTTAAAGGGATAGACCTTGGGTTTTAAGCCTAGTATTCTTCTGTCATGGCAAGAGGTTGTACTAGGCACACTGTTGGTACTCGTGTATCATTCCCAGGGATCATGGAACTTTTGGAGTAGGGTGAGCTATCCATTGCCAGGTCTGGGCTCAATGGGTTTTGGACTCAGGATGGTTTGAGGCTTAGACGTTTCCAATATCTTTGGCTTTGGGGTCTCCAACTGTTCAGTTTGAGAGTAGGGAACATCCTGTCCCTGGTGCCTCTCCTTTTTTAAAAAACATTTTTTTGCCTCCAATGCTCCATGGAAGGCAACTGCTTCACAGAGAGCTGTTTTAAGTACATATCATTTCATGTTGTGGAAAAAAGGACTACCCTCTGTCTAGGGGGCATTGAGGGCATTTTTTAAGTGCTGACTTTTCTAGGTCTCTTAATACCTGACAGTTACCTACACTTCCTTTGGAGCTCTTGGGTTCAGTGTCTGCTCTAATGACACTACTGGTTCTTTAATCTTTGAATCTCTATCCAGATTACTTCTGGAATCTTGGTTCATAACAGCTGCATCTTCCTGAAGGTGGCTTACACTGAGACTTCCACATGAGAAGTGGTCCACAGTTAATACCTTGCAGTAAGCTTCCATCTCACCTGTCAGTATTTTTATAAATTGGGCATGGAAAAATATGTTCTCAAATGAAAATTTGAGGGGACTAGAATTGTAAAGCCATTTTCTCTTCAAAAGTGGTATATCAATTATTAAGAAGCATCACAAGTTGTCACTAAAAGTTGAACTAGGCACCTCAGCTATACTAAAAAGTAATAGTAACCTATTGGGCTTTGTCACTCCAGTGGGAGCCCTGTACACTATCTTGTATAACTACTTGGATTTCCCTGCTGGAGTGGTCCCTGTCACAACAGTGACAAAGGAAGATGAGGAGGAATTGAAGAACCACAGAGGGCACTATAATGATATGTGGGACAAAATCTTTGCAAAGGTGTGTCTTATGTCATCTAGTGCTTTGTAATAATTGTCAACAGTATTTCTTGGACATTTGGTTCCAAAACCAAAACTCCCTAATCCTCCTCATGTATTTTTATCTTTGCAGGCCGTCCAAGGGGCCGTGGGACTTCCTGTGACTGTCCAGTGTGTGGCTTTGCCGTGGCAGGAAGAGCTGTGCCTCCGGTTCATGAAGGAGGTGGAGAAGCTGACCTCAGAAAAAGGAAGACTGCATTGAGTGTGGAATTTCCAGAAGCAGAATAATGAGAAGCTGCTTCCTGGGTCTGGCAGACCCATAAGAATTAGCAAGATTTTTAATTGGACTAAATTTGATTAAATTATGCCTCATGCCTACCTGTTCATAGGGTTGCTGTGAACATGCAGAAGGTCAGTTGCAGTGGTCACATGGTAACTGTGAATGCTTTCATTAAGAAGGGGTCTACAGTTAGTGCAGCTGCCTGTATTGGAGAAATATTTACATCCAACATCCCCAGACAGACATATAGAACCTATCACACAATACTTTCAAACCATTGTGCCATCCAGTGCAGTAAACCTTGACTGGCAACAGCTCTTTGGGGATTCAGGTAGAATAGTTTCCTAGCTCTTCCTACATGATGATGGGGATTGGACCTGGAAGATTTTTGATGTAGAGCATATTCTCTACCACTAAACAATGGCTGCTTTTTAGAGCTGGAGAAATCAAGGGGTGAAAAAGCAATGAATGGGAAGCATTGGAGGACTTGGTTCACCATGGAGGTGAGTGCAGGCAAAGGGATCTTGGCCTCTCATCATACAGAGTCACTTCTGAGCAAATGCGTAAACCTGAACCAACTCCTTTGGCCCACTCTTGAAAGAGACAAAAGTGCATTAATAAGTCATTCAGTAGCATGGAATACATTAATCTTTGAAATGCTGCAAAAGGGTTTTTACGTTTGGAAATGAATAACTTGAGGGGCTCAGTTAAGAGAGACCAAAGTCTGTCCCTTCCTCAGCCACTTTGTTCAGGCTTCAAAAGGCCACTCAGAAACCTCAATATTGCTCTGGGTTTTTTTAACCCTGCAGTTATACTGCTCTATTGTGTTCATCATCTCCCCAAAATAGTTGTAATCCTTTAAAACAAACAGTGAGAGTGGTCTTTATCCTGTTTGTAAATATTTGTTTTTCATGTCTTAGCTTTTATATCTTAGCCTCTGTTACTTTCACATGTATTCTTCCATATCTAGGATTCTTTAGGCGTACGTAATGGGGAGAGAATATGTCTACTGACTTCAGCTCCAAAAATATTTTCAGTTTGCTCTTTTTCTGTACCCACCCCCAGCTTCCTCCAGACCTATCTCCACCACTTTGGAATTCAGAAAGCTACCTAACATGAAATCTTCAGCCAGTATGGCCAATAGTCATCCCACATATTGATTGGAGGATTTTGAGAGTTCAAGTCCAAAAATAGCTTTCTGCAATGCAGTTATGCCATTAAGATCAAATCACAACATTTTTCTACAGTCCTTATTTGTTTAAATGGAGTTTATATTGAAAAGCAGTGAACTGCAATTTGTAAGTACATTTTGCAAAGGAATAGATTCCATGCAGCTGCTTACAGATGAGCAACATATGAAGGCCGTTTTCTCTGAAATTATTAATCCAAATGTAATACTTTTACACCAAGAGACAGTACTACATGACTGACATAATTTCTGTATCTCTGGGTGTTGGATATGAGGCAGAAACAAAGAGCAGGCATTGAGTTCTTGACTAAAGAAGGATGTACTACTGCAAACATCCACAGTAGGCTCAGAAATGTGTATGAGAGGTGACAGTTGATGAGACTGATACATGAAAATGAGTGAAAAAGTTTAAAGAAGGCAAAACCAGTGGTGAAGGCAAACCATGTAGTGGAAGGTCATTGAGAGCATTCACTGATGAAAATCAAAACAGGGTAGATGACAGGATTCTCACGGAATGGTCTGAGAGATTGTAGAGGAACATGATTGTGGTCACAGTGCTGTTGAGCAGATTATGCACAGCCTTGGATAAAGGAAAGTGTGTTCCAAGTGGGTTTCCTCATCACTTAACAGCTGATTTGAAAGAAGAGCCTGCGTGTGTGTCAGAAGTGTTGGCACCATTTGAAGCCCATGAGGACAACTTTTTTGGGAATGTTTGGACTGCTGATGAAACCTGGGGTATGAGCCAGAGACCAAGGCCTTTATTATACAAGGCAGGT
Organism: Iguana delicatissima; assembly: GCA_948472985.1. Taxonomy (NCBI): domain Eukaryota; kingdom Metazoa; phylum Chordata; class Lepidosauria; order Squamata; family Iguanidae; genus Iguana; species Iguana delicatissima. The sequence goes on along the minus strand of CAOKZL010001872.1, from coordinate 16,561 downwards.
AAACCATACAGCAAAGTAATAGCATCTTTGGTTGGGACTTATTACATGAGGTCAATTGTTTTCTCTTGTTCTTCGGGGTGGGAGATGGAGACCGTTTGGAAAGTATTTCTTTTACAAAGGAGGTCATTAACAGATCCATTAATGGTCTCCCACTGGGAGAACAACAGAAGAGGAATGACATCATGTGATAAATCCCAGCTAAAAATTCTATTATCCTGCTGTAAGTATGATTTACCTGCCTCGTGATAAAGCCCCAAGAATCAGCCTATGGAGTGGTGGTGGCACCTCACCTCCTCTAGACCGAAGAAATTCAAAAGCCAGTTCTCAGTACAGAAAATTATGGTGAATGTCTTCTGGGATAACTAGGGGGTGATTTTGCTTGCTTTCTTCAAGGGTGGGACAATAATGAACAGCAACTGCTACATTGCATCACTTTGGAAACTTCAAGAAGCCATCTGTAAGAAGAGACCACAGAAACAGCTGGATGCAATCCAGTCACACTCTTTAGCAACACCACAGGTTCTTACACAAGGGGGGCCGCATTTGCTTTCCAGCCCCAATCTTGTGCCATCAGGCTTTCACTTGTTTGGTTGGATGAAGGAAGGCCTTTAAGAATGGTGCCTTGGTGATGTAGGCAAACTGGAAGATGCCATCAGATACTGCACCAGGGAGTGTCCAAAAGAATTTTTCCAAAATGCATTTGATGAGTTCGTTCAAAGGACCACCGGTGGAGACTATTGTGAATAGTAACCTGTTGTCGACGAAGAGTTACTTTACACGTGTATGTAGTTGTATATGTCTTGTGTTGTTAATAAAGGACTTATGGCCTGACAGGTATTACAGTACAACCCTTTATAATGAGCACTGCATCAAGAATCTGAACCTGGGATGGAGATGTCTAGATGGGTGGATCTATATATTCAGAAACTATCTCGCTTCTCATTGAGTTTGCACAGGGTTCTGTGGAACAAAACCTATAGCCTCAGCTTCTAGATGTTTTGAAAGCTACTTCCCCAAAACCAGCATATGCAGTGATACAGGATGTCATCGGAGTTGTAGTCTAAAACATCTTGAGAGTCAAAGGTTCTCTGTCCTTGCTGGAGACTGTAATATTGGCCCCTCTTGAAAGGTGGCTAAACCTAACTCAGTAGGAGGTATCATGGGAGGAGAAGGAAAGTTTAGTAACCACCCCACTGCAATAGAGTGTGTGAATGGGCCCTGTAATTTTCTCCTATGTAAGTGACTCACTGCCTCTTCTGGGGAAAGATAAAGCACTTTACTCCACCTAGAATGTAAGGCACCAATTTGGCATTCCCAAACATGAATATTTCTGAGGATTTTTTTTACATGTACATGCTGCCCGGCCCAGCCTTCCTCTGCATGGTACTTGCCAAAATGTTTTTGAAAATTTTTTGCATAAGATATTTAGGTATGTGTGATGCAGTGCATGAGTTATGTGCTGCTGTTCAACAAATTTGGTTGAAGCTGCTGTAGGCATGAACCTTGAAAGTGGGGAGAGCTTGAGCTCTCTTAAGACTAGGTTGGAAAGAGTTGATTCCTCCCCTCCAATGATCTTTTAGAACAGGAACACTAAGAGTCTGAAATACAGTCATCCCTCCACATTCACTAGGACTAGGGACACAGGACCTCTTTGAAAGTGGAAAAACCATGAATAACTCTAGGCCCTCCTAAACCATATTTAACATACAAAAAAGTATGATTACCATATTCAACCCACCATGGATTCCTTTCAGGTATCAGAGTTCCTTCATAATTCAGAATTGGGTGGCTGGTGGGGCTTACTGCCTCACTTCCACTGCTGCCCCACATCATTTTTAATAAGGACTTAAAAGCCTCATTTGCAGTTTCTCAGTCTCATGGGCTTGCAGTCCCTATTAAAAATGGCATAGGGAGGCAGCAGAGGTGACAGGAAATAACCTGTGAATAATCAAATCCGCAAAAGTAAAACCCGCAAATGTGGAGGGCTGACTGTAGTTGATCTTCCTCAGGCATTAGGAATCAGAAGTAAACTCAAGGGTCAAGTGCCAAGGCAGTGATGGTCATTGAGCCCTCCCAGGAATAATAACTGCCTGCGCTCTATTCTGTGCATAGATACCTGAAAGTAAGCTATATGGAACACATGGAGTGGATTTCTAAGTACACATTGTGCTTGCAAGCATCTTCACATTTAAGGCTGTTCCAGTGATAATGGATGGGAAAAGTAATTTTCCCTTGTCAAGTACCACCAAGTAGCAAACTTTATAACAACTTGCTTGCCAGTGTTATGTCTCCACGCCCAAAACCCCCAGTTCTGGGGCCCTAGCTAAAGGCACAGAAAACTAGCCTTGCATTTCTTAGATACCATATTTAGAGTGGCCATTCTGACTGGGGGATTCAGAGAGCTTTAGCCCAGAAAATGAACACCTGGAAACTCCACTGTCTGTGTCCATGTGCTGTGAGATTCTGGGTATTGTAGTCCAACAAGTCACACCTCTGAGCTTTGTTTGAGTGCATGCATGGGCGCAATGGGGTGTTGCAGACTTGTGTATGTTCTCTTTCAGACCGGGTAGCTTGGCTTCTACTGAAAGGGGCTTTGTAGGGACCACAGTTGGCACCTCCTACATGCTTGCGTCCACAAATCTAGTGCCGTAGTTCACAGCGTCTGAACTATATGGATTATTCTTTCCAAGCTATTCCATAATCATGATTTTGTTGCTAAAAACAGCAAAGGTTGATTGTGTAGCAGTGGAGTGCATATATTGCGTTCGTCATGACGCGCATGCCTGGGAGTTGTACAAATTCTTCAGAAGACATCCAGTAGAGGATTTTTTTAAACATTTTTTTTTTTTGTTAAAGACATTTTTAAGTCATCCACAACTACATATAAGGAAAGACTAACTAGGGGTACAACATATACAACTAGACTTCCCACTCCTCAGATAATGGGTTATTGTTCAAACATTATTACACTTCCTCTAATATGTTCTCATTAATCTGTAAGATATGATTATCATTTATAATATAAATTACTACTTGCCTTTATACCATATAAAGCATATTATTTTTGAATTTAAAGTTCTACCATAAAGATACAAATCTAATAATGCAAAACTATTAGGAAATAACCCCCTTTCTTAATCTTAAAGAAGGAACGAAAAGTGAAAGCAAGTAATTATATTGTTATTAATGTATGTTGATATTTTGTATTTCAATCCAATTCATAGTGATCTTCTTTCTCTCAGTTTCATGTCTGCACCTGTAGTTCCATTCAAGCATTAGATACATTTCTCTGAATAATTGGATATTGCCACCTCCCTTCTTCTGCTGCCTTCAAAGCCCTTTTTCCTTCCATTGTGCTCAAAGGAGGAGTCTGAAATTTTTCTCTTTCGCCAGATGGTACTTCTCCTTAATTTGATGCACTAGCTGAGTATGTGAAGTGTCTTCTTGAGTTCCTTTAGATGTTTCCATTTCATTGTCTGATTTCTTTCTTTGTATGCAAAAGAGACCTTGACTCCTTCCATTCATGTCTCTCATCCAAAATGATTTGAAGTAATTCCTGTCTCATAAGTCTTATTTCATATAAGCCATTTCCACACTACACTGTTATAGGGGCTATTGCTCCACTTTCAGCATCCTGTGCAACTCGGGGGTTTGTAGTGTACTGAGGCCAAAGACCTCTCTGGCTGAGAATTGTAAGTGCCCCTCCCTAAATTGCAAACCCCAGCATTCTACAAGAGTGTTGAAAGTGGAATAATAGCGCTATAACAGTGTAGTGCGGAAATGGCCACAAAATCAACTGAATGTCCACCTCGTATTAAATTACCAAAACTGTTCTCCGTCTAGCCCACCAGATGTCAGCATGGAGTATTTGCTTTAGCCCTTTGTGTTTTTCAAAACGATTAATGGATTTTAAAAAGAGGAAAAATTCAATCCTATACTTCCTGTTCATTTCACTTCCTGATTTTTTTTTTGTTTCTTCGTTGTGATGACCATGAGCCATATCAGATTCTCACGATAAGTATTTTAAGATTTCCCCCGCTTTAATTAGTAATATTAAGTACTGTCCCTTTAAGAAGGAGTTGCTAAGGCGCGGCTGTTTAGCGCGCGATTTTTATCACTCGAAAACTATTGAAGTACTCGCTTGTTAATTGATTGTGGAAGTAAAGTCCTTCCAGCTCTGAGAGGTGTCTTTAAGTGCCCCGGCCGTTGAATTTAAGAAACTGAAAGAGGGAGAGTGAGCTGCTTGCAAGCAGCGAAAGTGAAACTAACTGCGGATCGCCTGCCATCCGTCTGGCTCTTTAGGGAATCAAAGCCTCTGCTGAGCCGGGATCGGGCAGTAAGACCCTGTGTGAGATCGGTTAGCTACCCCGTCCTCAAAACAGTTTTTAAGCTGGTCTATCAATGTGTCAGACCGGATCCTATCGTTTCAAGAAGTTGGTCTCCAGGGAGCTTCCCATGAGTCCTCCCAACTCTCCCCCATTTTCAGCTGAAGCCCAGGAGACACCCAACAGAGGCTTCTAATCAGGTTACTGTCTAAGAGAGTAAAGGTCAGGTTCTGCGATACCTTGGGAGGAGTTTAACCATGAATTTTGAAGGCCCCTTGTATTTTGAAGGAGCTCAGTAGCTAATGCTTAAATAGCACCAGGTGGCACCTCTTCTTCTCCCCTTCTGGGCTGCCTTCTGAGCAAGCCACATTGGGGAGTTAGAACAATTTTGCCATGCTCCAGGAAAAGCTGGGGGAGATTCTTCCCAGAGATTGGATAAACCCTCAGGCAGCTCTTGCTGTCACCTGTGGCTCTGCTGCAGCCATTGTGCTGTGGAAATGGATGGCACGCAGACGGATCCAGGGGAAGATGGAAGAGGCCAGGCGGTGGAGAGACAACAGCCTGGAACTGATGGAAAAAATAATTTGGAAGCTGAAGCAGAAGGTAACAATTTCTCTGGCAGTGATGGCGAGATCTTATGGAAGTAGCCACTGAGTAACCTCTTTTTTCAGCAACTGATTTAACCTGGAGAATCAGCGTGGGGAAGTGGTTTGAGAGTTGGGCTAGGAAACTGGGAGATTGGGATTCAAATCCCCACTCAGCCACAGAAACCTACTGGATGACCACTCTCAGGTTCAAAGGGAGGAAAGGGCAGTTCCCCTCCAAGCAAATTCTGCCAAGAAGACCCCATGATAGGGTCGCCTTAAGTCAGAAATGACTTGTAGGTGTGCAATGACAACAATTTTAAGCTGTATCATAATACCCCCAGGGGCACAGGGGGATCCGGTCTATGAAAGCCTCACAGGGATCCATAAAGTGCAGGCATACATTGTTGCATGTGTGTGGGAGGGAGTGGGGAGAGAACAGTCTATTTCAGGGTTTGCTTGTTTTTTTCTGTTAAAGAAAAGTGAAAAGTTCTAATCGAAAATAAAGTCAAGTCAACAGTTATAACCCCTCAGCCAACACAGTGTGATACCATTAGGTTTCCCACTGTTTTTGACTAATCATCCCAGAACTTTGGCTGCACAAATTTCAGAGCCATCTGTTGCAGAGCAAAGCATTGTCTTCTTGTCCTAGCTATTTACTTTGAGCAGGAGGCTAGGGACTTGTCTCTGAACAGGGTATTGTTCTTTGAAACTTCTGGGGCCCATTCACACTACATAATTGTAATGCTATATTCCACGTTAGCTGCCATGACAAACTCCTATAGAATCCTGAGATTTGCAGTTTAAGGATGTAGGAGAAAGGTATTTGGAATTCTCTCTAGTGCCTCACCAAACTACAAATCCCAGGATACCATAGGCTGTAGCCATAGCAATGAAAGTGGAATCAGAGCACTATAGTTGTGTAGTATGAAAGTGCCATTCGTCTTTCTATCGCTATGCCCTCATTAGGGAACAGTGCAAGCCAAGGCCGGTCACTTGATCAATGGTCTGGTGGGAAAAGCCCTTATTAATTGAATTTGGTTTCTTATTAAATGAAAACTTACATGTTGAAGAACTGGACTGGAGGCAAACTTCCTGAGAAGGCTGAAAATGTCTGTGTTGATATAGAACGACATGCAAGAAGAAACACTTGCCTCTTCTCCCTTTTCACACTGCACATATAATGTATAATGCAATTATTCTTCTGTAACTGCTACACTTCCATCCCATGGAGTCCTAGGATTTGCAGTTTTTTGAGGACTGTTTCGAAATCTCACCCATAGATTTCCTCTATGGCCCCACAACACCTAGCATTCCACAGATGAAAACCAGGACACGTGTGACCAAGCAACATCTAACATTTCACGGATGAAAAACCAGGACATGTGTAGCCAAGCAACATCAGAGTGTGGTCCAGGCAGTTAAGATGTTATTAAGAATATCTTGATAATAAATGCATTATTAAGATAATGAAGAAGAACACACAAGCTAGGGGACATTACAGCAGTTTGTTTTTGTCTGAGCCTACTGGGAAGGACAAGATTCTGCCACTCCTCTCCCTTCTCCCCTGCTGAGTTGATTGAGTGCAAACTACTTTTGCACTTTGGACTCAGTTTACAACAGTTTGCAGTTTACAGCAAAGGGGAAAAGCGGGATGGGGAGAAAGAGGCTAGGACATTAAAAAAAAAATGGCTGAAAAAGTGGGAGTACAGACAATTAACTGAGGCTGTTCCTGCCAAATTGGGATGGAGGGTATGAAAACACAAACCTCAGGATTCCATAAAATGCAGCCATGACAGTTGTAAGTGAAATCATAGCATTCTAACTATGTAATGTTAATAGACACTTGATTAAGGATAGGCATCTGTCCTTGAGGCACACGAAAAGCTGGGAGCTACCCAGCTGCAAGGTCAGTGAGGGTGGTTCCTTTTCATTTCCTCAGTTTATTATCCAGTCCAGTAAGTAGAGAGTCAGTCTGATGTTGTGGTTTGAGTGTTGGATTGTTGGATTGTGGCTCTGACCAGCTAGGCCATGAAAATCCCCTGGGTGACCTTAAGTCACAGTCTTTCAGCTTCAGAGGGAGGCAAAGGTAACCCATCCCTCAAAGGTAACCCATCTCTCAGAAGAAATCTTGCCAAGAAAAACCCATAAGAGGTTTGCTGTAGGGTAGCTGTAAGGCAGAAATGGGCACGCAACAACGACAAGAGAGAAGTAACAGACTACTAATCCTGGGCCTACCCATGATCCTCAAGGATATAGTTTAGTGCAGTGGTTCTCAACCTGTGGGTCCCCAGATGTTTGTGGACTTCAGCTCCCAGAAGCCCCAGCCACTATGGTCAATGCTCAGGGCTTCTGGGAGCTGAAGTCCACAAACATCTGGGGACCCACAGGTTGAGAACCACTGGTTTAGTGTTTAACTGATTTGGCTAATAATCTAACCTTGCTTGAGCATTCCAGCTGTTCAAGCATGCATGCTCATTTGAGCAAGACACAAGATTTTAGAAATTGTTGAAACAGGAGAAAAGTTGCACTGCAGACAGTGTCAATAGAGTCTGTCAACCAGTGCCTGGTCGAAAGTGGAGCATCTGCAGACTAACTGTCCTGTCAGGAAACTTGCATCCCAGTGGCACTGTGTGGAGATGTTTTGCAAAATAAAAGTTCTCTATTTTTCAAATAGAAGTGGTTCCTGCAACAAAGTATTGCAACATGTCTCAAGCCCACAGGAATTCCTTTGCTCTGGAGGCCAAGGACACTTGTAGTAATGTTCAGGCCAGAAGGCAGGTTGAAGAGGGAAAAGGAAAGGGACAGATTTCAGTGCACATCCTAATATTATAATCTGATTGGCTTTCGGTCATAGACTTAGGCCATTTCCACACTGCACTGTTATAGTGCTATTATTCCACTTTCAACGTCCTATGGAATCCTGGGGTTTGCAATTTAGGGAGGAGCCTTTAGAATTCTCAACCAGAGAGCTCTTTGGCCTCAGTAAACTACAAACACCAGAATTCCCCAGGATGTTGGAAGTAGAATAATAGCACTTTGATAGTGTCATGTGGAAATGGCCTTAGATAACTAGCCATTGCTTATTCCTTCTAAATGCAAATGCAAGTCTACAATAAATTGGGGGACAAGGGCAGTGGTTCTGAATCATCTGGTTCTCCAGATGTTTTGAATGTTCACTCCCAGAATTCCTGACTGTTGGCCAAGCTGGTTGGGGCTTCTGGAGTTGGAGTCTAAAATACTGGTGTAGTAAACTTTGGGGGCCACTGGACCAGGAGCTTCCATGTCAGCAAGGTGGTGAATTTGTTCTGAGTTTCAAAGGTGCTATCCAAGATTTGGAACCCTATCGTAAATTGATAGTGTTCTCAGCTAAGTCAGAGGTGGGCAAAGTGTGGCTTGCTGGTTGCATGTAGCCTCCCAATACTATTTTAGCCCCTCCAGGGCCCCTAAGGGTCAAAAAACTGAAAAAAAGAATCAAAATAGTTTTTGCTCCAAATACCCTCAAACAACCTGTAAGGTCATTGCATCATTTTGCCACATTTTCTCCACATTGGATGCTTTTCTAAAAACAGCAAGTGAATAGGAATTGACCTGGAGTCATTCCTGTCACAGAAAAGGCCTCTTCTGGGCCTAAAATGGGCCAAGGAGGAAAAGAAAAAGTGGCAAAATACCCCCATTCCCTCAAAGGGACTAAACTTTCAACGTTTTTGTTGGGGGTATGGTGAAGCAGGAGAGACAGCGTGGTATAATGGTTTGAGGGTGTTGAATTGTAACCTTGGAGACTAGGATTTGAGTTCCCTCTAAGCCATGGAAACCCACTGGATGACCTTGGGTGTGTCACACACTCTCAGCCCCAGAAAGCCCAGTGATAGGTTTGCATTAGGGTCACCATTAGTCAGAAATGACTTGAAGGCACACAACAATAATGTGAAGTGGATGTGTGGCCCTCAGAGTTTCCTGAGAGGCTAATGTGGCAATACTCTCTAAAAGTAGCCCGCTCCTGAGGTAAATGATTTATCTAGTTGTCCAGTTGGGAAGAATGAGTAATAGCTATTTAACTTATGAGGTCCATGAATTTACAAGAGAAGGGTGAACATGGGTTTTAAATTTCTGAGCCTGTGGTCTAGTTTACTTTTATAATCCGAGGTTGATCTCGGTGTCTGTAGATGCCATTTTTCTTTCTCTTCTTGCAGAGCCCAGGAGTCCAGTCCGAATTTATCCTTTCTCTGTCACTAGTAGAACTGGCAGCAAAACTTAGGGAGGAGTCTCTTTCCCCAGAGTGTGTCCTGTACACCTACATAAAGAAGGTGAGTGCAATAGAGGCTATTGCTTCAGCTTCAACAGGAAGCTATCTGCAAAATCTTTGTTCACCTTAAGTGACTTGCCAAATCATTCATACCTTTGTGCACTAAATGTGCAGCTGTTTTGTCCCAGTTATTCAATCTACAAATCTTTCTTCAAAGTTACTCTTCTGTTGTAGGGTTATTTCATTTTCTCAGTGTTCAAGCAGTCATAAGTTGTTGCAGGAAAACTATTTCTTAGGAAAAATTACACCTCTTTAGCAGCTGAGTGCTCCCCCACTGACTCATGGCAAGACTGTGCCCATAGCTATTTTATTTAAACTGAAAAATGATGTCAAGGTAACTACTGTTTGATGCACATAATGTGCCATTTGTACAAAAACTTGCTGCATGGAAACAACAGGAAGTGTTTTCTGGATTCAGCTACAGAAACATCCAATAGCAGATATGTGGTGTTCCCTGAAGGTCTGCTATCCAGAGGTAAATGTTCAGTAGGTTTTGTAGAAAGTTTTGTGTAGATATTATGTAAGACTGACATATGGCATTCACTTAAGGCCTTCTATATCACCAGGATAGTGAATTTGTTCTGGGTTTTAGTCTGAACTTTAAAAGTGCTATCTGAACTTTGTTCCCCAAATAGGTGCAGCACCTTGGATAACTCCTTTAAATTTCAGACTAAAACCCAGTGTCCTACTGACCTAGGAAATGCCAGCCACTACTCTGTATGTTACCATGTGGAAAAATTGTGCCCTTGTAGAGAAAATTCTCCTACCTCAGCTTTTGAAGGGATAGAAATATAATGAAATTGATTCTAGATTTATAATTCTTGTAATCTCTCCTTGATTAGCAGTGACATATTTTCTATATTGTAGTCTTCTTGGCTATGCAAGTACTGCCCTGCTGGTCTCTCTGTAGTTATCATATATACCTACATACCTACATACATACATATATCTATGTATACACACACACACAGACACGCAGAGAGAAATCATAGGTAAACCTGTCCATATATTCCAAGGAATTGTAAAACTACCAAAACAGGAGAGAAAAAAAGCTTACACAGTTGATATCTAAAACATATACTAAAGGGAATGACAAATGCTACATCCAGGAATTCATACAAACCAGATAGCCCAGCTGTTACACTGCAAATAAAATGTAATTAGATTTAGGTAGCCATGCTAATAAGGGCATAGGAAGGATCAAGCAACCACAGTGCTTCCAAAACAATCCACATTCTGGTGAACTCATGCTGTGTCTGATAAGAGCAAGCTAGGGAATGATCTTGAAATAACTTGAAATGCAATAGAACTGGTAATAGGACAATAGCTCTCACTGAACACTGTGGGACATGGCAGTCCTATGTTTTTGGCTCAGTTCTTAATGGCAAGATATAGAGGAGCTAAAGTTTGTTAGGTCCAGGAGAAGCCATAGTTTCATAGCTATTCCAGAACTGGGAAAGTAACTGTTTTTGGACTATAATCCATGAAATTGTATTGAATCCCCTAAAGTCATAGTCCCCAAAGTTGCAGAGATCTGCCTACTTTTAATACACATGCTGTCTTCAGCTAATACTCTTTCTATTTCTTTCTCTTTTCTCTGCCTTTGTGGCTAGGCTCTTGAAGTAACGCGGGAGGTGAACTGTGTGACAGATTTCATTCATGGCTGTGAGGAACAACTTGTGGAACTGAAGAAACAGAAGGAGAAAGGCTTGCTGTATGGAGTTCCTGTCAGCATTAAGGACCACATTGGATGCAAGGTGCTCCCCTGTTTGCCCTTAAATACTTGCTGTCTCTATTTAACTTGCTGTGGGCTGTCTGTATGTCAGAAATGGTGCTAACAAAGAAGCCATGTAGGTTAATCAGGGTATTTTTAGAGGCTTCAGCTAAATACAAGGCACTGTTTAGCTCAACCATTATCACTGTGGAAGTCCTGAGAAATCAGAGAACTGGAATGAAGTTTTGAAGGGCCCAGTTTCCAATGTAATACATATACACAATGTGTTAGACATGTTTGTTTGTATATGTAAATATGTATGTTTATGTAATCAGAACTTGGACAGTAACGTTTAAAAAGTAATTAGTTACAGTTACACCAGGGTTACTTTCAATTAGTAACAGATTTTTGGTTTCATTGCTTTGGTTCAAGTAGTTGTTTGTATCTTATTAATGAAGTGTACTGTGTTGTTCTTGATAGGGGGAAAAAATCACATAATCTGAAATTCATTAGTCCCTTTGTGTTCAACAAGCTGTGTTATTTCTTCTAAAGGGTCACATCTCCACAGGTGGCTTGGTACAGTTTCTCAGCAAAGTTGAAAAGGAGGACAGTGTGATAGTGAAAGTTTTGAAGAAACAGGGGGCAATTCCGTTCGTGAAAACCAATGTTCCACAGAGCATGATAAAGTAATCCTTGGTTCTCTTTTTATTACTATTTTTTGTTTGTTTGCTCTCTTTCCAAATATATTATAGGGATAAGATAATCGTCGTCATCAGAATCTCGGGGAGGAATGTAGGAAAGAAGGAGGACATGACAGGGATTGGTGAATTATGAACAGTATGGAGAAAATGAATGGAAAGAACTCAATTTCCCCTTTCCATATGCTAAAACGTGTGTGTGTGGGTGTGGATGGATGGGTCCTTCAGTGAAACTGATTGACAGCAAGTTCCAGACAAATAAGAGGAATCATCACATAATTAACATAGGGAGATGGTGTAGCAATTGCAACTGCAACCACCAGCATTGGTAGCCCAGTTTCTCAGCACCACAAATCCTCTCCCAATGCTACCCCACATCCAAGGAAGGAGAGGGGTGAGAGAAAGGAAGTATAGGGCCACCATGTTGGGCCACCCCCTTTTCCCTCTCCTCTCCCTGATCTGGTGTGGACCCTGGGTGACTCTTCTCCCCACCATGCCTTTCCCACAGACACACACATTTTGATTTTTGTGATTTTTCCACTTTTGTGAGGGTCCTACTCTCCTAACCCTAGGGGATGTGGAGGGCTGGCTATATTTTAATGTGAGGGAGCATTCAGGAAGGACATCTCTTGTCACCAGTCTGAAGTTACCTCGAGACCTTTGAAGGAAATATTTCTCAAAATATCAGATATTGATAGATATGCATGGAAGGGCCATCCCACCATTCTTGAATTCTTCCCATGGGCACCTGGTTGGCCTATGATTGCACCTAGCGCTGACCTAGCCCAGTATCTGTTCTGATTTGGCAAGACAGATGAAATATTGTTATCCTGCATTACTCCACATGGCTCCAGGCAGAGCTAAGACTACCATCAGACAGTATGAACCAGGCAGCAGAAGCTGGGGAACAGCAACAAGTGCCCTGCAGTCCTTAAGCTGGTTTGCTGTCCTCAGGTGTGGTGGGTGATGTTATCCATCCTCACCACTGCTCAAGCCAGATTTATCTGCTACTCTGGTAGGCCTCTGTATGTGAAATGGGAGAGATGCCATTTTCTTCTGAGGGAACAAATAGTGTTGAACCAATCTTGCCTTCAGTTGATAGCAACAATGGGGAGGTTTTCCTTGGAGCGCAATGAAACCAATAAGTTACACACCCGTGTGAGATTCAAAATAATTAATCTTTTATTCAGCCTGAGCCAAAAGAAAGATAGATGTATGGGGAGATTTCTGCAAATCAGACGTGCCAGAACAAAGGAAGGCATATACATTTATACTTGTCCATAAAATAACAAATTAACATATTAGGTTATATCACTTCTGCATAAGATCTGGTGGGCTTCAGGTATCAAGGCATGCATTTTGGCCCTGTCACATAGTAGCCCCACTAGTGCGTCGTTTACCTAGAACCTATCTGTTATTTATCCAAAGTGGGGTCTGCTTACATTTCATACTCTGCTGTCTCCTTTGTGATCAGTAATGTACATTCCATCCTTCACGCCTGTTGTCTCCCAGGTCCAGCTGCTGCTTTTCAAGGCTGGTATCCTAATTCCTAGGTACAAGCCATCACTGCTTAAAAGTCTTTTTTTATAAATAGGTGTTAATAACAAAAGCAGGCTAGTAACTCAGAGGGCACTGGAGGAAAACTCCCTAGAGGCCTGGTTAATTGATTCCTTTATAACTATTCTATACTACTCTAAGTCCCATCATTCTCAGATTTCTCTATCACAGTCAGAGACATGCTACTTGTTTTACTTTTCTCTCACTGTTGTCTTCTTAAGGTTCTCTGAATTCCATTTGTTTGCCATACCGTTCTTCAACTACTGTTCCATGCTTTGTCTAAGAGAGTAGTTCCCCACATTGGGTCTCCAGGTGTTCTTGAACTGCCATTCCCAGAATCCCCAGCCAATAATTAGGGATTTGGGCTGGACTAGTCTAACAACATCTGAGGACCAGAGCTTGGAAAGGTTGCTTTTGTAGATATTAACTCCCAGAATTCACTGGTCCTCATTAAACAAAGCAAAACAGAAAAATACCTCCATGCCTTGCCTGGAGCTCAGCTTTGGAAACCAGTGGCCTAAGGCGTACTGTTGATACATAGCTCTAATGGCCAATCCACCTTTTATCTCACACAGCTATGACTGCAGCAACTTAATTTTTGGTCAGACAGTAAATCCCCTCAATCATAAGAAAAGTCCTGGTGGTTCCTCTGGAGGAGAAGGAGCACTTATTGCAGGAGGAGGATCAATCTTGGGATTTGGGACAGACGTTGCTGGAAGCATTCGCCTGCCATCCAGTTTCTGTGGGATTTGTGGACTAAAGCCGACAGGCTCCCGTCTGAGGTAGGTGCTGGAATCTTCTTCAGACTGGTAGGTAGCCAGATACCTGAATACGAGTGGAGTTTGTTTTTTAAATATTAGTAGGAGGTGTTTGATTTGCTCTGATGGAAGAAGAGGCTTTTGCATTCACAAATCAAACAATAGCAACCTTTCACTTTGATAGAAATTCCAGTGTGTACTTCCTGTGATCATTACACTTATAGCAAATGTTATTGTCATTCTTCTTATCACTGCAACATTTTTATTTTACTGTCTTTGCTGTAATGGATACAAGATGTTCAACAACTTATTTTGCAGCTTCCTTTAAAATTACAAATAATCATTGCCCTAAATGGAAACAAGCATGTTAACTGCAGCTGGCTGATTCTCAAACTAAAGATCTGATTCTCAAACTAAATCAGTTACATTAATTTCAAATTAAAAATAATTCTACAGTGAACACCAGCTTTTAAATTTGTAACTGTCACTACTCAAATGCATTAAAGTTTTGGAGTATGACATGGTTTTAGCCCTATTCGGGCATTGTGTTGTCTGCTTTAAAGACACAAGGAAGATAGTGCACCAGCTCTGCCCTTTTGTTCTGGCTCTCTTCCTGTATGGAGTGACAGTCTGAAGAGGCAAGCCTCCACATAACCACAGCAACTTAGATAGCGTGTTTGCCTTCTCACTGTTTGCTTATAGTACATAATGTAATGCCTGGACAGAGCTGTTGTTACACATGCATTCATTTTATCAGGATTGTACATGGTTATTGAAACATTGGCTAAAATCCAGCATAAAACATGTAACCACAATATATTGTAGCTACACTTTAACTTCACATCCAGCCCCTGAAATTCAACTCAAAAGCTAGTCAGAGTTGGAAGGCATCCCTGCAAAGTTCCCTGCTCTTGCTCCCCACTGCTTTGTTTGCTGGCAGGGGTGGTGCTGGTCATGGGATCTTGCAGTGCCTGCTTGGCAGCAGCACAAACCTCTGTCGCTGCAGGCAGCTGGCTGGCTTTTAAGATGGCTTCCAGGATCATTTGCTGTTAGGACAATAGTGGCATGATCACATACGAGAATACAAAAGAGTTATGTTGTCCTAAGACTAACTTAGGACATCATGACTGAATAATAGACTAACAGCCAGTATGGTATAGTGGTTTGAGTGCTGGGACTAGGATTCCAGGAGACAAGTATTTGAATCCCCACTTGGACATGGAAACCCAATGTGGGAGACCTTGGATAAGTCACACTTTCTCAGCCTCAGATGGCAAACTCCTCTGAAGAAGTCTTGCTTTGCCAAGAAAACTCTGTGATAGGGTTAGCTTAGAATTGCCATAAGTTGGAAGTGACTTGAAGGCACACAGCACCAACCACAACAACATATTAACAGGATGCCAGCCATTGTATTTTTGGTAACTACACTTTTTTTTGTCTTGCTTTCATTTTTCCCAGTACTCTTGGTCTTGCTTCCCCTATAGGAGGCATGAAGTCAGGTAAGTAATTTGTGTTCATCCAAATATATGTGTGTATTTGTTTCATAAGAAGGAATAAGAATATTTATTTATCTGTGCTAAGAAAAGAAAGGAGAAAGAAAGAAAAAGCAATGTCATATTGTAAGAAAATCTTAAAATACAAAAAGTAAGAACAATATTGCTTTAAAATATTGCAAGTAGTTTTAAGAAATATTCCTCAGAGCTCTAACAGCAATATAGCAATAAAACACCAGTATGATCAATAAAATTAATTAATTAAAAGCCATTTCAGATGTATGGTTTTTCAAATACATCTAAGATGGTCCATCTGAGGACCCAATTACATATCCTTTGGAAGGAAGTTCCATAATACAGGAGGTGCCACTAATGCCTGAAAATCTAACTGATGTGCAGGGTAAGCCAATAAACAGGATCTCAGATGCTAATTCTGAAGGACAGACCAGTTCACATAGGCACAGGTGATCCTTCAAATAACTTCATTCCAAACATTTTAGCTCCTTTGGGAACTAAAACCAGCACTTTGTATTGGGCCCAGAGTTAGAAAATTTACAAAATTTAAACTTACAATTTAAAACATGAACTACAGTTGGCCTTCAAATTCCTGAGGGTTAGGGGTGCAAGATTCTCACTAAAGTGGGAAAAAAAGAGTTATCTTTTCTCTGCCCACCTGAGTGAGCAAGCAAGGGAATACATGCACACACTTTCCCTCCTCCTGCTACCTCATCCCATCTCCTTGTCCCCTGCCCACCTGTCCAAGTATGAGGGGACGTGTATGTGCCTTCCCTCATCCTCCTCCCCACAGTCCATGCCCTTGTTCCCTGCCCACTTGTCTGAGCACAAGGCAACATGCAAACACAAAATTTCCAGATTATTTAGCAAGAAATCTATAATCATGTCAAATATTTTTCTTTCATTGGAGGAGTGCCTATATTTGCAAACTATCAAGACAATGGCTTTCTGGCAATATTGCCTTGATTTGACCAAGGCAATGGCTTCTTTCAAGAAGAGGTGGATAACTTATAGCCCTCCGTGTGTTGTCAGACTAAAACATCTAGCCAGTGGAGAATGGTGGGAGTTGTAGTCCAGACAACAATTAGGAGGGCACCCCATCCCAATCCTC
>CAOKZL010001871.1:0-269948 GCA_948472985.1 Iguana delicatissima | reverse complement strand
TCAGAGAGACCAAGCATCTTTTGATGAAGAGTCTTCTGTTCAGAAAATAATAGCTGGCAACTTTGTTGATAGTTGGATATAGCATGTTACTAAAGTGGAAAAAGAGAGAGAAAGAAAACAAGAAACTGAGAAAGAGAAACAGCTGCTAATTACTTTTTTGGAATTTAAGTTTGAAAAAGTGCTCTTTTTTTTTGACCACAACTTCCACAACTGCCAGGATCCCCCAGCCAGCATACCCAATTTCCCAAGTTCTGGTGAGAGTCCTAGAGGCTGAATATGCACTCCTGAGGTGTCCTTGGGGTTTCTCCAGATGGCCACTCATGCCCACTTCAATGTGAAAATGTGGCACCGTTGTTTAGTAGCTTCCATGCTTTTGTGTACACTTTTTGAGACAAATAGTAGGATTTAGACCTGTGTGGACACAGGTGTGTTTCAGTGCCACCGTCTTGAGTGACCTGTTGCTTTCACCTATCAGTTAAATGTAAATGGAAGAAGAAAGAGCAAATGGTGTGATGGTTAAAAAAAATGGGGGAGGGACAAAGTAATGAAACAATGCCATGATTTACATTATATATGGTATTTCAGAACATAAGTACTAGTTCCCAATTCTATTTTCCTCATAAGGCACTGGGGCACCCAATCCTTTTGAATAGGTGTACACGCAAATGAAAGAAATTGTATTTGGTGACTTGCCAGGTTGTTGGATTGATTAATATTCTAATTGCATTTACATTATAATTTTAGGCATATTTTGTTATTGTGCCACCAGAGAGTTTTTTTTTCTTTTAAAAGTCCATGTCCAATTTTTATAAGGCTGATTCCGGACTTAATCATGCTAAGATATCCCATCCATTTTACAATTTATTTTTCTCGCTTTACCATTATTTTAGTACAGACATTGGAGCTATGACAATCATCTCCAGTTCAAGTTTTAATATCCTTTACATTCCTTCTCTTATTTGTAATCAGGGCTTGAATCTTACTTTATTTTTACTGTAATTCCAAGAATCTCCCCACCAGTATGGCCAGGATATTTTGGAAGTTATCCTTCAAAAAAAAAAATTAACTTTTCCTAGTGTGTAACAAGGAGTTCTGTCTTACTGCCATGTTTCCTAAATTCCTAAACGCAGTACAACACCTATTAAAAAATGGTAGCCAATATTGTGTATAAGGCTGGCTTATCCTCTTTCCAAAGACTGGGAGCTCATCCGGACTGGCAGTTTGTGCTCATTTATGCTGCAATATTTAATGTTACTTCTTGATGCTTCTCAGTGCTTTCCTGTCTGCACTTTTTTCTGACTTTTTAAACAACTCCAGTAGAAAGGTGGCACATTTTGGTCCATTTGTAGGAGTCACACCTGTGATGTGGGTTGAGATGTGCATTCCTGCATGGCAGGGGCTTGGACTAGATGTTGGTTGTGGTCCCTTGCAGTGCTAAGATTGTGTGTTTCTATTATTCTATGTGTGTTTCCAAGACCTTTGAGCATTTTCCTAGATGCATTTCCAGGTGTCTTGCAATCTTCATTCAAACTCATTTCTCTAAGTGCCTCCTTACATTTTTTTTTATTTTTTAAAAAAACTTTTTCTCCCTAGAAGTATGGTGCTGAAGTGATAAAATATTGACGCTACAGTGCTATTGTTGCATTTGTTTCCCAAGTAAAATCACATCCCATTTATCCCTTGGCCAAGAACCTACATCAAGATGATTGGGAGCATAACTTTACACTCATGTACTGATTGTACATTAGTGAATTGCAACACTGTGCAACTGAAACACACAAACAAATTTGACATCCGAAATCGCAAGGCAAAATTTGCATCCGCACATGCCGTGTGTAATGTACATCTCTATGCACCATGAACAGTTGAATCACATAGACAGCTCTACTTCCACAACCTTCGTCTGAATATAGATGTCTGCATTGGACAAAAATGTCCAGCCACATCTGTGGGAGAACTTAGGTAAAAGTCACAAACAGAGTGGCAGTCATAGAGCCCTTTCTCTCTATGATCTCCTCCAAAGTTCATACAGGAAGTGTGTGTGTATCACTCCAAGAAAACAAGCAACATGCTTCAGTTTACCACTTAGACATTATACCTCTAGAGAATTTTTCAGAGAAATTTGTAAAGCATACAGTCCTGGGATATACAGAAAGAAATCACATGAGGACTGCAAAGCAAAAACACACCTAGAACCTTATTCCACTACACTGGGCCTTATCACACTATACCAGTGGTTCTCAACCTGTGGATCCCCAGATGTTTGTGGACTTCAGCTCCCAGAAGCCCCAGCCACTATGGTCAAATGCTCAGGGCTTCTGGGAGCTGAAGTCCAAAAACATCTGGGGACCCACAGGTTGAGAACCACTGTTACAGAACTACATACCCCAGAATTCCAAGGTGCAGCCAGGGCAGTTGAAGTAGAATAATAGCACTATAACAGTGTAGTGTGATAGGGACCACTGTTACAGTGCTTTATTCCAATACTACAATGGCAAGATCCTGCGATATTGTGGCATTTATATGGCAAGATCCTGTGGAATTGTGGGGTTTATAGTTTCGTGAGGCACAGAAGCACACTGGCTGAGCGTTCTAAATGCCCATCCCTAAACTGCAAACCCCAGGAATCCACACAATGTTGCCATGGCAGTTATAGTGGAATATAGTGTTATAATAGTTTAGTGGGACAAGGATCCAAGACACATAGCAGAAACCTCCATGGAAATTTATAGAATTAGTGCTAATGCTCTAGAGATATATTTTTCCCCTGCAAATGTTTTGTTCAGGGACTGAAATGAAGTAGGCTCAGAGGTGGGCTGCAAAAAAGCTTCTTGGGATTGCTTTGAAATCAAAGATGACCAGCATTCACTTCCCAATCCTTCTGGCTCCCGCCTTGTCTTTCCATTTGTAATTGCTGATTCATTTCCTGTCAGAGGAATGACTACAGAATCTGTGGTGCAGATGTTGACACTAAAGGTCTTTCCATCTTGTACTGTTATAGTGCTATTATATAGCACTTTCAACATCCTATGGAATCCTGAGGTTTGCAGTTTAGGGAGAGACCCTTAGAATTCTCAGCCAGAGAGCTCTTTGGCCTCAGTAAACTACAAATCCCAGAATTCCACAGGATGTTGAAAGTGGAATAATAGCACTGTGAAAGTGTAATGCAGAAAGGCCCTAAGTTCCTGTACATGCTCCCAGTCTCTCTCACACACCTATACACAGCTCAAGTGGGGTATGGAAATGGAGTTGTGTGTGAAGCATGAAAGGTTAACACTCATAGGAGATGATGCCCCCAAATTAAATGAACGATAAGAATAGGTGTGCACACATATTTAGAATTCAAAATGTATTAAAATATGTTGGGTCAAAGAAAACTGCTGCATTCAGTGAATGAGTAAGAAGTGCATTAATTGATGGGAATTATTGGGAAATACTGTATACCTGACTTGGGAAATAAAATTATAGCTATGGCAACTGCCATGGTCCAACATATCCAGCTAGTCTGGATGAGCCCTGCAAGAAAGATCTGTTGCAAGAATTCTTTAAAAATTCTGTTGTACAGACATCGCCGAAACAATAGAATTTCTCCATCAGCTGTAGACCTCCCCCATCCTAACTTTTGAACCCAAATATCAGTGTGCATATTTGTGTATGTGTGTGTTTGTTTGTGTGTGCTTGTCCATGCAAGGAATAAGTTTCTGGAATATGCAGTGATTTTTGTTTCTCTTGATGCGAACAGCTGGCCAGATTTTCGACAACTGACTGCATATCATAGGAACATGGAAGCCCGTGCTGACACGTTTGGAAGATCCCCAGCTTGATTGGGTCAGGACCTGGGTTTGCAGGTGGCACTAAGAGAAAAGAGACCTTGTTTCAGTAGAAACTCTGAACAAAGCCTCATGGGAAGGTCCCTGGAAAGAAGTCTGGATGATGGATTGCTCTGGGAGCAGAAAGAGGAGGAGAACTTTCCATGCATTTCTTCCTTTTTCTTCTGAAGAAATCTTTCAAATGTGTAATCAATAAGAATTAATCCCAATGTCATTGGCTGGAACATCTGAGCCTGTTGGTCTTCTTCAGTTAGGAGGAAATCTCAAATTTAGGTCCGCAGTGTCTAGTTGTTAAGGAACATGGAGTACAAACGTCTTTGCGGAATGGTGTTTGAAATTAGCTGTAATGATTTTGGCTATTATTGTGGGTCACACCACTGCAAAATAGGGCATTGCACAAAGGTTAGGAAACATTGTCCTCTGCATCTTTCATTGAAACACGACCTGACAGAGAGACAGAGCAGCTGTTTGTTTTGCTTCACCACACGGCCAGCGATTCATCATGCATTCATGGGCCATTTGGTGGGAATCAGCCCTTATGTAGGGATGTGATGTATAGGGGGTTAATGGACATACTTGCTTCATTTGTTGGGCAGCGGAACTAGAGGAGTCCTTGTGCAGTTCACACAGTGTTGTGTGTCATTTTTAAACACTGCACATTTAGGCCTTCACATCAGAGAACACAGTGATCTCTACACACATCAGGTAAAAAGTGAGATATGAGCATTTTGAAATAAACAACCAAGAAGTTCAATAAAAAAACAATGCACATTTAAGGAAGCTAGATAATCTTGATAATCTTGCTGTTATCCAGAGCAGCATGGCACAGTCATGCTCTGTGTCTTGACTGGCCTGTGATTTACCATACCAAAAGGCCATGTTGGTTGTTATTGTCATCCCAAGTTATTTTGCTGCTTGAGGCAAAGGACAAAATATATCCCAATCTCTCTTCCACATACCAAAGCCAACCAAACTGAAGTCTGAATCTTACTTCAATGGTGGCAAGATAACAAAGTCTTCCACCACACCTGAGGACTATAAACTAACTTAGGAGGCACAGGAAAAACTATGTGGCATGCACAAGTCTGTTTCCCAAAAGATCACTGCATTCCTCTGCCCGCTAACATCAACTACAGGTGGATATGATGATTGGAATCCATGAAAAGAGAGGAATAAATCTGGCAGATCGTACCACTTTACTATCATTGCACAGTTCTGTCCATACCATCCAACAGTCCTGATTTGGCAGGGACAGTCCTGAGTAATCCTCTGTCATCTCACTTTTTCATCTGGTTTTAAGATATCCAAGCTTCTCTTTCCTTCTCCCACTTTGTCTTCAGCTTGCTTCAATGACTGCAAACTGAGTTCAAAAAGTGATCAGCACTCAAATTAACTCAGCAGGAGTTGTATGGGAAATGACTGGAGAACCATAGTAATTTTGAGGAGGTATAAGGTATGACCTGTCCTCAGTTTGTTCCTCCATGCTGCTGCTAAGGAAGGCTTTCTGGTTTCTTAAGCACACTGTGTTTTGCTTTGATTCTGCAAAATCATATACCTTGTATGCCTGCTGGTTTAAAATATATACAAAATAAGATTGCAGGTGGTACCAGCTAATAGGCACTTGCCTTTGGTTCAGGATAACTAAGTAAATGGTACCAGATAACAGATGTTGGGAGGAATCCCAAAATAACCACTTAATTAATGACCTTGGCAGTTGTAGTGATCATGTAGCTGATCCCAGGTGTGTAAACGATCACAAAGTTTCTATGAAAGCTGATCAAGTCCTCCCAGATCAAGAGATATAAGAACCAGCTAGACCAGTGGTTCTCAACCTGTGGGTCCCCAGATGTTTTTGGACTTCAACTCCCAGAAGCCCCGAGCGTTGACTATAGTGGCTGGGGCTTCTGGGAGCTGAAGTCCACAAACATCTGGGGACCCACAGGTTGAGAACCACTGAGCTAGAGTGTGCCCCCAGTGGGAGCTTGGGCACAAGCCTTCAGTTAGAGTACTGTTCTGCTGGTGGCTGCACAGAGCTGTCCCCTTTGCTGCTTCATCCTGGACTCCTGGGCAGATGAATGAAGAAGTCTGGCTTGGTGAGAAATCTATTCTTATGTTATTGGGCATCATAGACTTAAATGAGTTTCATTGGTATGCTAACATTACTTGTATGCTTATGTTGGTTAAATTGCTTGCTGTTCAATAAATTTTAAAGCTTGTTCAACTACAACCAGTGTCTGTTGTTGCCTCCAGCTCCTACAGAACGAACCCATTGTCTTTGGCAAGACAGGGGGAGAGGAGAAGAGGGATGAAATCATGCCCTTCCAATCAGCTCAAACAAAGCAAACTGCTGCAGCCTTTCCTAGCTTGTGTGTTCTCTTCCTTAATAACTTTTGACATCCTGACCACATTCTGATGTTGCTTGGCCACATGAGTTCCGGTGTTCCTCTGTGATATGTTGGGGAGTATGGCCGTTTCAGCACTACACTGTGGAACATCCTGTGGAATTCTGGGGCTTGTAGTTTACTGAGGCCAAAGATGCCCCTCCCTAAAATGGAAACCCCAGGATTCCACAGGATCTTGAAAGTGGAATAGTAGCACTCTAACAGTGTAATGCAGAAATGGCCTATGCATGTTCTTTAATATCTTTAAAAAAAACCCTTTAACTTTCATTAGTAAGTAATACTACTGATGCATTAGCAGTTAAAGAGTTAAATCATTAAATGTTAGTTCTCCAGATCTTTTGGACCTCAGCTTCTAGAGGCCCTAGCCAGCAATGAGGGATTCTAGAGGCTGAAGCGTAAAACATCTGGAAGACCAAAGGTTGAGAGTCACTGCTGTAAGCCAACTAAGGGAGGCTTTGCTCATTGCTATTTATGACAGCATGGGAATAGATAGCTCTCAACTCCAAAACCACACAACATTCATGTCAGCACTCTGATGATCACAAAATAGTGTTTCTTTGTTTCTTTACCAGTGTCATTTGTAAAACAGGGATTGTAAATTGCTCCCCCTGCATACACAGATACACACCATTCTAAAGCTGACCATCTCCCCAGTTACAAGCTTCTTTTAATTTTAATTTTAATACAAACTGACTCTTACCTCTCCTAAGCTAGCAGGAAGACTTTCTGTTTATTGAGTTTAACATTCTCCCCTAGGACCAGCTGAAAGAAAGGAAACCTTTTATAATATTAAGGGGAAGATCCAGCCTATTAATTTTAATGGGAATTGGATCTGTATGTCCCTAAGGCAGTGTTATGGTGGACAAGAACCCTTTATTTTAATGCTTTCTCTCCTTTTTCAAAAAAGCTCTTGCTTCCAGAAAGAAATTTATTCATGCTCACTCCACTACCATTTCTTCAACCATCCCTTTGTAAAGCTTTCTTCCCATTTTAAGTAACACTGGACCCAGAATGCAAAAACAGAGAGCCATCTAAATCCCAAATGGCGTATTTAATGATGAGGTGGTCTTTGAGAGCAGGGGCACGTGCATGAATCTGGCGGGGAAGATGGCAATGTACATGCTCATGACAGACAAAGGAGATTACACATACATAGGGAGCGGGTTGGTTTTAATATGTGTGCACTTCTAAGAGGTCAGAGAGAGTTGAAGTCTCACTCAGTAATTCAACTCGCCAGGTGGAGTTCCCCTTCTGAAATGGTGCTGTAGCAATCTTCAGCATGCAGCCCTGTGGCGTCAACATGGCCTGTCTGATCTCGGCCTATTCCCCATCGGCAAATGCCATGAGCTTTGGCCGGGTAGGTTTTGATGTTGCAAATGCATCCAGAGATACAGAACCTGTTGGAAAAATGGAAGTCTGGAATTGAAGGAGGTGCTATAAATGGGCCGTTTGCGCATCAAAGTCAGCACTGGGAGAATGAAATGAGATCGCTGGCCTTCTTTCTGCCAGGTTTTCATCAGAAGAATATGGAATGTGTTAACGTCCATCTGTGCTTTGAAATGATGAATGGGAGAAGGGTCCGAAAGTCCAAAATGTGGCAATGAATCACGTTCATCCAGTTTGAATTCCACCGCAGTGAGATTTTGTTTTGTTTTGTTTTTTATTCAGTATCGCAGTGAGGGCATTAGGGTACAGCTTTTTCCCATCCAATGAAAATCAGTTTGAAAGGGTCTTTGTTCCAAATGCTCCAAGTCAGAATGCATTGTTTAAAAACTAGCGCATTGCTCTTAAATGGATATTTCAATGTTTTATTTTAAATTTGCTTTGCATACTGACTGAAATGCTATGGACTGTATCAGTTGAGTGCGACATGTCAGTAACATGTGACCGTCAGCTTCATTTTTTGCTTTTCTTTCTTGTAAATAATTTAAAATGGCCAAAAATGATCTCCTGAAGACCAAAGTAACAGTTACGGAACAATGAGCAAACCTACCAAAGTGCCAAATATAGCACCAAACAATGAGTAAACACAGATGAAAACCAGGAGAATGTGGCTAAGCAGCATCAGACTGTTGTCAGGATGCCAAAAGTTATTAATGAGGAAGAACACTCAAGCTAGGATTTAGAATTCTCAGCCAGAGAGCTCTTTGGCCTAGGTAAACGACAAACACCAGAATTCCACAAGATATTGAAAGTGAGTGAAAACTATTTTTGCACTTTGAACTCAGGCTATTTCCACACTACACTGTTCTAGTGCTACTATTCCACTTTCAGCATCCTGTGGAATTCTGGGGTTTGTAGTTTACTGAGGCCAAAGAGAGCTCTCTGGCTGAGAATTCTAAATGCCCCTCCCTAAACTGCAAACTCCAGGATTCCGCAGAATGCTGAAAGTAGAATAATAGCACTATAACCGTGTAGTGGAGAAATGGCCTCAGTTTGCAGCAACTGAAGTAAGCTGAGGACAGAGGCAGAAATTGGGAGGAGAGAGAAACTGGGACATTTTAAAAGCAGCTGAAAAAAAGTGGAATGACAAAGGATTAATTGTGACTGTTCCTGCCAGATTGGGACAGTTAGAGCATATGGCCTTAGTGTGTCTTTATCTATTCCTGTCATTGGCCATTAAGCTTCACTGAGTGCTAGTGGTTTTCCATGGTTTCGGACGGTGCTCTACCTGGAAAGACCAGAGACTGAGGCCCTTTTTGCATGGCATTTCTCATGCGAAAGGGCCTCCAGAGCATCGCACATTTGCAAGGAGCATTTCAGACTATGTCCTTGCAATCGTGTGATGCTGCCAGGGCCGGCAGGCACCGATTGCACACTATATAATTTTTGGCTTTTAGCCAAAAATTGTGCACGATCGCACATCACTCCAGGGCCCCTCATGCACTTACCGTACTTGCGGAGCCTCTGGAGCCATGGCCCTTGTGCTTCCTCCCCCAGAGCAGCCTGGGAAAATACCCGGCTGTGCTGCGGAAGGAAGTGGTGGAGCCCTCATATTGTCTGCTCCTGTGGAGCAGAAGCAGCAGGGATACTAGAGCCTCATGGAAGAGGCTGCTCGTGTGATCCCTGCACGACCATGCCGGACGCAGGTAAGTTGAGGAAAAGGCCTGAATCTAGGGCCTTCTGCATGCTCTACCACTCAGCCATGGCCCTAGCCTAACCATCAGGACTCTTAGGAAGCTACCTTATACCTTTGGTACATTTAGCTCAGTCTTGCTTACATTGAGTCATAATATTTCTTCAGAGTTTCAGGTAGATTTTGCAGCCATACCTGAAACTTCGAGTTCCTACATGCAAGATAATGTGTTCCTCCTTTGACTCGTGACCTTGTACCCTATTCATTGGGGGGGGGGGTTATTTTTCAATATGTATTTTCTCCCTATGTCCCCTTGCATGAAATCAAAAGTATCTGGAATAATCATGGCAATCAGGATTGATATGAAATGGAAGTAATCTATCACTTAATTCACTATTGGTTGACACTGAAGCAAGATACAGCACCAGTAAAGCAACTGTAGTAGCTTCTGAAATCTGGAAATAAGCTTTTCAGGAGCTATTTGCCTGGTTTTCCATCTCTCTCCAGATGTGTGCCATGTAAACAGCACAGGTGAAATGAGCCTCAAATATGCAGGAGAGCTGTGAATGAAACCACAGATGTTGTTGTATTGCATTGTTGCCAAGACAATGGCTGCACTGTTTGGGATCTGGGATGGGGTATGCCTTCCTGGAATCTGGACAATTCATGGATTTCTGTGTAGGATTGCATTCCTAGTCATGGTCTCGAGGAACTTCAGCCTGGACCCTTTGGAAGATCAAGAGAGGGTGGTGGCGAGGACAGGACAGCAGGTGACTGTCAGAGTTTGCAGCCAGACAGGGCTCATCTTTCAGCAGCTGTAAGCCATTTATTAGTTGGGTTTTAATGTTTCCGCAAAGACCCCATTGGGTGGGCAAAGACGGCAGAGAGAGACAAATGTGGAAAAAAATTGTGTTAATTACCAGTCCATTTATATGACGCAGATCTGACCCCGTCTGTCATCTCTTCTCCCTGACTAGCTACTTGTCAGATCTTACATTTTCATAACGGGATCCCAGTGGGGCCTTTGTTGTCTGCCATCTCCATGGAGACAGCCGCTGCAGCTGACTTTTTCTGTTAGAACAAACCGCCAGCACTTTAGAAACCATTTTGGAAGCATTTGTCCCAACAGCCTCAGCTAATCTCTCTTTCATTTGTAATTATCTTATCACACAAGCACTCTGGTGGTGCTACAATGGCATTTATTTTCTGTCGCCCCCTCCCAGCCCACTTAACCACTGGTCTGATGGACTTCTTGACACTTTGGAATATAAACCAAATAGAAATTAGAAGAGTGGGGGAAAAAAGATAAAGGATGGCTGAAGGGACATAACGTACAATCTTGGGAAGAGTACAGCAGGTTTCCACCAGACCTTGGTCCCTGTAGGCCATTCTGTTGTGGTCTGGTGTTATTGAAGGAGGCCGAATGATTGGGGGTGGAAGCCTTTGA
This sequence comes from Iguana delicatissima, assembly GCA_948472985.1. Lineage (NCBI taxonomy): Eukaryota > Metazoa > Chordata > Lepidosauria > Squamata > Iguanidae > Iguana > Iguana delicatissima. The sequence continues at coordinate 259,193 of CAOKZL010001871.1, read as the reverse complement.
GAAGGGCCGTGATAGCTCGGCCAAGAATAATTGAACAAATTGTTTATTGGGAGAATCAACAGCTGTAGAGAACAGGCGATTTCCAGAGGATTAGGAAGGAGCTGTGAAAGGGTACTCCCACGGGAAGTTTAAAGCCTTCCTCTTGAATCCAGCCAGCCAAGAACACATGTTGAAGGCTTTGGTTTTCTTTTTAAGGAGCTCCTTCCCAACATTATCACTTTTCAATTGATCCCATATAGCGGGGTGGGCAAAGAGAGGCCCTGGGGCATCTTGCAACCTCAGGGGCGTTTTTGCGTCACTTGAACCTTCCGCATGCCCTGGACTGCATACCATTCAACATTTCACAGATGAAAACCAGGACACCTGTGGCCACGAAACAACAGAATGTGGTCAAGATGGGCAAAACTGTTAATGAGGAAGAACATATGAACTAGGAGTGGCTGTAGCTGTTTGCTTTTGCCTTAGCTTATGGAGAAGGACAAGATTCTGCCCCTCTTCTCCCACCTGCTGAGTACAAACCCCTTTTCATCTGAACTCAGCTTGCAGAAATGGAAATAAACTGAGGACAAAAGGGGAAAGTGGGAGGAGGAGAGAGAAACTGGGGCATTTTAAAAGCAGCTGGAAAAGTGCGGTGGCAGAAGATTAATTAGAACTATCCCTGGCTATACAGGGCAGTTGGAGGGTATGGGATTTTTTCTGGCCAAAAAGGAGTGGCAATTCATATGCTAAATTAAGGATATAATTCTTCACTAATTTCATTCTCAAAAGAAGCAACAAGTAGTTTTAGCAATTTTCTTCCTGCTGGAAGAAAGTCTTCCAAAACCATGCAGTTTTGGAAGACTGTTCAAAATTCAGAACTTATTCTGCCCAAAATTTGCATCTGATTGTGTGTGTGTGTGTGTGTGTGTGCGCGTGTGTGCGTACAAAACTGTTCTGCACAGAATTTCATTTTTTTCAGCACAACCCTAAACAGAAAGTCCTGTTTTCTGTGCTAAAAAAACCCCACTTGCAAATTTTGCATAGAATGTCCTGAACTTTGAAAATTTTCCTCAGTCTAGGATTCTTCTGACCAGGGTTTCCCAAACACTCCAGAATTGTGTTTCCCCCCCCAAATCTTTTCAAACGTTCTTTCCATCCCTATTTTAAACAGTGGTTGTGTTTAACATCACTGCACTAACATAAAAAATGCTGGACTTACAACTCCTTTTGGGTTTGGATTGGGGTCATTTTTGGCAGTCCATGTGGCCATTGGAAGGCCCTCAGACAGAAATCTGGCCCACCAGGCCTGCTACAGTTGCTCACCCCAACTGTAAAGGAAAGATTGCTTGACAAATGCAATGCAGAATGCAAAAATGAAAATGTAATGAAAAAATGTAAAATGTAAAAATGAGAAATGGAAAAAAAAAGTTCCATTAGTTGAATTGATATTAGGGCTGCTCACTACTTTTTCCAGAGCCCACCAGTCTTTATCTTTCTGACAACAACTGAACGGGCAAAAAATGCACTATGAAAAGTTCTTCTTGGCCTACAGATACATGGTTGGGAAAACATCACTCATTTCTAGGGTAGCCATTTATGCATCGTCAGAAAAAGAAGAAATGAATCACCAGAAAATAAAGCAAGAGAGAGCTGGTTTCCACAGACTATCTCCCAACACACTTATGTTGATTTACATGTATGGCATATAATATGTACAGCACACGCAAACACATGCAAATAATTACCAGAAGTTAAATAAATAAATAAAAGTACAACGGCTGGCATCCCATTAGTCAGTTAAGACATCGTAACTTATTACCTCATAAGTATTTCCTTTTCACAGTTATGTTCATGGTAGCATTCTCATTATTGTAAATGCCTCCAAAATTCCCCTTAAAATCCAGGCAGTCACACCAAGGAATGGAGTTCTGTGGTGCTGGTGAGTGGGGTGCTGAAGGATGGACATCCCACTCTCGGCAGTGCAGCGTCTTGTCACCCACTGAAGGGAGCCTGGGTGCATCATTCTTCAGCTTCCCACTTGCCAGCTCCACTGAACTCCATCTCTCTGAGTAGCTGCCTAAGGTGGGTTTGGGGGGGTTGCATTGGGAGAAGGACTGTAGCCATGGCATCATGACCTTGTATCTATTGTAGGATCTCAACCAGGATATCTGAAGGTAGAGAGGAAAACTGAGCCAAACATCAGGGTGTGGTCAAGATGGCCACTGGTGCTTGGTGTTGACAGTAGCTTCAAGTCCCCAGCCTCTTTTCCTCAATTCCTCAATTTGAAGAAATTCTTTTCCTCAATTTCTCTTTTCCTTTTTCTTCAAATCCAATGTCAACTGGACAGTCTTTCCAATAAGGGACATTATCATACAGATAACTGTGCTCTAACAGACCTTCAAACAGAAGACTGTACCCTATGAAGTAGCATGCCTGGCCAATTTATCACCATAATTCCTCTAGCCTAGTTCTTATTCAGGCAGTGAATTTGAGGCTGAGATCTGCTTCAGCCAAAAGGTGAGAACTTACATATTAAAATTCTTCTATACCAAAGATGGGGAACTTTTGACCTTCCAGATGTTTTAACTCCAGTTTCTAGAACACCAGTACAGTAAGGGATTATGGGAGCTGAAGTCCAAACTAGGCATTCTATGAGGTGGATCAATATTAGAGTTGGACAGCCAAAGTCACCACAGCCCCATGCATAGCCCCTTTCCTTCCTCCTATTTACAGATGAAGGACAAATATTGCCTTTCACTTCTAGCAAGAAGTGGCAAACAAGTCAGCTACGACAGAATAGAATCCTCCTGATTAGTCCTTTACTTGAGTAGGCCCACTCAATCCAGTGTTGACTTGTGAATCAATGCATAAGGAAATATCATTGGGTTTATTCTAGTCAAAACTAACAATAGGACTCAAGCGAGAGACAACTGTGAGTAATTTGAAGGCTTTTGCTAGGGGTTTGCATGGTTGGACACCCCACAAGGGTCACAGTTGGCTTATTGAACCTCCTGTTCAGAACCTGGAAGTGTTCTTTATTGGACAACAAATTCTAGAATTCCCAGCCAGTAGTGAGACCAGACAATATTTTCTGAAGGGGAATTTGCCCAGGCTCTGCTTTTGACTGCCCTGTCCTCTACCTTTTGCCTCTAATATCCACATCCTGCATATCTATAGTTTTTATAGTTTTCAGCAGAACTTTCCACACAACATTTTGGGCACACTGCTCTTCTAGCAGCACTAATGTTAAAAAGAAAGAGATCCCCAAACAATCAAAAAGAACAGTGCTCTGAAGCCAATGATATGAAGGATGAACAAAGGCAACATCACCATACTCTCCAACTGTTCCAGTTTGGTAGAGACAGTCCCGGTTATTCCTCTTGTCATTCTACTTTTTCAGCTGCTTTTTAAAATGTCCTAGTTTCTCCTCCTTTTTCCTCAGTTTTCTCCAATGGCTGCAAACTGAGTTCAATGTGCAAAAGCAGGTTATGCACGTTTATCTCATCAGAGGGAAGGGGAGAAGAGGGGCAGAATCTTGCCCTTCTTGGTAGACTCAGGCAAAAGCAAACTGTTGCAGCCTCTCCTAGCTAGTCTATTCTACCTTATTAATAACTTTTGCCACCTTAACCACACCCTGATGTTCCTTAGCCATATGTGTCCCAGTTTTTATCTGTGAAATGTTGGCAGGTATGAGAGCACAGGGGAGAGAAAGAAAGCGAGAACAAGTGGCACAAAGAGAAATGAGGGGTGTCTGGCAGCTTCTGTGTCAGCAGGGCAGTGAGTCCAGTCTGAGTTTTACTCCAGACTTTAAGGGGGCTGTCGAAGGTACTTAACCCCCTTCCCAAATAGGTTCACCCCCTTGGAAAGCTGTTATAATGTTCAGATTAAGAACCTGGTATGGATTTACCACCTCCCTGACATGGGGGTATATGTTAAGAGTTGACATAGCTATATTTAAATATTTGAAAGGATGCCATATGGAAGATGGGGCAAGCTTATTTTCTGCTGCTCCAGAGACTAGGGCCCTTTTCACACGGCATTTTCCATGCGAAAGAGGGCCTGGAGTGTCGCACAATTGTGAGGAGCAATCTGCATGATGGCACTCACAATCATGTGACACTCCAGGGGCCAGCAGGCACCGATTGCGCACCTTTTTATTTTTGGCTAGAAGCTGAAAGGCCCTTTTTGCATGGCATTGCCATGTGAAAGAGGGCCTGGAGTGTCATGCGATTGTGAGGAGCTATCTGCACAATGTACTTACAATTGCGCGATGCTCCAGGGGCCGGCAGGGGCCGATCACGCACCTTTTCATTTTTGGCTGGGAGCCAAAAATAGTGCCCGATCACGCATTGCTCCTGGGCCCTGTGTGCTCTTACCTAGCATGCAGAGCCTCTAGAGCCAGGCTGGTCGTGCTTCCTGCCCCAGTGCAGCCTGGGAAACTCCCAGGCTGCGCTGCGGAAGGAAGAGGCTGGACTCTTAAATGAGCAGGCAGCTCGTGCGGAGCTGAAGGACCCCGGACACAAGAGCCTCTCACCGGAGGCTGCTCATGTGATCCCCGCACCCCAGTGCCAGAAAAAGGTTAGGTGCGGAAAGGGCCTAGGACATGGAACTACAGGAAAAGAGATTCCACCTAAATATTAGGAAGAATTTCCTGATGGTAACAGCAGTTCAGCAGTGGAATATGTTCCCTTGGGGTGTACTGGATTCGCCTCCTTTGTAGATTTTTAAACAGAGGCTGGATGGACATCTGTTGGGAATGTTATGATTGCATATTCCTGCATGGCAGAATGAGGTTGGACTCGAAGGCCCTTGTGGTCCCTTCCAATTCTACATTGCCACTGGAGAGTATGAGTCCCAGGAAAAGGGAGAGAAAGAGAGGAGGAGGAGTGGCAGAAAGAGAGAGACAGCTGTGGAAAGAGAGATAGGAGGAAGGGGAGCGCAGGTGACAGCAAGAAAAAAGGTTGAGGTCTCACCCACCACCACCTTCAGCCTCACTCACTGGTAGGGACCAGCATCCCCGATGGATTACACCCCAAGGAAATGCTTCAATTATCAGGAAGAAGAAGAGAAAAGACTGCCCAAGCTTTCTGTACACAGTGATGGTGGTATGTAAATGTAGTTAACAGAGTAATGATCACAATAATCATAATAATTATGTTATTTTAACCTTTGGGTACAAACATGATACCATCTTGTTGGTTAAATAAAGAAAATAATTTGTGAGTAATGGAAATGCAATCCCTTGGCATTAAGAGCTTTGGTTGCTCATTTTAAAAATACTGTTCAGGCACTCTGCTTATCAAAGAGGTCTTCAATCAAATCTCCCTGCACTACCTACTGCTGAATCAATGTCATTGCTGCGGAATTTCCTCTTGGCTTTGACTCTCTGCCACAAAATGCTGATAGCAGTTGAAGACATTTTCATATTTGTGAAGCTGCAATCCCTTCTGTCCATGTGTTTCACCTTAAATTGCATAGTTTTTAGTGACCAAGAAAAGTAAAAATAAACTGAAAATATATAATGACTCTAACATTCATATGCATGAATGTAATCATGTTGAAACACAGTAATCATGCTAATAAGTAAAATCTATGGCAAATTCCTTCTGGATGTGTGCATAAAACACAGAGCAGTTTGATGCCATTCTAATTTCCATGGCTCTATCGTCAGAATTATGGGATTTGTAGTGTAGTGACAGGCTTAGAATTCTCTGTTGGAGAGCTCTAGTATAGTACAAGAAAATCCTAAATATTCACCAGACTCCAAATCCCAGGATGCCATAGGATAGAGCGATGGTAATTAAAGTGATATCAAACTGCTGTAATTGTTCAATGTGGATATACATTCCAGTTCTGATTCCGATGGATAGAACTTTGTTGACAGCAGCCTTTTAGTGACATGCATGTACCTTGCATGCACATATACCTCTTTTTTGATGGGCACAGGAGGTTATTCCATAGCCCTTGTGCTCCACCCCACAACCTCCTCACTACAGGCACCCATCAAGCCTTGTGAGAGGTTGGTGTTGCTGATGATGATGATGGGAAGGTGAGAGAGCAGGAGGCACTTCCGGCCATGAAGATATGCCTGCTCTGGGCTCCTCAGGAAAAGAAAAAAGGAGTGCATTTCATGTGTGACTGCGTCCTTATTTTTCCCCCCATCCTGAGCTGAGTCTGGCTGCTACTTCATGATCTGAATCACCTCTCTGCCCCTCTCCTCACTGATAAGCAGCAGCAGCAACCCCTCCCAGGCCTCAAAAATCATGCTGGCTCTCAAAAAATTGTGATACCTAGAGCTTAAAATGGAAGTGGGAAGTCAGCTATGATCTCTCATGGAACTCATCGTGACTTGTTGTGAACCCTAGGATTCCAGGGAGCCTTGATTGAGAAACTGTGCTTCAGATAATCTATGGGTGTCTAAAGAATGAACGGGTCATGCAGAAAGATAGTACCGTTTTTCATCTTCCTATTTTTCCTTTGACAGACAGTGTGGTTTGAGCATTGCACTGTTACAACTTTGCAGAACAGACTTTGATCCCCACTCAGGCATGGAAACCCACTGGGTGACCTTGGGCAAGTCACTCTCTCTCAGCCTCAGAGGAAGGCAAAGGCAAACCCCCTCTGCACATATCTTGCCAAGAAAATTGTGCAACAGGTTTGCGTTAGGGTCTCCATGAGCTGGAAATGACATGAATTATTAACCTTGATTTTAAAAAAAAATCTTCACAATTAAGCTGAAGATCATGTACTGCTCAAGGTATGTAGTACACCACTTAGCCACCAGATGTACCTGTATGCCCACAGAATGCAGTGAGGATAAAATTCCATTTCATATAGGACATTTTTATTTCCTACCCAAGGGAACTTTTTCTGTTAGGAAAAAGAATGTGCTCTGTTCCCGTATAGAAGCATGCCACAAATGATGAGACAAACAGACAGGTCAGAGAGCCACTGAAGGTGTCACCTTCAATAATATACCCTCTAACATTTCACAAATAAAAAACCAAGATGTGTGTTGCCAAGCAATGCAGAGTGCGGTCAACATGGCAAAAGTTATTAATAGGGAAGAACACCCAAGTTAGGAGAGGCTTCAGCAGCTTTTGCCTGGGCCTACTGGCAAGAGCAAGATTTTACTCCTCCACACTACTGAGGCCATTTCTGCCCTATACTGTAAAATACTATTATTGCACTTTCAACGTCCTTGGAATTCTGGGGTTTGCAGTTTATTGAGACCAAAGAGCTTTCTGGCTGAGAATTTTAAATGCCCCTCCCTAGACTGCAAACCCTAGGATTCCATAGGATGTTGAAAGTGGAATAATAGCACTGTCACAGTGTAATACAGAAATGCTCTGCGTTAATTGCATACAAGCTTCTTTTTGAACTCAGTTTGCAGCAGCTGAGGTAAGCTGAGGATAAAAGGGGAAAGTGGGAGGAGGAGAGAAAGAATCAGCGACTTTTTAAAAGCAGTTGAAAAAGTGGAATGGCATAGGATTAATTGGGACTGTCACTGTCAATTTGGGACAGTTGGAAGATATGCTCTGTGCAATATCTTTTGCTTTTCCTTTTGCTTCTGACTTGTTTCTACTATATAATCCACTGCCATCCAGGACCTACTGCCCATTTTCCTATCCCTTTCTCCTGCCTTTCCATTTTAAGAAACTCAGCTATCCTCCTTTCCTTCCCCCTCTTTTTTTTCCAGTTGCAGAACTCAAGTGCTTTGACCCTTTCAGAGCTCATTAAGCAGCAGATGAAACCCTGTATGATCAAATTGTTCAAGCCCAGAGCTTACAGCCTGGCAACCGCACATTACCAGGGAAATATTTCAAAGCTAGGCTTGCTCTTGGGTTTAAAGGAAGCATTGCTTTGGCTCAAGTAACCCAGCTGTTTCAATCAGAGTGCAAGACAAAAGACCTCCGGTTGCGGGGAGGCAAAAACAGTGAATCACTTGTGAGACTTTTGCTTCTTTGCTGTCCGGGCTACATTTTCCACCTCAGAAAGCCAGGGTCACTGTCCAGACAAGATGCCTCTAACAGCATCTGCCTAGTAGTCTTTCTCATCTGTTTTTTTTTTAAATAAAATTGCTCTTTGAGATGGTTGCTTTTGCAAAGAACCGGAAGCACAATCAATGTTATTCTATTTTATATAATTTTATTCTAGTTTATTTCCTTTGATTTCAGTAGGATTTTTTTAGTGCATATATTCATTAAATTGATTACAAAGCTGTACTCACCAATGATGGATTATTTCACTATCATTTCTATCTATCATTTCATAAAAGTGTGTTGTATATGCTTGCATGCTCAGCTTTGAAAAGTTACAGGGGGAAGGGGACATGGCTCAGCTGCCAGCGCCAACTGGACTTAAATGCTAAATGGCAAATCAGTATCTATGTACAGCCTACAGATTCAACGTGATTCTTCTCATTAGACTAACAGTTGGACTGCAATTCCCCAAATACCCCAGCCAGAATCTGGAAACTGTAGCTTTAAAAAGTACTGCATCTCTTGGGGCTGTTGACAATCCTAAGATGAACCTATCATAGGATTTTTTTGGCAAGATTTATTTAGTGGGGTTTTGCCTTTGGCTTCCTCTGAGACTGTAGGAATATGATCTGCCCAAGATGTGTTTCCATGGTTGAGTGGGGATTTAAACCCAGGACTTGCAGAGTCATAGTCCAACTACTATACCACACTGGCTCTCTTCTTTAATATTAAAAATACTAATTGAAGCTGACTGAGTAACTTAGCCAATGATTTTGTGTACACACACACACACACACACACACACACACACACACACACACTTAAATATAACAAGTTTGCAGCAGGAGTAGAACAGAGAATTGGAATGTTCTGTTTTGACTAATCAAAGGTCTCTGTTTTTTAAAAGAGAAATAAACTTGGTATTGCAAAGCTCTCTGATATTTTCCTATATACACATTCTTTTAAATTGGTTACCCATGTTTCGGAACTTAAAAATGGGCAGAGGAAATGGATCTTTCATGCCTTCTTGAGTGCTGAACGACTGATGCTCTGGCATAGTAAAGATAATATTTCCCCACTTGCAATCCAGTGGAGAGAAGATTTAATGACACAAAGACTGATGTATCAATGTAGCTCACAAATAGACTTAAATTTAGATTTTGGTCTGCTTTTTTTTTAACCTTCTGAGTGGTGATTTTTCTTCTTTTGTTTTTAATCTCATTTCTTATTTCTACAATGCTAGAAGAACACAAAAGGTAACTGAGAACCTTATAGTGTATTTTTAATTTGCCAAAAATTTTGAATAAAATATAATAAAAAATAAAATTTCTTTAATTAGAAAAGGTAACAATTTCCAAGTTCTGTACATGCATCGTGTTTGTGCATGTGATGTGTCCATTCTGCTCTCTTTACATGCTAGATGGTATACATCAAAATACAAAATGTATTTGGCATGGGACTGGTAATGGCTGCTTTCAGCTGTAATGTGGGGATTGTGGTGTTTCTGTTTACACCTTGGCATTCTACTCATTAGACATTTGCTCTCTTTAGCTGAAAGATGGTCAAAGAATGGTCAAGAGACAGCCAGGTCTTATGGTACCAGAACCTGTGACCTTTAATGAGCTTGCATTCCGGAGTGAGAGGATAGTTTTGAGAATTTGCCTTATCAGATGTGTTTTCACTCTGTGCTGAGAAAGTTATTAACCAGCTATGTATGTTTGTAAACTTATATCCTTTCAATTATACTCCATATCCTATTGGCAGGGTTCAGACAGGCTGATAGTCTCTAGCAGGACATCTGACTGTCTGATCTTCTTTACTGCAGGAAATGACAGTATGTGCTGAAAGTTTTCTTGAATAAAGATTTGACTCCTTGTAAGTAAACCTGGGTCTGGCTTATTACCTTCTTGAGATATCTAAACCCCAGACATCAAGGACCAGAGAGGACAGGTGACCAAGAACCAAACTCAGGACCCAGCCATGACATGCAACAGAGAATGGCCACTCAAACGCCATCCTTTCCCTGCCCACTAGAGGGGCGGGATCAACTTCACTGAGCGACAGCGCATTTGTGGCCCTTTGTCACCTGAGTGCTTCTTGTGGGATCCGACATTAGAGGAACATTTCACGGAAAGCCTGAACCAGTGCTATTTCTACATATCATGAGCCAGTTCTGGCCCTGGCAGCAGCATTGTCACTGTAAGGAGAACCACGGCTGGGAAATCCATGACTGAGGCTTGGCCTGACCTAGAGATGGTTCTACTCCATGTTAAGCATGGCAATGAAAGCCAATTTCTGCTGGAGGCAACAGGCAGTTCTTCCATCATGGATTTAACATGGAAAGGAACTAAGATCTATAATGGAAGGCTCAAAGTTCAGTGTGTTTGTGCAGAGGTGGAGTCTCTTGCAGAACATGGTATTTTTCTTACCCCCCAATATGCATGGTCTGACAGATGAACAAATTGAAGAGCTGAATCTGAAGGATGAATGGGCAGAAAAATGTATTTCCAGTGGTGTAAGTGTTTTTTAAAAAGATGAAATTGAACAGAGAAATGGCCATGGTAAACTGTGAACGGTTGGACAGTTTGAGGATGACATACTTCATTATCTTTTATAATAAACATAAATTGGGGGGAAAAAGAAACAGAGATTGACCAAGATCTTGTTTGAATGCTAATGGAACTTAAATCTCCACTAGTGTGCACCACTACTCTCAGGAGTGATGGCAGTACCTCCTTCCCCATGTTTTCAACAGAACCTGGATGGCTTTCAGTGCTTGGCCATCCAAACACATTGTAGGTACACCTTGGGAAGGAGACAGAGCTGTTGCCTTCTTCCCTGGGGCAATGTGATAGCATGAAGCTTCTCAGGTGCACCCCCTTGGCCAGTCAATGCCCAGGGTTGAGCTGTGTCCAGGAGTCATCCGCCTCTCTTTTCTTCCAAAAGCAAGAAGTTCTTTCAGGATCAAGAGCCATAGCCACATCTGTGGGAAAGATTTAAAGCTTTATTTCCAACTTCCACAGAAAAGGATATATGGCAAGAAAAAAGCAGCTGGACAGTCTCACATTCAGCTCCTGGGTACTCCAATACAACAGCAGAGAAATCCTCTCACTGGCCTACAAGTACACAGCACCACCACAGTCCAAGATCTGTGCTGAAGCTCACTGAGCATAACACAAGGAGTCTTATTTATTCGTGTAAAGCCCCTTGTCTACCTGTGATTTTACACATCTGTCCTAATTAGTGCAACTGTGTATCTAGACTGTATGACAGTCCACCACACTTGTCTTTGAAGGTCATGTTCCTAATTCTAAACAACTGTCCTTGGACATCTCCCCAGGTGCTGATGTTCATACCAACAGAAACCTGAGAAGACAAGAATTTCTTGCTACTTCCTCAGGCTTATACCATCCCACTAACTAACAATATGTACCAAAGATGCATGAAGTTTAATTCTGTAGCTTCTTGGATGTCAACTAAAAACAACATTGTTTAGGTGCATTTTCAAGAGAGTCCTCTTGGATAATTTGCTGTCCATTGTTTGTTACTACTGTTGCTATTTTGGATTATACACTTTGGGTTTTTCATTAAAAACTCCTTTGTTGTGATTGTTGTTAGCTGCCTTGGGATATAAATATTTTAATCAATCAATCAATCAATCAATCAAGTTAATCTATGTGAAACTACCTAGATCCAAGAATAAGGGATACACCTTTCCAATTATCCCTTTTGTATTCTTCGCCATTATTAATCATTCAGCTGTTACATATTAAGATATAGGTGTGTTCATTTGAAAAAAAGAGATGGCTTTCAGTAGCATTGGCAGTCCCTGCTGAAATCACAAAACACAGCCACAATGAGAAGATGAAATGCAAATGTTCTGCATTGCAGAAGATGCAAATCAGAGCCTTAATATATTAACCTAAATAATACTGCTGAAACACAGAGAAATAACTAGCCACCTATGCTAATAGCTAATTCATGATAGAAGCAGTTTTCAATTAACTTGAACATTTCTTTAGCAGATCATCTTTCAAACATTCTCCAGAATTCTACTTACAAAAGGAAATCCACTGCATAATTCATGACCAAGAACTGATAAGACCAGTCTCCATACTAGCAGTTGTATAGAAAAATCTAAGGAATAGTAGCATGAATTGATGATAAGCTTGAATTTCATCTTTGATACATTTTGTTTATGTGTGATATTGATCTTTTGTGGTTGTTGTTGTGTGCCTTCAAGTCATTTCTGACCTAATGTGAATCCTTAGGGTGTTCTGGGGCTAAGAGTGTTTGAAATGCCCAAGGACACCCAATGGGCTTCCATGCCTGAGCAGGGAATCGAATCCTGGTCTCCAGGGTCATAGTCTGATACTGAAAACAGGATGTCACACTCAGAAATAATCAAAATGATGGTGATGGTGGTGGTGGTGATCCACTCAGAGGTGAAATATGAGTATATATTTTGCAACAAATGCACATCTGTTGAACGTTAGTGGCTGGTGACTTCCATGTGAGTGGGTCAGTGAATGTATGCCAGGATTTTAGACTGAACTTTAAAGATGTTTTTCAACTGAATTATTCTGGAGATATGGTGCTGCACCTTGGATAGCACCTTTAAAGTTTAGATTAAAGCCCGTGCACATTTACTGACTCAGTGACACAAAAGATGCCAGCCATCCCTACTTGTTGCATGTCCTCCAACTTTCCTGATTTGGCACAGACAATCCCGATTAATCATCTGTAGTCTACTTTTTCAGTTGCATGAAAAATGCCCCAGTTTCTCTGTCTTCCTCCCACTTCCCTGTTTGTCATCAGCTTATTTCTACTACTTCTTTACTTCCTACTGGTCTCCTTCTCCTGGCAGCTAAGTGTATTTCTGTTTTCGCAAACTTTGGGTCATTAGAACTTTGCTGTGGAAGGATTTTTAAATATGGCTACTGTGTTTTGCAATTTTTTCGTATCTACTTTATTCCAAATGCTTGGAACTGTTTTGAATTCAGTGCCATTTTTAATATGAGAGTTTTTAAATTTTTTAAAATTATTTTCATGCTGTTTTTAAATTATTGTGAATTATTTTAACTATGTGTTGGTCTGTAGCTACAGGGGGAGGCAAAAAGAAGGCATTGTCAACCAAACAAGAATTCTGCCTCCTCCATGAAATTTTCTTTCAATCTCCTGATTTCTAGCAACACAGTAACTTAAAAGCTCGGCTGAGCATTTAGAAATACAGTTCAACCATCCAAGGAAAGGTACAGGAACAATTACCAGGGAAATGTGAATACTGCACATGTGAATGATTTTCACTATCTCACTTTCTGCAATTCTAGAAATTTGGAGACTGAAGAATAATTTCATGGGGGGCAGAATTCTTACTTGGGAGCAATGTTCTCATTTTGCCTCCCCCATTGCTACATTCCAGACTATATGCTGTTTTATTTTGTATTGGAAACTACTTGCATGCCATACTGGGAGAAAAGATAACTAGCTAACTAACTAATTAGTTTTCACCGAAGGACATTAAGGTCTGCAGTAGGAAGATGAAACTAGGGATGGAGGGGTGGAGTAGGGAATTAAGAAACAAATTATGTAGTGAAAGGCACCCAGACTTCAGCACTTCTGGTATGTGCACAGACTAAGACCCTGGAAAAATAAGAGTCCAGGGATTTGCTTCTGAGTTGGTATTGCATTAACAAACTCCAGCCCTAACCAGTATTTCATAGATCTTTCTTCCATCGGGTCATTTTGCAAACATTCTGAAGGCTAAAGTCAGACCTCTCCATTGTTAGATGGACTTGACCCCAGGTCAGATGTTGAGAACGCTGTCAGACTTTAATGAGTCTTAGACAATCACATACTTTTAGTAAGCATGTGCTTGAGGTTAATCTTGTACATAAATGAGCTAGCATTAAGACCAATTTGCCCTTGTGGATCTGTTCAGACTGACCTTTTCCAGAACATTTGAATTACTCAGAATTAGAAAGGTCCTGACTTGGATCTGGATGATATGAAACTAGATCATAGAAACAGCAGAAGAGGTTTCAAGAATGTTCCAGGGATGTAATGCTTCAAGACCTCTAATGAGATGGGACATAGAGATGCAAGGTTTCCATGGGGAATGATAATGACTGCATATATATTTTTAAAATGAATCAGAAGAAAACCCTATGGTAGAACTCTTTCTTCTGTGGAGAACTGCTCATTACAAGAAAGAGAAAGCTATCAATAAATACAAAAAATCCTGCCTTAGCATTCTTCTTACCTGTAATGTGCAACCTGATTTATACTAGTTTCTATGACCTGGTGCTTTCCAGAAGTTTTCAGCTCCAACTCTCATGACTCCAACAATTCAAAATATTTGCTGGGTTGGCCCTAACTCTAACTGCAACATATATGCAAGAGCATCCTACATGTGTCAAGGGAAGAGGAAGAAGGGACTGGAAGAAACAACTTAAGTGGGTGGAGCATACTGTGAAGTGATAAGAACTACCCTCTTTCTAAAAGGGGCTCATACATCACTTCACAGTATCCCCCACCCACTTTAGTTGCCTCTTCCAGTCCCTTCTTCCTCTTCCCTTGACAAATATAGGATCTTTTTGCCTTCTGCCCAAGTGCACACCTGTGGGAAAACGTGCTGGCATGCTCTTCTTTGGAGCTGTCATGGATTCAAACAGTTTATGAGTCAATCGATGACAGATGAATTAACTGCAGAGAATGTGAATGACTCAATACATTCTGTCTTCAAAATTACTTTTTACATCCAAACTGTGTCACCATTTAATTTATAACACAATATGTATATTTTACACTGAGAGCAGCAAGCTTCTTCAGGGCCCTTTTCGCACGGCATTTGCCATGCAAAAGGGTCCTGGAGCATCGCGCAATTGTGAGGAGTGATGCACATGACGCACTCGCAATCGCATGACGCTCCAGGGGCTGGCAGATGCCAATCACTCACTTTCATTTTCGGCTTTGAGACGAAAATGGTGCATGATTGCCCATCGCTCTGGACCCCCGCACGCACTTGCTGCGTGTGCAGAGTTCCGGAGCCAAGGCAGTTGCACTTCCTGCCCCTGTGGAAGGAAGAGGAGGGGCTTTCACACCACCTGCTCGCGAGCAGGCAGCAGCTGTGGATCTGAAGCAATGGGGACGTGAGAGCCTCTCACAAGAGGCTGCTTGCACGATCCCCGCACCCCAGCTTTGCAAAAAGGTATGATGTGGAAAGGGCCCAGGTCTTCACTAATTAGAATGGTCTCCAATTCATTTTTTTTTTAATTGTCTTCAAATATTTGAACACATATATTTTGATGCTGGAACATATTGACCTAAATCTCAACTGAAACAGAGTAATACCATTGAACATATTGGATTTACTTCAGGGTTGACTCACTCTTCAACAACATATTTTTCCATACCTTGGCTCAGTCATTAAGCAGAATGGAGACTGCAGTCAAAAAAATCAAAAGTCTAGGATTTAGAAGGGCAGCGAATGAAGGAACTAGACAAGATCCTGAAGTAAAAAAGTTATATCACTGAATACTAAGGATTGTTCATGGCAATGGATTTCCAATTTCTATGTATGTTTGTGAAAGCCGGACAGTGAAGAAAGCTGATAGGAAGAAAATCAACTCATTTGAACTGTGGTACTGGAGAATAGTTCTACAGATACATGGACTGCTAAAAAGACAAATAAATGGATTCTAGAACAAATCAAGCTGAAATTCCTCTACAAGCCAAGATGACTAAACTGAAACTGTTGTTCTTTGGACATATTATGAGAAGATATGACTCACTAGAAAAGACAATAGTGCTTGGTAAGGTAGAAGGCTATAAGAAAAGAAGACGACCACTAGTAAAATATCTCAAGACATCTCTATCAAATGTGAAAGAGCATCTTGTTAGTGTCTCTTTAAGCCTGCAGTTTTACACATGCCTAGCAGGGAGGGAGCCCCACTGAACACTAAGATACTTATATTTAAATAAACATCTGTTTGGTTTAATCTGAAAGAGTTTCCAACACAAGCTTTCTTGGTGAACCAGTCTGTCATCATGGTTGGCATTTTTTTTTATAAAAAAAAGATTAAGACCAGCTTTACCAACTCCATTTTGCTGATGGAGCGAAGAAAAGTACCTTTCAAAAAATATTTTTTTCAAAATACACAGTTTTGTTAATAGCTGCCACGGAGCTTCCTGTTTTTCTGGTTCTTTAATCTCGTTGAAAAGGGATCACTGATGTTACTAGGAAGTCACTAAGCTTTGCTTAGGGAAAGCTGAAAACACCACCAAGTGTGTCCTCAAACAGAAGGTGGTGCAAGGAAAATAAACCAGGACCCATCAAATGAATCCTGAGGAAATCAAGTATTTGACAACACATTTCCTGGCTGAGATCCTGCTACAGTTCAGATTAAGTTCAGTCATCTTTGGATCCCTTTAGTTCTGGTTCAGAGGATTTTCAGTAGGAACTGGCTCTCTTATCAAACATGACTGTGGGTTTCAAATGGAAAGGCAGTTCAGTGAAGAAGCCTGAATCAGCTGAAAAAGCTGGCCAGAGCTGTAACGTCAACAAAACAGAACTATGGCCACATGGAACCTGGATCTTAGGCCATTTCTGCACGATGGGGCTCTTGCGTGTTGTCCAATCACAGCCCCAGAAGGGAAGGAGGCATGACAGGAATGGTCCCCTCCACAGGTGACTGGTTCTCTGTGGCCATTTCTGCACGCATCTGTTATAGTGCGATGATTCCACTTTCAACTTCCTATGGAATCCTGGGGTTTGCAGTTTCAGGAGGGACCGGCTGGCCCCTCCCAAAACTGAAAACCCTAGGATTCCATAGGAGGTTGAAAGTGGAATCATCACGCTGTAACAGACTTGTGAGAAAATGGCCTGTGGAAGGGAGTGTCCTATCTCAAGTCCTAGTACAGCTGATAAATCAAACAGAACAAACTGAATATCTCCCAGCTTGTTACTTACTTCCAGGCAGTAAGCAAGGAGTCATAAATAAAGTCAAGCATAAACAAAGTCCAGCAGGGTTTCACAGCAAGGGAGTGTCCAAGGTCAATCAAAACATTTGTCAAGGCATCCAGCAAGGTAGCAGGTCAGATAAGCTCTGACAATTCCTGGAGTGGAAGAACGCCAGCTAAATAGGTCCTGAACCTAGTGCAGCTGAGACTTGATTGATTGCTGCCGGCTATAAATCCTGAGAGAGTGAGGCTGGCTCTCTCTTTGCTGCCTGTGCACTGCAAAGGTGGGTCGAGGTAAGTGTTCCTCCATATCTGAAGAGGCAGGACTCTCTGTTGGAACTGGCACCGTCCCTTGTTCTGTTTCTGGCACTGTAACCTCTCTTTGTACAGCAGGCTCTGGCGTGCCTTCTGTTTCAGCCTCTGGCATGCCCTCTGCTTCAGACTTTGAGTCAGAGTCCATGCTCTGGAAGCAGGGCATGACAGGGAGCGTGGTAGCCCCACCTCTTCCTTCTGCAGTGCAGCTGGGCACTTCCCAGGCTGCACCTGAGAAGGAAGTGTCGCCATCATGCTTCCTGTTCTTCTGCAGGACAGCTAGGTATGGGAGCATCACATGATCGCAGGTGTTAAATGGAGCAATGCTATGGGGATGGGATGGCAGCGGGCCGGTGACAACATCATGTGGAAGCACAATCAGCCAACTGCTGCCATCCTGCCCCATAGTGGGACAATCCCGCTGTGTGGAAACGGCCTGAGAAGGATGCTATCAACAGTAAACAAGGAGAGAAGGATGACGTCAACTTATTCACTTCTATCTTGTTTTTCCCCTATACTGAAACAAAAGGGGGCTTACAAATATTGCAAATATTAAACACATATAGGGATAAAAACACATACAAAAGCATAGGAAAAGATTAGGACTAAGGGAGGCATGCGGAGACTAAAGTATATACAGTTAAAAACAAATACAAGGGCGTAGGAAAAACCTAGCTATGAAGTAGGTGTATGAAGATTTTAAAACGTTCAGATAAAAACACATATAAAGGAAGAAAACTAGGACTCAAAGAGGTGTACAAAGATATATAAATATAGCAATAGCATATGCAAAAGCATAGAGAAAAAAAACTAGGACTGAAGGACAGTTAAAAGTTAAAATGTATACAGATAAAAGCACACAAAAGCATAGGAAAATCCTAGATCTGAAGGAGGCGAATAACAAACAAATACACACACACACACACACACACACACAAGTATAGAGGAAGAGCCTAGAACTGAAGGAAGCTTAAAAATTAAAACATAGAGAGATAAAAACTTATAACAAGTGTGGGAAAAATATATAAAAAGTTTTTTAAAAATGCAATTAAACTATCCACAGAATTAAAAGTGTTTAAAACAAATCCATTAAAAAGGGAAAGGAGAAAAAAAATCCTTCCTTAGGCCATTTCTGCCCTACGCTGTTCTAGTGCTATTATTTCCCTTTCAACACCCTGTGGAATTGTGGGATTTGTAGTTTACTGAGGCCAAAGAGCTCTCTGGATGAGAGTTCTAAATGCCCCTCCCTAAACTGCAAACCTCAGGATTCCAAAGGATGTTTAAAGTGGAATAACAGCACTATAACAGTGTAGTGCGGAGAGGCCCTTAGTTCTCTCCTTTAGTACAACCACTTTTCTGTGTAGCTTCCCAAAGATTTTCTTTACGATCTTGTACTTCACTTGCAATGTGCTTGGCCTCCACTGGGGGTATGTGTAATGCTATGGTAAAATGCTCCTTCTTTTGCTTTTGTGAGTCTGTAGCGTTGTCTTTGTCATCCTCAGAAATTCTGAGTGCTTTAGCTGAAGTGCTTAATCCTTTCCCTCCCTACGTGAGCCTCCAGTTCTGTGAGATCCTCTTTCTACTTATGAAAGTGTCTGTCATACAGATGGCTTGCGGCACCAGATCGATGTATGTGCAAATCAGACTGAGAAAAATGAAAGCCATTGTCTGACGGATGCTCAGTTGTAAATCCAACCACAAATGATTATTTCTCTACACCTATCAATGACTAACTCTTTTGCAACAGGGATGGGAAAGTATCTTACCTAACTGACATTAATGTGCTAAGTATTTCTGTGGTATTAATTCAACAAGGAATAATTGCTTTATTTAGATTTAAATGAAGGGCACTTTGTGGGCTGAAGATGTTTATAAGAAGATGTATTCATTTCCTCTGATTCCTGTGAGTAACGCTCAGTAGTCAATGACTAATAGGCCTGATTATGTGACTATACGAAACATAAACAGGTACAGAGATGAAGAGAAAATTGCGCCCATTTCTATGACTCTTCAAGTTCCCTTGACAGGACTGGAAAGTCCTAATAAAATCATTTTATGGAACAGAGATTATTTTCTAAAACAAAACATGCTCAGAACTGCCTGGTAACTGTTGTTGTTTCCCCACCCATCTGGATATATACAGGATTCAGGGATAACAGAAAGGAGTTTGGAAGAAGCCCTCTCTTTTTAATGTCTGTATAAAATAAGCCACTGAAAAGGACTCCAGACTTGGTGAATGCTTCTGGAAGCTCAGTCCTAGAATGTGTTAAGCATTACTATGCTCTGAGCCCACCCACGTTTAAATGACTTTTAGAATTCCAGCTTGTCAGGAGGGGACAAAGATGTTGCTGCTGCTGAACTATTCCTACTTGGCTTCTCCTGCCAGTTGGAGTGGCTACACAGATCATGACTAGTTTTGTCCACGGTTTGTTTAAAAGTGATCAGGCAACAGATGGACTGTTCTTGTTCCCAGCTGATTTTGTGGCCATCAGAGTCCACCTGGCTGAAATATACGCCCCTCCCACACACACACATACACAGAGGCCCCTTCCACACAACGTCACTGTGTTGCTTCCGGGACGGGATGGCATTGGTTGGCAGATTGCAATTCTGCATGATGTTGTCACAGTCCCATTGCCATCCCGTCACGAAGCGTCATACTCACGCAGTATTTGCAAAATGGAAAAAATCCATTTTGCACTTCCAATCACGCAGCGCTCCTGTTCTTACCATTCTGTGAAAGCCGTGGAAGCGCAGTTGCAACAATTCCTGCCTCAGTGTGGCGATGGCAAGTGCAGAAGGAAGAGCCGGAGCCATCGCACTTCCTTCCGCAGGGAGCGAGCAGGTGCGGAGGGGAGCGGTGCTGACATGCTCCCTTCTGGACCTGAATTGCAGCGTGATAACATGGAAGAACATTGTTGTGCGGAAATGACCAGAGACAAAACATGTGATTTGCACTCCTCAAAACTTGTAAGAAGTGTGATTCACCTTTAAAACAAGGCCTACAACCTCTGAGCACTTTGCTTTAATGAACAATAAGGGATTTAAAAAAAAATCCAGAAGTACATTTCTCATTACTTCTGGCTTCAGTAGAGAAGCTTGTGTTTCCCGCTTGAGTCCTAGGGGTAGAAAATTGCCTCCTAGTCCTGCTGAAGTTTTTCTCACTTGACATAAAGTTACATCCAATGTGGGATCTAATAATAATAATATCAACAACAACAACGTTTATTTATAACGCCCTTCACACCAAAGAGCAGAACAACGACATATACAATTAAAAAACATTCAAAGACAAAGACAAAAAGACATTAAAACAAAAAGCGCAACAACAATACATGGAATGAAATCCCCACCAGTCACTACCCACCTCAGCATCTTAAGCACATCTTAAGCACATCTCAATGACTTAAGATGGAGAGTCAAAGAGGAAGGCCTTCAACCATTTATGGAAACGGATGAGACCCTCCTCCAGCTGGAGGTCCAAAGGAAGACTATTCCACAAATGCGGAGCCAGATCTCAAAAGGTTCACAGCCTTGACAGAGCTATACGCATTGGTGGAACAGACAATAATCCTTCACCTACGGATCTCAAATTCCTGGAGGGAACATACCAAACAAGCTGAGCTGCAAGACCCAAGCTTATGATTCCAGCTTGTTAGGAGAGCAGTAAATCAAGTTTGTGGTAAAGAGGGATGTTCCTGATTTTGGAGGGTGGAGGAGGGGAGGAAGAAGATATTTCTGTGTCATGTGGAGTGAAAATAGCCATTTTGATTCTTTGGCCACTTCCACACTACACTATTATAGCAATAGCATGTGTGTATTTCTATACTGCTTATCAGCTAAGTGCTCTCTTAAGCAGTTTACAATGTGTTAGCTAATTGCCCTCAACAAGCTGGGTAGTCATTTTAGGATGGAAGGCTGAGTCAACCTGGAGCCCGGCAGGATCGAACTCACAACCTTGTGGCTGCAGTACCGGCATTTAACCACTGCGCCACCAGGGCTCCCTGTTATAGTGCTATTATTCCACTTTCAACATCCTATGGAATCCTGGGATTTGCAGTTTAGAGAAGGGCATTTAGAATTCTCATCCAGAGAGCTCTTTGGCCTCAGTAAACTACAAATATCAGAATGCCACAGGAAAATGAAAGTAGAATAATAGCGTTATAACAGCGTAGGGCAGAAATGGCCTTCCAGGTTGTAAGAAAATATGAAAATAAGGCAGCTTAAATGCAGAACAAATCTTATTCTGAATCCTGAAAAGTGATGAAAAAGCAAGAGTTGCCTCAGCCATGGTTTCCTAAGCATTGACCTCTGCAAATCCTTCCCATCCCTATAGGATGCCTTGATTCTCAGAAAATGTCTTGCCACACTGTTCAGGAGCAGTGGAAAATACAGAAAGAATGGGCAAGAGGTATCCTCCTGTTTCTTCTTCAGTAGGGATGGAGAACGTGTGCTTCATCAGATACTTTGGCCTGCAGCTTCCATTAGAGCCGCTCAACAAGACCAAAGGAATTGTGGGGGTTATAAGCCAAAACATCCAAAGGGTCAAAGGTTCTCCAGTCCTGATCTATGATTGCCTTGATAGTTTTCATGGTCAATGGTGATTCCCTACTAGTTTGTAACAAATATGTCAAAATGAAAAAAAGGACAAATGACAGCTTTTGCCTCTCTGCACCTTTGTATCAGAAACACCTTTACCTGCTTGCTTCCTCCTTCTCATGCATCTAAAAAGAGCATCCATGTCAAGGGAAAAAATGACAAAACATATTGAGCAATTATGAGGATACACTTCCTTATGCTTGCAGAACTAGCATTGGCTCAAGATGCTGGTGGCTTGAAACTGCCTGTGGTACAAGGGAGCTGGGCCTCACAGGGTTGAAACACTAGGACTTTTTGATTAGCCAGGATGATATCAACATTTGCCATTGTTTCAGGCTTTTCTGTGCCGTCAGAGCTTTCATGTGATGTTCATAATAGCTGGGAAGAAAATGGATTTCTCTTCCACCGCACCAATATATATTTGCTGCCATGCAGAGGATCTTGAAGTAGCTTGGTCTTGCGTGGTAATTAAGATCCATCAGCTTTGCAAACCGATTTGCTCCCAGAGAAGAAGAAAATTGCCACAGCTGGTTTCTTAATACGGATCAGCATGGCTGCCTGGGTTTTTGTAGCCTCCTTGGAAATATGGCTTTTGGGTCCATCAGAAGGAGCACCTACATTTTCACAAGACCTTGAAATCTGAAGAAATTTCGAGGCCAGTTAAGGTTTATGTTACTTGCGTAAGCTTTATACTGCATTTCAAGCATTTTTCTGGATTTTTCTGGGAAAAGTGTTTTGTGGACAATATGAATAGCATGCAATCTATAAATCAGTACTTTGGAGACAAACTGTATGCAGAAAATACACACACACACACACACACACACACACACACACACACACATGAGAGAGAGAGATAAACTTGGTGACTAAGAAGGGAGGGAGGAAGGGAGGGTTGACTGTCATATTAATGTTTGTAAGGTAATGGAATAGTTTCTAATAGAAAATTTAAAATATGTTTTTGAAAGGGAAAAAAGAAGAATCATAGAGCTGGAATTGACCACAGGGGTTATCCAGTCCAACCCCTTGCCATGTAGGAACACACCACATACTACTAGAGATGACCAGTGGGTATATACATTCATGAGTGTCTAGAGCAGTTAGATCTTCTGATCACTGAACAAGAGATGGAGAATGCTTTTTTTTTTTCAGACTTGGAGTTAAAGTCTTTTGTTAACAATAAGAGCATGCGGGATCCAACCACATTGACCATTAGCTAAATTCCATGTCTCAACATATGTGACTGCAAATATCCAAGATTTTTTTCCAATTTAGAAGTGATAATGTCCATCTTATACAGTTTTGCAGTCGTCTGCTAGCAGCTCTTGGAAGCCTCCAACATAGGGGTGGAAACCCTGACTTGATTAGCCCTTGTGTGTTAAACAAGAAAATGTGTGTGTGTGCGCACGGGTGCACGTGCACGTAGCTACAGAAAGGAAAAAGATGCTTGTCCTGTGAGAGAGGTTTTGTGCAAATTGCAGAAAATATGATCAGAAAAGTGCTTGGTGCCTCACACTCTCTTGCTGGAGGCAAGAACTCTTGCAGGATTTGGAAAATCATCAACAGGCTGTCTTGATGTGTCGAGACAGCCTGTCTGCCCAGTATCTCACCAGCTCTGAGATTTCCTCACATCCCTATTCCAGCAGAAGTCACTTACCAGAGTGCCACCCAAAATCCTTTTTGACTGTCTGTAGTTTGAACCTGGGACTTTATGCATGAACAGCACATGCTCTTCCACAGCCCAATCTTCACCCAGGTGCTAGGTCTAAGGCTGTACGTCAACAGTAGTGGCTTCTTCAAGCCATAAGAACACAGCTTGCCATGATTTCAGTTTTGTCTACCTTCATTGATTTTCCTGCCCCGGTCACCAGCTGTGGCCCCTGAAAACTGGATTTCTACACGTACATGGATATATTAAAGAGAGAAGAGGGAAGGAGGCACACCTTTATGTGACCCCCATCCCAATCTTGGAAAAGTTACATTTTGGATGACAACTCACAGAATTCCCTAGCCAACATGGAGAATATGGTAACCTTACCAATTTGTAAGCTCCCATTGATTATCTGAGATGACATAGTCCAAGCAAAGGTTTATTGTCTGAGTACAAGCTAGACAAGAGGAAGATCAGAGGCTGTGGAACTGTTGCATTTTGATAATCAGCAGTTGCTTCAGAGATATTCTTGGTCTAGCATCTGATAAGGGAGGTGCTTTTTTGGGGGGGGGAGCTTTGGTGCCCCTACTTCTACCTTAGTTTATTCAGTTATTTCCTCAGTATTAGGTGAAAAATAAGTGAAAAACAAGTGAAATAAGTGAAAATAAGTGAAAAAAATTGGAATATAACATCTTTTTCTATCAGATGCTGATGAAGCTGAAAAACCAAAGGGATCCTTTTTGTTTTGTTTTGTAAAAGAAGATGTAGCAGAGTTAAAAAAAGGTCCTATAGTAAAGTAAAGCGAGCTGTAAGTAGCAGATGCAAAATGGCAGGCTATATGCTGAACAATACCTTATTTTTCACGTACACACATTATGTCTGATCTTGGAAGTTTAGCAGAATCAGCTCTGATTAGTATTTGCATGGGAGACCACCAACCAATACCAGATTATATTTCAGAGGAAGAAGCTTGCAAAACCTCTACCAAGTATTCTTTGTCTAAGAAAACTGTATGAAATTTATGGGGTCACCATAAATCAACAGGTGACTCAAAGGAGTGCGTGTATGTACGCACGCACTCACACACCAGTTATTATGCATGTGCACTAGAGATGAGGTGTGTACATTAGTGTTGACCCTGGTTTGTAAGATTAAGAACCTTTCGCATTAGCAGAGACCAACACCCACTGCCACCGTCCCTCCAACTTCCCGGTTCTTTCACAGCTTTGCTGAAATTTCCCTAGTAACCGAAGGGATTCTCCCAGCAACGATGCACTGTTATAAGACATCTCCACTGCAATCCAAAGTATTTGAGGAGTGGTGGTTTTATGATAAACATGTTCTTGGTAGAGCTAAAATTGGCTGGAAATTGTTTTAAATCAACACAGCCACCTCAGCTATGAAAGCATTTCTTTAGACAGTGCCCTTGTGAGAGACTATACTTCCATTTTTAACACAACATCACTGCTGAAGAATGACAAGTTAAACAACTGACACTGAATATTTTAATGAGGGCTTCTTCCAAGGAAAAAAAATTACCAGGAAGAGATACTGGAAAATAGAGACAAGCGAGGCACATTTTCCTGAGTCAGGAAGTTAGGCATGTCTGTCCTGGCAAAACACTTTGTTAACCAAATACATTCTGGCTTAGGACATCCTTTGTTAGATAAACTATTAAAAAGGTGATCTGTTGGCATGTAAACTAATGATTGTCCATTCTCCTGAATGACTGGGGCATGTACTGGTTTCAGCATCGGACTACACCCCTGGAAGCTAGGGTTCACTTCTCTGCTCAGCCAGGGAAAACCACCAGATGACCTTGGGTGGGGCACATGCTCTCAACCCTACCAAACCCCATAATGGAGTCGCCTTAGGGTCGCCATGAGTTGGAAACAACTTCAGTGGTGGAGCTTGGAGTGTGTGGAGGTAGAGAAGGAGGGGAGCAGGGCTACAGAGAGAGAAGCGTGGCCACTGTGGAGGGGGCGTGACTGCGGTGCATGGGGGCATGGCCAGGGCCCACGAGGGTGTGGCTACAGGCTGGGGTGCCCCAGAAACCTTGCCACCCTGGGTGACTCACTCCCCCGCCCCCACATTCCTACGTGACTGAATAGCTGAAAGGCACACCACCACCACCACCACCACCACCACCACCACCACCACCACCACCACCACCACAACAACAACAACTTGAATGATTAGGAAAAAAATGGATACTCTTTGGAAGATGAATTCCCACTCAGCCGCAGCTAATCCAGGTGTCTTGTGTGCAGAGAGGCCGCATTCTGGAGCACATTGACATGGGAAAGGAAAAGACCACTGAGGCTTGTTTGTTCGTTGTGCTTTCTAAGCATCTAAGTGTGCTATCTGTTTGGACATGCGATATAGGGGCATCGGTTCTTTGCTGTCTGTTACAGTGTTTAAACTGTGTGTCTCCACTTTCTCTCAATCGATATCTAAAATGTTAATAACTTTCCAAGGAACTAGGCTGCCATATATCAAGACCTAGTCCTGAGTCACTAAGTTTGCATGACTCATGTCCAGACGGGAATCGAGGCTGCAAATTTGGCAGGTTTTTTTGTGGCGGGGTGGGGTGGGGGCTCAGCTCCAAGCAAGAGGAAAGGGCTGTGTGCAAATGTCCAGGTCAGCTAAGAGAAGAGAGGCTTGCTAGAATTTTTAAGGCTTAATTCATCTGTTGCTGTAACCTCCCACCCCAGGGAGGGGTCTATGTACTTACTTAGAGCCTTATCGTACCATGGTGTTATACCGTCATAGCGATGCGTTAGTCCTACTGTTGCCTCAGCCTTTTTGCATAATGCCATTGCTCCTCTGGTGCTATTGCATTGCTAGGTCATTGAAAATGTGTTCATTTTTCACGGTGCAAATAATCCCTCGTTCCTGCAACAATTCAGTAACCAGTTAAAGCGCAGATCTCTCATAGCGCTTTCTTCTGCTAATACTCTGTTAGCAGATGTGGTGTCAGTGTGGCCAGGTTATCCCTCCCTCAAGCATCATAGCATTGTGACATTGTGCCGTCATGGTGCTATTAGAGGAGCCACTCATGAAGCAAGAGGCAGGGTACAGGAGTCAGTAATGACACCTTAATGTGGGTGAACAAACCATGTAAATGACACCATTAAAGAGCAAATGTGGCATCAACAATCAGCTTCCCTCACAAGAATGGCTGGAGCAGACTTCAAAATGAATAAAGTGGCATAAAGGATCAGGATGATAGGCTCTTAGTGAACATCCTCCTTCCTTCCTGATCAATGTGGCACCAGGGCTCACCCTCCATTCTTCTCGGCATCTGCTTTACAGCTAGAAGCCAGTAGGCTAGGTTAAATCTTCCTTACCTCATGCCCCTAATTCCATAATAATCCCTTCATTTCATCTTGATCCTAGAAGAGCTCCTTAAGGGTTCTCTCATAATTTTCCAAACAGAAAAATATATTCTCTGTGTGTGATCTCATGTCTTTCCATGACAAACTTTGGTTAACTGTGCTTGGTACTTAAAGTGTAACACTTACCAGAGACTGTCCCTAGGTCTAGAAACCTCGGAGCCTGGGATGATTCTCAACTGGTAACCCCTACAAGGAACACATTCCAAATGGTAATGAAACCACTAAGAGGACTGGGGGGCCATGTATTAGTACTCATTTGACCCATTCCGCCATCTTGTAAACTGGGGTCAGCAAACACTTTGGAATAGCAACCAAGTTTTGCCTCAGTGATCCACACAGAGGCATTTTTATTAAAACGTAAATAATATGATGTCACCGTTTTGTTTTGTTTTGTTTGTTTGCTTCTAGATTTTTGGTCCCCCCACCTTTTTTTTTTTTTTTTTTTTTTTGAAATCAGTTGGAGAGTCAGATTAAGAGAAATTGCAATGTTTTGAACTGTTTTGGATTCTTGGGGAAGGGGAAATCACCATCACTTTTAGGTTCCAGGGAACTGGGGGTACTGGGGTTTGTGAGGGGCTTAAAAAGACAGTTTGGGAGTGGTGTGTTGCCCATGGATCACAATTTCCCCAGTCTTGCTGCTGATAAATGGGGGGTTTGGAAGTGCTCTTTGTCCAGCTGTGTGTTTTCCCCTTGAGTGTAAAATGCTTGACATGGTGCAAGAATTTATAATCGGCCTCCATCACAACTTTTTGCTGTCACATCTGCTAATCAAGCAACTGTTTCCAAGCCAGGTAATTAATTTAAGTGGCATAAGCATATCCAGCCCAGCTTACGATGCTATTTATACGATGTCAGCAGAAAGCAAGCCAGACATAACAACCACTTGATCACCAAATCCAATACAAAATCTAATCTACCTAGGGCCATATTCCCTTCCCAGCCACACTATGGTTGTCCTGGAATAACCTCACCAGCTCCACTGCTGAGTGTTTTGATGTAACTGAAAGGGCAATATAAGTTTGGTAGGCTTCCTTTTATGGGAAACTTGTGTGAGTGAAAACAGGAGATGCCAATAGACCACACCTTCAATAAACACTTAGCATTGCTAGAGCCCCTTTGCACAACCCAGTTCTATAGCACTATGATTCCTCTGTAACTGCCACAGTTCTATCCTACAGAATTCTGGAATTTGCAGTTTAGGGAGAGGCATTTTGAATTCTCAGCAAGAGAGCTCTAGTGCCTCAATAAATTACAAACTCTAGGATGTAGCCATAGCAGGTAAGGTAGAATGTGATGTTATATGGTGCATTGTGAATGGGCCCCATCTCATAACAAGCAGGTAGAGCTTGGCAAACTTATTTTTCTGAATGACAGCTTCCAAAATACCCCAGCTGGCATGGTTAACTCTGGCCAGAAATTTACAGCCCCCAGCCCCATGAGAGGTATGTTTAAAGCTTGGAAAAGTTAGTAGGTTGTGATTTTCCTCCCTGAGAGCTGACCTTTTCTACGCTGTGCCTAGATGTATGTGTATGAGAGCAGGGGGAGACTTGTGCTTTCCATTGCTCTGATCCCCAAGTCATCATATTCTATGTTAATGCTGGAGAGCTTGAAAGAAGGCTATTTCATTTTAATTTTCCTTCAAGTTATCAGTGCGAGCTGTACTGTTCAGACTCTGGTGTCATCAGAGCACTTTAATATTACTTTAACAACTGTGGCTGCATCTTATGAAATCACAGGATATGTAGTTTTCTAAAGTATTTAGAATTGTCTACCAGTGGCCTCTAGTGCAAAAGTTCTCAACCTTTGGTGCTCCAGATATTTTTGACTATAACTGCCAGGCTTCCAAACCGTATCAGAAATGCTGGGAGCTGAAATCTCAGTGTGTTTTGTTTCTTCTTCTTCTGGTTTCACTCTGTTGTGTCCCTACAAGGTCAATGTGATTTGACCAGTGCTAAGCCAGTAGTGTTTATGTTTTGGCTCGTGCTATAAAATTTAAAGAGTCTCAAACTGAGTCCTTCTAAATCTATGATTCTGTGATGGAAGAACCACTGCTGAAATGATCCCTACTGGTGTTCTTGGGTCCTGTCATTCTTCTTTCCTTATTATGTCAAACTTTTCATGCATTTTTCTCTGACACTGAGATGATGAACCAGTTCGACTGATGTCCCTTGTTCATGTATGTGTATAAGGGCACTCAATGGAATCAACCAGGACAAGGACAATGGAAAGAGAACAACAACACTAAACTTGCTATTTTTCTTCAGTCTCTCTCCTCCATCTCCTTCCACTTTTTTCTTCTCTTTTATAAGAAAGGATTGTGAAACTCATGAGAAGAAAAACAGAATAATATCTGAACAGCCCAGAGGGCACCCAGCTTGATGCTTGGGCTCCAAAAACATTATGTGATGTTTTAAAGATTTTTTGTGTCTCTCTCTTGAAGTGTTTTTTGGCATTCCTCCAGTAATTATACTAAAATCATGGGGAGAGGGGAATTATGCATGTGTTATGTATTTATAACAAATAAATGATTACATTTGGCTTCTGTCTTCTGGGGAGCAGAAATCTTGAAACTGCTGCAGTTACATGGTATTAAGGAAGATCTAGAAATATTCTCAGCAAAATCTCCTTCATCTAAAGATTTTTTTCCCTTTAAAATTAGCGTTTACATACGTGCAATTTCTAGCACAAATGTAATTTAAGGGATCACATGCATGTGACACTTATTAGTATATGGCATTTGCAGAAAACATGCTATGCAGCTAATTCTAACCAAAAGGGAAAGCTTGACATCTGTGGTCTCCACTCCACCCTTCCATAAAGAGATGACCTCCAGATGTATTCACCTACGGCTCACATTATCCTAAGTCAGGATGGTCAATGGTCTGTTGGCTGGAAATATTGGAAGTTAAAGGACAGGACAGGACAATATGTCTCCTCTCAGTTTTCTCTTTTCCAAGCTCAACATGCCTGCTTCCTAAGCCATTCTTCACAGAATTTGGTTTCTAGACTTTTTACCATCTTAATCACCCTCCTCTGAATACATCCCAGATCAGTATCCTGGAACTATGATGCCCAGAACTGGACAAAGTGCACCGAGATTTAATGGTGGTTGAATTTAGTCTTTGGGCATGACATGAAGATATTCACTGGAATCCTCTTGACAACTTACACCAATGCAACCATAGTTTATGATTTTGTAAGTATTTTCTCATGTATTGTGCAAGGAGGTATCCAGTACCTCCTTCTGCAACAGTCTTGCTCTGGATGTTGAATGACAACTGGCATTGCTCTTTTCTCCTGATTCAAGAGGTGGTTGGCTGTGGGGATACATCAAGCAGCAATTTGTGCTACCAACCAACTGGCCACCCAGACTCTGCGAGACCTTCACATGATCTCCACATAAATAGAATCTTAAATATCACATTCACCCAGTTACAAACAGGAGATCCATTGCTTTTTTTAAAAAAACCTTTTCTGATGTCTTTTGTGATTTTGGCCAGTCATCCAGAAGACATTATTAATTGGGCAGCATACAAAGGATGCAAATAGATACATAATCATGATGACGGAGTAACTTTGTTAAAATTCATTTAGTTTGCTTCTGATCTTCATACCTGGACAAAACTTCATGCTTTGTCATCCCATGCTAGATCTTGGTCCATGTTATACTTGACTGCTATATAGCTGCTAAAGATGCGGAACTTGTCAGAAGAAAGAAGCAGAAACCCACATTTAATGCCACAAACCTGAGGCCCATTCACACTGCAGGATTAGAGGGTTATTATTCCACTGTAATCTCCATGGTTCTACCCTATGGAGTCTTTGAGCAGTCTGGATGAGAATCGTAAATGCCCTCCCTAAATTCTCAATCCTAGGATTCTGTAGGATGGAACCAGGATTCTGTAGGATGGAACCACAGAACTGTGGCTATGACAGAACTGTAATTCTACTGTGTGAATGGTTCCTGGCTGAACACACAGGGATTTAAGTCCTAGATTTAAAAGAGATAACCACCCAATGAGTTTGCTAGATTCAATAGAAGTATTCACAAACTTGTTATGTTTACGTTTTCCTCCCTGCAGGTTGCAATCTTGTACACACCTACTTGGGAGAAAGTTCCATTGGATGTACTAACAATTACTTGCGAGTGGGCACCTATATGATTGCACTCTGACTCTCACGTAGCTGCCAAAAAGTTAAACTTTTATGGCATAATCACATAATTTGATTCTTCATTCTTCCACTGATGGGATTAATGTCTGTTTCCAGCTTTTTTGCATAACACAGTAGCAGTAATCATCATGTAAGAAATTGCTTTGCACACATTTGCCAGGTTTGAGTCAGTTACACTGGCTTTGATTCTGTTTCTAAGCACAATGTAACAATGCTTTTCTTTAAAGCTTTATACTTTGTCAGTGGAGTACCTTAAGAGTTCATTCCCCCCCCCCAAAGAACCTTTTTGTGCATTGAAATCCCCACTGAAGATGTTCTCCTAAAACCCTGCCTTCTGGGCTTAGGCAGGTGAAAACCAGTGAATAGGACTTTTTGGTTGTGGCTCCTTTAGAAACTCTTCCTCCAGAAATACTTGCTTGATGCTTAAATATTAATTGAATTCACCCTTGCCTAGTGTCTGCTGAATTTTTTATTTATTTTGTTCCTCTGACACATGCAAAATATTTCTCCCCAATGCTTCTCTTACCATTTTATACTCTTTTATTGTTTCTGCAGTATTTGCTGACTATGAAAGTGCATTACGAAATCTTACAGATGGATAAAAGTACCATTTATGGAACTATAACATAGGACATTGCCTTATTGCTGTTGCTTGCCTTCAAGTAAATTCTGACTTATGGTGATCCTAAGGTGAACGTATCGTGGGCTTTTCTTGGCAAGATTCGTCCAGAAGAGACTTGTCCTTGCTTTCCTCTGAGGCTGAGAGAGCATGACCTTCCCAAGGTCACCCACTATGGCTAAGTGGGAATTCAAACTCTGATCTCCATAATCATAATCCAATACTTAGACCATCACATCACACTGGCTCTCACATTGCCTTATGAGAGATCAGAAATTATTTGATCTATCCCAGTATTCTCTAGTGTGACTAGCAGTAGCTTTCTAGGATCTCAGGGAAAGAAGGGTATTTCCTATTACCTGCTACCTGATCATTTAACCTGGAGAAGCCAAGCAACACAGCTGGGGTGTTGTTCATGCAAAGCTCATGACCTGCCAGTGAGCTGTAGTCCTTACCTTCTTAAAAGAGCTTCGGTCGAAGGCCACTGCATTTCATTTGTTGGAGCTGCTGTCTCCTAACTTTCTCTAGACCAAAACTTGAATAGTAATCTTGTCCTTCGCATACCACAGATAGGCGTGGAACCCGAATCTCATGTTAGCTCCTTCTATTGTTAGTAATCTTGTATCTTCTAAGGTTATCCAATCCTGGATCCACGTCATCGCGTTGGCATAATAATATAATTTGAGATCGGGTACTCCACATTCTCCTTTTATCATCCGCTCGGTCATCAATTTCCATCTTATTTTCGGCTTTTTGCCTGCCCAAATAAATTTAGATATTTCTTTTTCCCAAAGTTTAAAAGGTTTATCGTTTGTTATAATTGGTAAATTCTGAAATAGAAAATTAAACTCGGGCAGAACATTCATTTTGATAGTTGCGATTCTTCCAAGTAACGATAAGTTCAGATTTTTCCATCTTCTTAGATCACTGGCGATTTGCTTCCATGTTGTCTCATAATTGTCATCAGATAGGTCTCCATGAACCAGATTCCCAAATATTTTATTTTCTTCTCTGTCTTAAATCCAGTCAGTTTTATCATTTCTTCTTTTTCTCTTACTGGCATATTTTTCATCATTAAATATGACTTATTCTTATTTATTTTTAACCCAGCAGCTTCTCCAAAACTTTTAATCTCTTTCATGATTTCTGTAACGCCAGTTACTGGTTCTTCAATAAAAAATATGAGGTCATCTGCAAAAGCTCGTAATTTATATTCTTGGTCTTTTATTCTGATTCCTTTTATTGCTGTGTTCTCTCTTATACTAATATTTAATATTTCTAGTGTTGCTATAAATAGCAGCAGAGAAATCGGACAACCGTGTCGTGTTCCTTTTCCTATTTGTATTTCTTCTGTCAATTCACCGTTCACAATCAATTTTGCTTTTTGTTCTGTATAAATAGCTTGTAACCATCTGACAAAGTTATTGCCACAATTCATTTTCTTTAACGCTTCTAACATAAACAACCATCTAACTTTGTCAAATACCTTCTCGGCGTCTAGGAACGATCCAGATTTCATGAACCATTATGTAAGAAAATCATTGATTAATATTTGGAAAAAGATAAAAAAGAATACATACTGCAAAATACTGCTCTGGATTTCACCCCAGGAGGCCTTCTATGGACAATGGGCTGATAAGACTCAAGACTGGCTCAGATATAAAGATTTGATAAAACAAGTTAACCCTGAGAAGATCAGAATAAAGCCACGTGAAGAACTAGAGAGAGATGACATAAAATTAAATTGGTTCCCTTACCTACAGCTTAAAGAAAGATTCGTAATGGGTTCTTGATTAGAAGGAATATCAACGCAGAAGTTGTATAATGAACTGGAATCAATAATATTCCTGAAGTCAAAGCAAAAAATTTCGTTTTTCTATAAATATCTTAATGCACGTAAATTGGAGGATGAACCCATAAAGGAAGTCATGATCAAATGGGCAAGAAACGTACAGCATGATATATTACTAGAAAATTGGAAAGCATCATGGAAAAATACAGTAGAATTTACCAATTCTCAAGATTTAAAAGAAAATTGCATTAAAATGATGCATAAAACTTATTTAACACCAGAAAAAATTGATGAGATGTACCACACTGTTGAAAATAAGTGCTGGAAATGTAAAGAAAATCCAGGTACATTTTACCACATTTGGTGGACATGCCCATGCACAAGAAAATTTTGGTTGAAAATATACGATACCTTAAAAGAAATATTTAACGTGACATTCCCCATGATGCCCGAACTGTCTTTATTAAATATGATATTCATGTTTGATAAAAATTTCCAAGTGAAGAATAAGAGAGTTTTACTGTATATGATAACAGCCGCAAGAATGGTGTTTGCAAGATTATGGAAAACAACAGCAATTCCGGATATAGAGCAATGGGCTCAGAAAATAGCCGAATATAAACAATTTGATGTGTTCTCCGTGAGGTTAAAAGGGAAACAAATGGAACAGGTAGAAAATGATTGGAATCCTGTGACAAATTTTATGAGGAAATATGGGTACTGGTTCTAGAAAGACAGCGTGATTGATAGAAACTAGAATAAAACTTTCTTTTACTATAACAGGTAGGAGAAACGGCAAACAAAGTTGTAAGAACCGTTAGGTAATAGAAATCCAATAATATGTAAATTAGGAGGAAGGGTAATTAAACGGGTGGGTACATCTAATAGTATAACAAGGACAGGAAAGGGAAAAATAATGTGAAAACAGTAAAGTAATACTGTGTTTTTTTTTCTTTATTTGTAAGTCTCAATGATTGCATACATCGTAGAAGACATGACTATAAAAAATACAAAAAAAATGGAATTGGGAAGTTTCTATATATTTAATTTAATTTTGAATTGGGGAGTTTCTTTATATTTAAAATAACATGATTAGCGACTCTTGGTAGAAGATAGGAAGTCACGGAATTGTAAATCCAATAGCAGGATTTTTTTTTATACTGTCAAGAAAAAGATTTATATATAGTATTGTACTGTATAAATGAACAATGGAATTAGAAATGTATAGTTTTTTTAACATGGACTTTATTATTTGTATGTATATAATAAAAAGAAAATTAGAAAAAAAAAGAATAGTAATTTACAGCTGTAGACTCAAGGCTTCTGAAAATAGTTAGTTGCCATTATAATCATTGTTTTTTAAAAAGCAAATAACTTTCCTGATTCTCAAAAATAACTAACTAGTTACATTTTTTAACTTTGAAAAATATTTATGCTACATACCTACTAAGCGCAAAATATACCCTCTTCTGATCCACCTCATTGTCACCTCAGCATACCTGACAGAACAAGAAGCGGCATGATTAGCCAGCATTGGTCCAGGCAATATTCCTTCTCCCATATTGAACGAGGCCATTGAAAGTAGCTATCAAGGTACCATTGCACTTCAAAAGGGATGAAGTTATCCTGTCTTATATTAATGATGGAATGGAACTTGGTTATATCTTTGGCCATTTCCACACTAGACTGTTATAGTGCTATTATTCCACTTTTAACCTCCTGTGGGATTCTGAGGTTTGTAGTTTACTGAGGCCAAAGAGCTCTCTGGCTGAAAATTCGAAAAACTCCTCCCTAAACGTCAAACCCCAGGACTCCATAGGATATTGAAAGAGGAGTAATAGCACTATAACAGTCTAGTGTGGAAATGGCCTTAGTAATTAGGAGAAGGAATTAAGCACAAATGACTTGTTATCTGCAACACATTACTTCTAAGATCTAAGGCCCTTTCTGCACCTTACCTCTTTCCGGCACGGGGGCAGAGGGATGACATAAGCAGTTCTTGCGAGAGGCTCTTGCGTCCCCGCTGCTTCGGCTCCACAGGAGCTGCCTGCTGGTGGGCAAGCAACATGAGGGCTCCACCTCTTCTTTCTGCAGTGCAGCCGGGTATTTTCCCAGGCTGCACTGGGGGAGGAAGTGCAAGGTAAGTGATGGGGCCCCGGAGTGATGCGCAATTGTGCACCATTTTCTGCTACAAGCTGAAAATGAAATAGTTCGCGATCGGCACCTGCCAGCCCTGGCAGCATTGCGCGATTGTGAGGACGTCGTCTGAAATGCTCCTCACAATCACACAATGCTCCGGAGGCCTTTTCACATGGCAAATGCCATGCAAAAAGGGCCTAAGTTAAGAACCATTTCACAAATAGCAACAAGGGCACTTGGTTGTCATCAAGGGAGATTGACTTTGGAGAGGGCACAGAAGTGCAGGGAACAAGAAGTGAATGAAATATAGCTGCACATCCTGTTCTTTCATCTTCCTGAAGTCCGGTACGGCCCCAGTGTTCCCACACACATATATGAGGGTCTTGAAGCAACCTCTTGGCTAGGCACACTTTCCACGCAGAAGGTCCAAGTCTTTGATACTTTTTGCTTTCACCATGTTGAGTATTATCTCAAACTGGAGACTTAACTACACTTCTCCAGAGTCAATAGCTGTCCAGTGTCACTTAGCATATGGCTTAGCTCAGCCTTAGTTTGGAAAAATGATACTGGAACCTTCTACATGTCTTTCTGGAAGTGGTTGTGAAGCCTAATTATTCCCAGATAGAGGGTTGCTTCTATCAAATGTGGGAAACATTGCTATTACTAAATCTTCCTTCAGGTGACGGCAGTGTATAGTATTAGCTCATTCAAACTCTTAGCTATGTACCGGGGCAAGAGAAGGTTAGGACATGTATCAGCAAGGGTAGTAATACTGGGTTGCCATGAAATCGATGATTGAAGACCAATTAATTTTTTTTTCTCTACAAGAGGGAAAATAGCCAACGGATTAAACCATATTAATTATTTATTGAAATGCTGCCTCTGCAGAAAAAAACTGGAGGGGTGAACAAAATATATATCACTCAATATGTGGCAAGATAATCACTTCAGTAATCTGAACTATTGCTTTGATAACATTCTTGGCTCCAAGGTCAATTTAAAATATAATTAGGGAAGACTTAAGAGTACTTCGGTTGAGTGGGTGGAAAATATTGTCGCTTTGATTTGTTGTTTTCTTATAGACAGGGAAAATTTCTGAATTTGTTTGCATTGCATTTAGGAAAATCTCTGTTGGCACCAGTGAAAGAGGCAGTCCTCTCGTTAGAGCAATTGTACCACTGAAAGATAATGATTCAACTTTTTGAGAAAACTTGGTGGGTTGACTCTGCAGCTAGTATTCTAGTCCATTATAGTCAGTAAGGGCCTTACAGACCACAGCCAGGAATAATTGAAATTATAATCCCACTTAAAACAGACTGTTGCAACCAAAAAAATGAAATGATATAGCTAAACAATTCCCCAAATATGCTCTATGCTCCCTGTTAAATGATATTCTAATATTGTCAATAAACCAGACACATAACCAATATGTGAAAGATTTAACCCTAATAATATGATAAAACAAACAAACAAACAAACTGAGGCCATTTCCACACAACAGGGCTATGCTGCTTCTGGAACAGGACGGCAGCGGTCGGCAGGTCGTGCTTCTGCATGACGTCATCACCAGCCCACTACCATCCTGTCCCCTAGCATTGTGCTTGCACAGTTTTTGCAAAACAGAAAAAAATCCATGTTGCGCCTGCGATCGCGTTTTGCACCTATCACTCTTGGCTGTGTGGAAGCCATGGAAGTGCCATGGTGATGTTTCCTTCCATGGTGCAGCAAAGGAAAATGCCCAGCTGTGCCATGGAAGGAAGAGGTGGCACCATTGCGGTCCCTTCCGCATGGAGTGAACAGGTGCAGAGAGGAATGTTGCTGGTGCATTCCATTTCAGACCCAGGATTGCAGTGTGACAATGCAGAAGAGTATTGTGCAGAAATGGCCTGAAATTATCTGCCTCCCTACCTATTTTTCATCTCTCTCTCTGTCTCTTTCTTTTTTCTCTTCCTGTCTTATACCTGCAAGTAATAATGTGCAACTGAAAAATACAAATGATGCAACACTGAAGTGGCCCATCATATATGCAACAACCTTTAACAACCTTTAATATGTGATCTTCCAGATTTGGGTCGCCAGATTAAAAACTGGAGTGGGCTCGTGTACCTTTAAGACTTCTACAGAAGAGGGGCTTGCCCTTTTTCATAGCTACTAATGCAGTGGTTCTCAACCTGTGGGTCCCCAGATGTTTGTAGACTTCAGCTCCCAGAAGCCCCAGCCACTGTAGTCAATGCTCAGGGCTTCTGAGAGCTGAAGTCCAAAAACATCTGGGGACCCACAGGTTGAGAACCACTGTACTAATGGTAAAGAAATCATCTCCAGTTTTCACTCTGGCAACTCTACTCCAGATGTCTCTGGTGTTGGAGGAGAATTCTACAGACACCATGGACTGCTAAAAAGATAAAGAAATTAATGTTAAAGCAAATCAACCCTGAAGTCTCCCTAGAATGATAAAACTGAGGCTATCATACTTTGGGCACATCATGAGACAGCATTAGAAAAAATGATAATGCTCAGCCAGATAGTAAGCAGTAGGAAAAGAGGAAGACTTTATTAAAGGTACATAGATTCAATTAAGGAAGCCACAGCCCAAATTTGTTCTGCCTTAACAGGACTCTTCGAGGTCTCTCATTCATAGAGACACCATAAATCAAAGCCAGCTTGGGGTGGCAATGAACAACAATAGGCCAGTTTGTTTTTTCTATTTCCTTCCCTATCCTAAGAGGGTTTTCCTGAGACAATAAATGTAAGCTCTTTTTAAAAATCTTATCAGAGTAGTCTGAGTCATTATCCCATTTCTGCCACAAGCTCATATTGCACGATACCTGCAGCATTCTTTTTAATACAGGTAGCAAGTATTCCTGCAAAGATCATGTAAGCACCAGAGGGAGGTGAATTTAAGAAATGAAAGGGGTTCATAAGGAAGAAGGCTATCCCAGAGGTAAGCAGAAGCCAAGTAGTTTAGGGCTTTATAGACAACAAAGCCTTAAACCTGATAATAGGAAGACACGTGCCCCCTACCCTAGGCTAGAGAAACAGTTAAAGAGATGTGCTAATGTTTAAAATGATACATGTTATTATTATCATCTATTTGCTCTTCATTGTAGCTGTTGTACACATGACACCTGATTAGGGATTTCATGACACCTGTCATTCAGTCTGAGATGCCGT
This sequence comes from Iguana delicatissima, assembly GCA_948472985.1. Taxonomy (NCBI): domain Eukaryota; kingdom Metazoa; phylum Chordata; class Lepidosauria; order Squamata; family Iguanidae; genus Iguana; species Iguana delicatissima. The sequence goes on along the minus strand of CAOKZL010001871.1, from coordinate 220,417 downwards.
TGACCTTCTCTGCTGTGCATGTGAAAAAGATCAAGTAGATTTCTTACAGGAGGATAACATTGCTAGGACAAGGCTGCTACAATAGAGCAAGTTCTTTTGAAAAAAAAAATCTAGGTGGGACACACAATGTATGAGTTAAAATTAGAAGCCCTCTTTTGGACCTAACCAAGGTGTCTCTGTTGCACTGCTCAGTTTCCCATATGGCCAATGAGATACTTTTTTTGGACTACAATTCCATGCTATCTGAAGGATGCTGGGTATTGTACTCCAAAAAAGTAACATTTACCAAACACTGGTGATAGCAATATTGTTGTTTCCCGACCACTGGTAGTAAGGACCATAAGAACATAAGAAAGATGGTGAATCATATCAAAGTTGAGTCTCATCCAGTAGCCAGCCAGATGACCCAAGGGAAAAACAATATGAGAAGAAGAGTGTGCTTCCTGCTTGAATTTACCAGCAACTGGGATACAGAGGAATCCTGCCTCTGATACTGGACATAATGCAATCTTATCATGCTGAGTAGCCACTGATGGCATTGTCTTCCATGAATGTGTTCAATTTCTTTTAAAAGCCATCCAGGTAAAAGGCAGTCATGACATCTTAAGTGCTCTATTGCTGTACTAAGGTAAGACCTTAGCTAAGGATACTCCCCAATTAAAATTCTTGGCTTCAACTTGACTCCTTCTTGAACAAGCAGCACGTATGTTTGTGCCTTCATGTTGCCAGCCAACTCATGGCAACTCCATGAATTTCATAGGGTTTAGGATGGTCAAATCTTTTTTCCACCGCATTCCTTGCCAGTTTTTTTCTTACAAAAGAAACCTCAGTAGCTGTATTGTTTGGCTGGCTGTCTCAGTACTGTCTTTGGATAAGATGCCCATGTGTATATGTTAAGTTGGCACATCCTTCCACCTTTCTGTCTCCACGTTTCCACATCATTCTACAGTGCCTTGATGCAAGGAGACTTATAATACTGTCTCAGTCAACACCTTTAAAATGGAAGTAATTGTAGTCTTTTTTTAAAAACCTTCTTCCCAGAGGGGTCCTGAGGATGATGTTGACATTGTCTATGAGTTTTTTTCAACAGGCAGTGTGATAAATACCACAATGGAGATATTATTTTTGGCTGGCGGGTGGAGCACCACCTTTCCCTAAAGAACCAGACAGCACTAAGTAAGCTCATAATTAATCAGCACAATTAAGAGAGCTTCTGCTCTGATGCCTTTTACTCTTTCTACATTGAAATCTCATAGTTCTGTTTCCCCCTTCGATCCTTACAAGAGAAGGGCCCCTTGGCCATCTTGATCAGCTCTATTGAAAAAGCAGAGCACTATCTGTTTTTACCTTCAACAACTCTATGGGTTTTATCACACAAGGTGAGTAAATCACAATTACAGTAGGATAATAGTGTCTTTGGCTGGGACTTATCACATGACCTCATTCTTCTTCTGTTGTTCTCCTAATGAGAGACCATTTGGAAAGCATTTCCTTTACAAAGGAGGCTATTAATTTTTGTGTGTGTGTTAATAAAAGAAACACTGTTAAATAGTCTCCCACTGGGAGAACTGCAGAAGAGAAATGACATCACATGATAAGTCTCAGCCAAAGATGCTATTATCCTGCTGCAACTGTAATTTACCTGGCTTGTGTGATAAATCCCTCTAACAGAGCAGTTAGATGAACAAATGGTTCAGCTTCTAACACTGCAGATACTTTCTTGGCTGACAAGAACAGATAGAAGCTATGGATAGGTATGGCTGATGGAAAATGAGAAGATGTGTATGATCTATTAAGATCAACATCTTGTTTCCCACTCTAGATGACATAGAGGTGAGAAGAGATATTTTTTGGACCACTACATCCCAAATCTCCCTGACCAAGTGATTCTGGGTATTATAATACAGAAAAGTTAATTTGCTAAGCTCTGGACCAAAGAGATGTCTATGGGAAGCCCACAAGCAGAACATGAATGAGAAAGCACTCACCTGTTCACATTCCTGAGCAAATGGTATCCAGAGGCATTGTATCTTTGGTACTTGAAGTACCATAGTACCATTAGGACTGGTATACTGTAATAGATTTGTCATCTATGAATATATCTGATAGGTTCTTAGAGCTATCTAGGCTAATAGTTCTCAGTGTATTTTCAGTTAGTGAATTCTATCATTTAACTACAGACCATGGAATATTATCTCTCTGTACATCCACCCCAGTAAAGAAGAATCAGATTTTCATTGTCCAGAGAAGTCATATGGGGTGTAATTCCTTTGGCTGGGGTGTAATTCCTTTCAGCCATGCAATTAGCATATTTAAAAGTCTGTTTTTAAGAGGAAGAGCATGAGTCTTCATATGTGCATGAGAGAGAGAGTCAGAAAAGGCAGGAGGAGAGATTACATCACTCAGAATTTCCCAGCCAATACGGTTGGAGGATTCTGGGGGTTATAATCCAAAAATAACTTCTTTCAGGTTCTGGTGTGTGTGTGTGTATGCACACATGTACAAAAGCTGGGAAGATTGTGTATGAAGTAATGCAGCCCTTCCAGTGAAAGTAGTTACCCAGTCCACACCTCATCTTTTCCTCCTTATAACCTAGTAAAATGTTTGGTCCAAGGTGTTCCTCAGTCTCAGCATGGTACTGTTGCAAAGCTACTCTGTCAGTTTTCCTCCATTTTAAGATCTGCTGTGGTAGATCTGCTCTCTGTGCCACCACTACAAGCTGCTAAGTCAGTGAGCACAAGAGCAGGAAGGATTTTCTTGCTGGTGGCAAGAAGGTTTGATGGTGGTGGTAGTGTTGGCAGAGAGATATTCTTAAATATACTAGACCCACCAAGAAGGTCTTGTCTCTCATGCTTATTCATTGAACTATGATGGTACAGAGAACGAAAGATGGGGAGGAGGTACTTTTTGTACCACAACGCCAGAATCCCCAAGCTTGGTATAGCTGTTTGTCATACTGTCTGAGTGATTTTGGGAAATGTCATCAGAAAAAGTACCTTTTCTGTTGAAACTGGAGCATCCCTAGCAAATCTCAGAGCCAGGGCAAATTGACCTTGATGTTCTCTAGCTATGTCCAATTTGGAGATATCTCTCTTCCAAGACAGAAGAACTTGGGAAAGATGCTTTAATGTGATAACACTCAAAGTGATGCTCTAGGGACCAGCGGCCATCCGTGCATCATTGGTAAATGGTCTATGGCAAATTTCTAGGAAAGAAAGAAACCATTGCAGCCAGTGGGCACAAGTATTATGCCAGTCCCTGGCACATGGGGAAGAAAAAGTCAGTCTGTCCCCATCAGACAGTTTAAGAAGTAAATAATTGTTGTTGTTGTTGTTGTTGTTGTTGTTGTTGTTGTTGTTGTTATCATCATCATCTTCGCCCAACATTGGGAATCAAAGTGGCTTACATATTAAAACAAAACAATTTAAAGACATATAAATAGTATGTATTAAAATAGAATTAAACTATAAAGGAATTAAAATAGCTAAACAGGGATTAAACGATGCAATTAAACTTAAAATAGTATAGCATCTCCTAGCCCATTCTTTAAAAACTTTCTGTATTAAAATGCCTGCTTGAATAAAAAAGTCTTTGCCTGCCACTGGAAGAACCACAAGGAGAGAGGGGGCCTCCCTGGGGAAGGATTTCCAGGGTCTAGGGGCAGCCTCTGAGAAGGCCCTTTCCTACATCCCCACCAACTGTGCTTGCAACTGGTTGCGACTGAGAGAAGGGCCTCTCCTGATGATCTTAGAGCCTGGTCCAGTTCATACAGGGAGATACGGTCTGTCAAGTAGTCTGGATTACACAACTTAGTGACTTGCTTGGGGGTCAACCTGATGGTGGTTCTGTATTGGGCTACCAATCAATTAACCCTTCAATAAGCTCACAAACAACCCAACAGTGGGCAAATCTCAGGCCTCCTGAGATCTAGTGTATGATTTTGTGATATCAGCAAAACTGAGATGGATAAGTTGGTAGGCAAACAAGTGTCTGCAAGAAATGGCTGGCACATAAACTCTTGACTCAGGCAAGTGTGACAGGCCTAATCAAGTCTCCCAAGACTTGACTGAGCAGGTTTCAGCCAAAATGGGTTAACCCAGCTTGGGATCCATGGTTAAAGGACTCACTTACCTATGAAATCAAGCTGAACTCAGGTTGGTTGTCTGGCAGGAAACTGTTATTAGAGCGACAAATTTCCAAGTAGACTGGGAAAGAAGACATTACGTTATCACCTCATGTTTGTTATACTACAGATTATCATCTTTGCTGTTGTCCTACAGGAGCTTTAATGAATTGAAATCAATGGAAGGTTTAGCAGATTAATCAGTGAGTCAGATTTAATCAGTGAGGACAAATTTTAATTGGTGTGGCCCCATGGTAACTTGGTTTTAACAGCAATTTTGAGTGAAGATATCTAGTAGTTTTTGTGTCTGTAAGGCAATCATCTGAACTTCTCTGTTGACTCCAATGGAACATTTCTATCATTAGTATTACTTATGCAGACTCCTTTTACAGGCATTTTGAGCAAAGATTGAGTTTAGATCCCAGTGATTCACATAACAGTCGGATTCACCTCAGAATGATATGCCAACTGCCTAGTTTGATTCTGGTCTGAATCCAAATCTCAGTTCAGAAATGGAAACTTTTTCATTTCCCAGGACTATCAATAGGAACCAACTGATGTCTCTATGTCTCCTCCTCTTCTGTCACCCCTCTGCATTTGACAGGATGTTACAAGATTCGTTGGCATAGGAGCATCTTATTCCTGTCTGGTTTCTATACCTGTCATATTTCAAGTTCAGGGGTTTGGGCAATGTGCTTTTTGAAAAGGAAACTGCTGATTTCATTTAAAGAACTGGTTGAAATTTTATTTGACCTACCTCCAAGGAGATCAAGCCTTCCAAATGCAAGAAAAATAGGTACAGGGCCATTTGTATAAAGGAGGGTTTGTTTTTGTTTTTTTTAACGGAAGCCTGCACTTGTTCCTCTAGGATTTTGATCAGGAATTGTCATGATTATGTGTTGATGTAGGACTTGATCAGAGCCACTTGGTTAGAGCCACATTTGAGAATGATCAAGATAAGACAAAGCCATTGGCATAAAAGAAGATTTGTAGCAGTGTTTTATAATAAAGTCCATGCCTTATTCTGCAACACCAAGCCCACAACCCATAAAAAGGAGCATCCTGGAAATCCACCATGTCTTCTGGTCATGCATGCATACTCTGTACAATTTGAGTATTCTTTGTCTGACATGCTTGGGACTAGAAGTGTTTGGGATTTTGGAGTTTTCCAGAGCTTGGAATGTTTGTATTTGCATGCATGCATGCATACATACATACATACATACATACATACATATATATATATAAAATGCAGTATTGTACTGGAGAGTTCCAGGAAGCTTACGAAGGTATGAGCAGGAGTACCTCAGCAGCTGCCTTAAAGGATGAAGTATGAAACTGAAGGGTTCCACAGACATCTCCTGTATAGTAATGTGTTTTTTAAAATACATGTATCAGGTCCACTGTATCCTCAGTTTCTCTGATTCTTAATCTCTCTCCAGGCTTGCATCTCATACACAACACAAGTAGCTAATGAACAAGATGAGAGGCTGGAGAGAGGCATGAGGATCTGTAAAATAGCAAGATGCATGGATTCATACTGAGCATTAAGCTTGCACTCCCACCATTTTACAGTTGGTTTCTCCCACTCCTCTTGTGTGTCACTAAATGACCACATTGAGAAGAGGACAGAGGAAGCCAAGTCAGGGTTGTTACCACTAGCCATGTCATGACATAATCACTGAAGGTGATCCTATCTTCGCTTCCGTCAGCTCCCTGCAACACGTAGGGGCAGGGGCAACACAATGAGGATTGCCATCAACAGCTCTGGCAGAACATAAATCCCTTTTGTCTCCCATCCATTAAAAAACTATGGGAGGGTCTCAGTGGAAGATGGAGCAATTGAGTGGGCAGGAGATCATTACAGAAAAAAGGTGCTGAATACCTCTCTCTGCAACAGTCATAAAAAGACTTACATAGGTGTGATGTCGCATTACACCTGCATATGTCACCAACAGCAGTCTGGTCAATGTCATATACAAGGCTGCTTGTTAATAAATTTCTCCTGCAAAATTTCAGAAGAGGTTCAGATTTTGAGAGTAATAGAAGACAGTTCAGATGTTGGGAAGAGAGAAAGTAATTTGTGTCTCATACTCATTCCATAAGCTTTGATATTGATATGGAAATGAACAGTTTCCCAAGAATATGGAAATATTTCAGAGGGGCAGTTGCAAGAGCTAGGGAATGGAAAGCATTTGAAGATCTTTTGTTTGCTTTCTGCTCATTTGGCATCAAGGTCCCAGCAGGCACAATAGAAAGTGGAATAGAGCAGAGACAGAGCTTAGAATAACATCCACAGATCCTACGTGGACCCCGTTGGGAACGGAGGGCAAAGCTTGACCAGTTGTACCTTCCTCTTACAGGTACCATTTACCTCAATTCCATCTGAATCCCTCTCCCACCTCCATTTAGCAGTCAGAGAAGATGGGGATGTCCAGGAAACATACAATTGTGTTTGGCCAACTGGATTTATAAAGATGACCTCTTCCTGGACCCTCAGAGTACTGGAAATAATGAGAGAGATTTGGTGGATCTCTCTACATAGCAGAGCAATTACCACACTAGGCAGAAGTTTGAACTGTAACTGGCCCAGCTTAATGCCCCTCACACATTTTACTCTAGCTGAGAACTCAACTCAAATTCAGTCTTATTTAAAAGGGATATAAAAGTAGTTTACAGTTGGCCTTCCACATTCGCTAGGGTTAAAGGCACAAGACCCTTGCAAAAGTAGAAAAACTGCAAATATTAAAATATGTGCGTGTGTCTATGGGAGGTGGGTGAGGCATGGTGGGGAGAAAGGAAATCTAGGACCAAATCAGGGAAAGGAGGGGAAGGGAGTGGCGGCATGGTGGCCCTATATTTCCTCTGTTTTGCCTACCTCTTCCTTGAATGTGGGGTGGTGTCAGGAGAGGGTTTGTGGTGCTAAGAAATTGGACTGTGAGCCATCCTTAGCTGGACAGGCAGTGGCTGGAGGAGGAGGACCAGAGGTGGGTTTTAAAGGGCTGTGTGGCCTGATTGGAGCCAACAAGAGGGAAGATTCCCCCGGAAAAGAAGGATCTGAGGTTGGGGGAAGGGAGGGTTCGGAGAAACTCGCAAATAATCAAATCTGTGAAAGCGAAACCCACAAATGTGGAGGGCCAACTGTACTTACACATACTTGTGCACAATTTACACAGTTTCATTTTCTTGAAGAAAGGTAAGAAAAAGAAAGGTATTGCATGCTCAGAGACTTCAGAGTGTCTCCTCTTGGAGAGCTCTTAAGAGCACATGCTTTATGCAGTCAAGTAGGGGGGGAAGAGACAGAGAGAAAGAGACCCCAGAGAACGAAGGAGTACTTGCATCATGTTGGAAAACTAGGTGTGAACAAACAAACAAATAGGAAGTAGTCTATTGGATGCGTGCCCAAACTTTTAGAGTGAACATGCAACCTGACTACCAGTAAGTTTAGAGCCTGCAAAAGATTGCTATTCCCAACACAGAGGAGCCCCAGGAGGTGTACGAGAATGCCTGCTTCTTCATGCATCCAGAGGAAGAAACATAGCCAGACACTACCTGCCCATTCCTCCTTCCCTCCCCTGGCCACTAAACTCCTTAGGGCAGGAAGCCCAGGCTGTAGGGAAGGAAGGAAGAGGACATGGGGTCACTGCAGATGAAGATGCTGGATATCTCCATCCACAATGATCATAAAAGCGAGAACAAAAGGAGGCATAATTAGCCATTGTTCTACCCATGTCACTGACAGGTTTCCAGCCAGAAGTTCCCAAGCAAGCAGGTAATGCTACATTTTTCCAGCTACCATCAATTCCACCAAAATAGTTTTAACATTTCTTTTCCTGGGAGACCAAATTCCCAAAAAGCATTGAGTGCCAGGATTGTTACAGATGTGACAACATTTCAAAAGTAATGCAATAAACGGAGGTGATGTTGGTTTAACGGCATGACAAGCAACATTTTCTAACTACTTTTCAGAATTACTCCAAAAGGACCTTCTAAGGCAGGGGTGAGGAAAGTGCTGCTCACAGACAACATGTGATCCCTGGGACCCCCCCCCCGCCACTTTGCAGCTTCCAAAGCCCCTCTGAGACCCCCTCAAGCCCACAGACCTCCCAAACTTTCCCCCCAGGATGATTTTTCTTCCTGCATCACAATTGCTTTTTAAAAAACGTCATAAAAAGTAGCAACAATGAATTACTTCTTAAGATATCTATAAAGGGTGTCAAGAATGAACTACTCTTAAAAAGTAATGTGGCAAGCTCTGTTTCTTGTATCCCCATAGACGTTGTTTTCCTCAGGATCAGTTAGAGGGCAGCATGGCCTCCGACGCAGGCCTGGTGTCCGACAGCTCTTCAGAAAGGTAAAACGAGACATGCGTTTTATGCAAAATCCTTTTTCTTAAAAAAGAGAAAAAAAGAATAAGAATAATAATTAAAAAGGGCCCGGAGGTGATTTCGCAACATTAATATGTAATGTTCTCAATTATGTAGGCTTATTTTATTTCAGTAAAGTGCAGGTGGTGAGCTACACCTCATCACAGGTGCTTTTCCAATTAGCTGTGTGTTTTCTAGGTGAATGCATGGCCGGGAGCCAACCTTCTCCGCCACCAGCAACAGACTAATCCAAACTAATCCAGAGGACTCATCATGATTCTTGTTAAAGCACCTCAAGTCTCCTATTTTATGATGTGTGGATGGATCTGCTCCTGATTTTTTTGGGGTGGGGTAGAGAAGAGAACACGCACACAACAGGGGGATGTTAGATCAGAAAAAAAAATCAACCCATTTCAATCCACATTTTTACGCAGGCACGTCTTATTGCAAGTTGCCTTCTCTGTCGCTCATTTGTCATTATGTAACACAATAGATGCACACCTCTGTTTTGTGTCTGCTAAATGTTTTCTTTTAATAACCAGTTGGTAACGATACAATGGGCCCTGTTATGCAAGCGAGGCAGACAACTGGCTTTCTGTGTTCCCAGTTGGAGACAACTGATCATTAAAATATATTTATTTATTTTTGTTATTTAAAATTAGGTAAGCCTGCTGCTTATGAAATGCACAAGAAATGATGAGGCTGGGTAGAGCCCGTAATCTTGCAGGCAGTAATTATGCAAGTCCTGCCGATTGCTATCAGCATAAGACGTGTCTCAGTGCTAGCATCCGCTCTCTTGTTGTTATTCCATGAGAGAATGGGATGTGAAGAATGACATCATGGCCAGGATCCTACATCAGGACTGTGTAGCATACATCTTTGCATGCGGAGTTAGGCATTGATTGTGTTACACAGCCCTTGTGTTGAATGGCAATGTTGCACAACTTCACGTGCAACTGGATCCTGAGACAGATACATAACTGGATGTGCAACCCAATAGAAAACTGAATGTGCAACTGCATAAGAAGACACAATTCCATTTTTGTGATCATGAACTGAATGAAGATGTTGTGCAAATGTCCAATCACTTCTGTAGGGAACTTATGCATGCATAGTGAACCAAACATTTGCTGACCAATGACTCTGGCTGATAGGACCATATTGAAGACAGGTGAGAAAAGTGTGATCTTGGAGGTGTATGTGGCCCCCAAAGGAAGTTTTTGTGGTCCATGAATCTGCAGGATGATCTTTTTCTGGTACAAACAAACAAACAAACAAACAAGGGTGAATTCCTGGAAGCCTCCAAGTACAACAAATTACCTTTTAAATAACTTGCAAGTTATCCTTTTACCATTTCAAAAACACAATTTTTGAGATCAAAAATTGACTCTGGCCACTTTCAATTTTTCCTTTTATTGTTTGGTAGTCCATCCCAGGGCATAAAAGTAGCCACTGGACTTGCCCACCATTGAATAGTATATGAAACATCTCCCCCTGCTCCACACCCTCAAAAGCTCAAAATTCTCTGGTACCTCAAATCTGGATCCACGCAGCCCAACAATGTAGGTAGTGGAGACAGTTTTCTGGAGTGTCATTAAGAACAATAATTTCAGAATGAATCCCACTTGCTCAGCAGGCTTTTAAAAACTGGATATGGTTTTCTGAAGTGATCCTATGGTGGGAAGGGGCAATTTTTCCCTTCTGTGGATATTTAAAGATTTTTCTTAGAGTTGTTGTACTACAGTACAAAAGTACTATTTCCCCCATGTATTGATGCACTACAAAATCATAAAGGAGAGAAGGGAGGAGAAAAGATGGAAACATGGTTCTGACAAAACTCAGAAATAAAAAGAATCCCATCAAAAAGCAGAAATAAAATGTTGCAGATGGCATCAGGAATTGCCAGAAAGTGGTCTGGGGCAACAGAAACATCTTTTGGGTGTTTTAAAAAACTTTGAGAACTACAGCAACAAATACCCAACCTCACAACCCATCTGGAGGAAACCAGCTTGTTACACAGATTGTAACAAAGTACTTTATAACTAGCATTAAAAACCTGTGGCTTTGCTACCACTCTATCAGTGCATCTGAGGAAGTGGATTGCTATCCACAAAAGCTCTTTTTAAAAATAAAAACCCGTGGATCTTAAAAAGAGCTGCTAGATTTCATTCTCCTCTCTCTTTTTCAGATTAACATGGATAACCTGTTCTTTTAGATATCTGCATAATCCCATGTGCTCTTACACAATTGCTGTGGTAAGGTGGTAACTTCTTACCTGTGAGAGCACTGAGTTGATTTTCCCCCTTTCCTCCAATGCTATTATGTGGGGTGGCATGAAGGGCCTAAAAGCCACACACACACACACACACACACACACACACACACACACACACAGACACAAACACAAAATGACTCACAGAAATGACTGTTGAGTGCCAGCTTTGCCTTTGCATTGTTTTGCTGAAACGCACCAGGATAAATACCACTAAAACTTTCCATAATCCTAGGAGTTCCAACTTGCTTGAGGTTTCCAGATGGAACAAAACACTGACACCGTTTGACAGCCTTCCTTGATTTACTGACAGCTCAAGCCAGGGAGAATATAACAGTGCTCTTAATCAGCTAAAAGCATCCAGACCCTTAAGTCAGAGATGTTAAAAGGATGAAATACTAGCATTATGTTCTATATTCTATTTACATCACCCCTGCTTACAGCTGCTAAAACTGCTCAACAATCCACAATATAGTTGCCTTCCTATTAAGCCAATCATTTCCTTGTGCATGACCTCTTTTGTAACACCTTGCCAGTCCAGAACAACTTGTTACTCATTATTAGAAGGAACATGTTTTATAAGTAACATTGTTACCTGTAACAAATTACTTTTGTAAAAACAAGGGCATAACAAAACAGAATTTTAAAAGTGATGCAACAAACAGAGATAAGGTTATTTTATTGGTGTAACTGATAATGTTTTCTCATTTTTTCTTTTCTCATTTCTCATTGCTTAGAATTAATTTTCAAAGGTATTTCAGATGGAAAATTTCAATTTTGTTCTGTTCTATGCACTATTTTTTTTTAAAAAAGATTCTAAGCTTTTTAAAGTAGTGAAAAGCAAAAGAACAATGCATTTTTTTAAAAAAAAAATCCAAGGCTATTTCTTTTTTTAAAAAAGTAGTGAAAAATAAGTAAAAATAAAGAACCATGCAGTCAGTAATAAATCATATTTCTTTTTAAAAAATATAAACCAAAATATTTGTTTCTGTTCATGGTGAACTATATGGAAATTCATTGGAGTGTGATGATATTGCATATTTTGTTGTTTGTCTCCAGGATTAGAAGACAGTGATGTATAGTTAGTAGAGTGCTGAATCTACTCCACATTCTAGTCTTCTAGAACTTTAAAGGAGCTATCCAAAGTGCTGAATCTGGAGATACACTTTAGCACTCTGAATAGCTCCTTTAAAATTCAGACTGAAACCCAGAGTGGATTCACAGACATAGAAGCTCCTGGCTGCCACTGTTAGAAGACAAGAGATGTACATATGTTCATTTACTTTTTAAATAAGAGGGCTGGAATTCACAATCTCAGTTTACTAATGCCTGTGACACAGTATAGGGGGAGTGATATTCTGAGTGATAGAAAGCTGCCTAGCAGCAGGTTGCCAGGCAACCAGAATGGCCACTCCAGAGACAAACCCAGCCCCTTTAGTGTGAAGGGAAGGTTGGAGGCCTGAGTGGAAAAGTATAAATAGTAGGCACTGAACTGGATTTAGTCAGACTTCCAAGAGCTGGGACTAAGAGCCCTTCAGCCAAAGACAGTTCTCAGTCAACCAAAGGAATGTGAAGGGTGTTTTCTCAAAGAAAGCCTAGAGACAGGCAGAAGAGAAATCAACCCACTTTTGCATCTGGTCAGAAAGAGTGATCTAGATTTTGGAGCAGAGCTTCTGGCAAAAAGGGGAGCAAGAGACCTGTATGTGTGAGAGACCTGTGCCTTTATGCTGTTATAAAGATATAGCAATAGCAATAGCAATAGCATTTATTTCTATACCACCTATCAACTAAGTGTTATCTAAGCAGTTTACAATGTATTTTTAGCTAATTGCCCCCAACAAGCTGGGTACTCATTTTACCGACCTACGAAAGGATGGAAGGCTGAGTCAACCTTGGAGCCTGGCAGGATAGAACTCAAAACCCTGTGGTTGCAGTACTGGCATTTAACCACTGCGCCACCAGGTCGTTTAAACTTTGCATACATACAAAACCAATACTTCATTCTGTTTGTTGTTTTAGTAAAGATCGTATATATTTTTTTATAAATCTGGGCTCAGCTGAATGATTTTCAGTAGTTATAACCAGCCAGAACCACTCTACCATAGATTATTAAAGGGATTCTGAAAGGCTATACCCTTTTTACACAAAGGCGGTGTTCTAGGGAAGTCCAGTGCTGTGTATAAAGTGGCAAGGTGCTTTAACAGACTGGGGAAGGGGAAGCTGCCATTCCAGACCGTGAGGCAGAAAAAGCAGGACTTATCTCCACAATGCCAATTTGCATTTGCGATCTCTATGTTTTCAACAGTATAAGGATTGTCAGAGTGCCCCAATCCTGACTTACTGGGCAGCAACCGCTTTGTGTGAGGGGAGTATGTTCTCCTGTCAATCAGTGGCATTGCGACTCCTTCCCATAAAATGATCTCTGGTGCAAGGAGGAATTGTGACAAGGATTCTGCTTCTGTCTTTTGCACCAAAGATTGCTCACTTGGGGAGGAGGAAGCATCAGTTGGCTGTGCCCCAATCAACAGGAGAACAAACCCTATTGCTTGCAGTGACTGCTTCCCAGTAAATTAGGAATGGAGAGAGTTGGGCCTGGAAATGCTACTTAGTTAAATATATCTCAACGAAGTTTTTTTTAATGAACAATAAATGAACATGCTTTCATTTAATATCATTCAGCAGCCACTGAATGGGGATCTGAACAAAACAAACAGAAACTTGTCTATATTTGTTCATTTTTTTTTTATTTGCCTGTAAAACAATCTGTATGAAATTTAAGAGATATGTTACTAATCTATCTACAATTCCTGCAAATTCTTATGAGCTTGGGGACTAGAAGAATCACTGGAAATTTAGTATCTTTAGATGGGAACAAAGCAGAGACAGAAGACTGGCTGGATACAGCATGGTAATCTATGGAAAAATGAATGAATGAATTCAGGAAGCAAAGCCAATGAATCGAAGATATATAGAAACATTAGATGGATTTCCATATCAATTTTAAACTGCTACTAACTAAAGGGATTTCATTCAGACTGCTATGGCAAACTTCTACTGACAAAATCATCAATGAATTTATCTAATCCTTGAGTCAAATTCAAACTCTTTCATTCTTGGAGTAGACCTGCGGATATCAATTAATCATAAATTAGTCCCAGTGAATCCAACTTATATTTTTAAAACCTTGCAAGGTACTGATCTTTGCAACTTGTTGGGAAGTAATAGATTCTGTAGGAAATAAAGAATATTTCAGTTTCAGTTCAGTTTCAGATTCTGTATGAAATAAAGAATATTTCAGTTCAGTTCCAGAACTGCTACATTAGACCAACTGAGCTGCATTTAATATGAGCTCCATTATTACAATTAAAAGCAATTATGTTCCTGCAGAACAGGGAGATGTTCAGAGATATATCTCTTGTTTACAACATACTGAAAATTTGCCTTGAGAGGATTCTGAGAGGCCAAGAAAAATTAAGACATCTTAGGTGTCACTGTTAATAGTCTCTTTCCACTGCATTCTGTCTCCTAAGTGTTTAGAGCTATCAGTTTTCAGATTCTTAAACTGATCTGGGATATACAAGCCTCTGCTACATGCGTTAATATATTCATTGCTTCAGCAGTCACTGAAATATTGTAATCTTGAACTAATTAGTGTTTGCAGAACATTTTAGAAAGCCTGTCTGAGAGACACTAGTCAAATTGCAAAGCATTTCAAACTTACTGGAATAGAATGCACCAAATCTCTACTTTATATCTCATTATTACTCAGAAATGTTCTTTCACAACCATGCTATTATAATATATATTTTTAAAACAATTTGCATGGTAATTACAATAATGCCCAGAATGCTTTTCCCTAATGACTGATTGCCTGTGGAGGAAGACTAAAGTCTGAAGACAAGGTTTCTTTTGTGTGTGTGTGTGTGTGTGTGTGTGTGTGTGTGTGTACCTACAAATTGCCTGTTGATTTATGGTGACCCCAGGAATTTCATGGGGTGGGGCTTTTTTTGGGGGGGCAAGGAATACTCAGAGATAGTTTGGCTACTTCTTTCTTCTGAAATGTATCCTACAGCACCTGGTATGTGTTGGTGGTCACCCATCCAAATACTAACCAGGGATGACCCTGCTTAGCTTTCATGCTTAGATGGGATCTGGTGCCTATCACTGGGTTTTCTGGGGCTGAGAGTGTGTGATGCACCCAAGGTCACCCAGTAGGTTTCTATGGCCAAGCAGGGAATCAAATCCTGGTTTCTAGGGTCATATTCCAATGTTCGGACCACTACATCACGCTGGTTCTTAGCCCTTCATAAATCAGCACTCCAGAGGGCAATTTTTTTTCTGTATATTGTCAACACTATTTTTTGTCTTCTTTTCCCATATCACTGCCTATTCATATTTTTTTTATTTATTTGATTGATATTGACACTGTTAAGACAAGCTTTGCTGGGCAGCTCTGTTTGAAAAATTGACTACAAAAAACTTGAGTGGTAGAACAACTACATGAAAATATGGTATCAATTTATATCTTAAATGTCAGGCTTAAGAATGCCTCACGTATACACATGAGACTTTGGCATATGATATTCTTTTTTAAAAATCAAAAGAATATTGACTATGGCCCTTTCCACACGTTCCGTGGAATTTGTGCTGCAACGTTTCCGGTTGTTGTTGTTTTTTTGTCCGTGCTACCACGGACATATTTTACAATGGTCTATCGCCATTTCCACACATTCCGTGGTATTCACGCAGCAGATGTGATTGGCAGCTCTTTTTTAAAAAAATGGCCCTGTGCATCATGACGTGCGTGCTCACGTCGTGCCCCGCAGTTCCTCCCACGATGACTCCCTCCTCCCATTCCTCCTGCTAGCCGTGAAATAAACCCTGTCAATTTTTTATTTTCATGCCCTATCTTGGGGGAACGGTTTTCCGCGCCATAGCTGGGTAGAGTGCAGTTTTTCTCCCTATCTCTGGTGGGTTCTCACGCCCGTTTTCTGCTTTTATCTTTCCCTGCAAGCGATGGAGGAAGAGGTGTTTCCTGAAGTTGAACAGCCCATTTTAGCTGTATTCTGGCTTCTTGGAGTTGTGCTGGCTGAACTGGAGCATCTATGGGTGGAAGACCGCGCGAGGAGGCGCCGGCGATTGGCCTTTTATTGGTAATGCTACGGAGGATTTAAGCTTTTCTGTGCCGCTGCTTGGAGGCTTTTCGAGGCGCGTTCCAACCGCTGAAGCTGTCCACGCCCACAGCCCGCCCTCCGATTACATCACGCACGAATCAGCACGGCATGAGGGGAAAAAACCCACCTTTTCCCCGTTTTTCAAAAAGCCCGTGTGCTGACTGCTGGTGACTTAACCGGGCGGATTAACGTCTGGAGCTTGCCAATTATGTACAAGCTAGCGCACTCGAACGTGTGGGTGATGTCCATCAGAGCTCGCGCTAACTCATTTTATTTACCCACGTGGACAAGGCCTAAAACGGCTATCATGAAGCAGGTTATTTGAAAGAGACAGTAGTTGCGTAATTCATTGTGAAGGTTTTTGAAAAATACATTTTTAAAATATATATAGATTTAACATTTGGTGTAATGCATGCCGTCCTTCCTCCCTAACAATCACAACGAAAATACACTTGAAGTCACACCTGTAAAATCAAAGATATTTAATAATAAAGTATGATAAAAATCAGCAATACAAACAAGCAGCAGTACAAATGAAAGGCTTGATTATTCACTGAGAAGCTGTAAAAACAAATGTATTTTTAGATGATGCCTGAATGACAACAGCATGAGGGACAATGAGCGGCTTGGTAGTAATGAGTTACTAGCTATCTAACCTGTAATAAATTAGTATGTGGGGAATAAAGCTGTAACAAATATGCATTTAAAAGTAATACAATGACGGGGAACAAAGACCAGGATCTTATGGTGGCAAACCACTCACAGAACAGATTGTTTGATGAGAAGAACAGCCCATTCCTTTCCTGCCTGAGTGGAACAGCAACAACAGACTTTGGTTGCAGTGAGTGGTGGCTGGTGGTCCGAGGAGGTTGCCACTCAGCACATACCTGTCTGCACAGGCCACCTTATTCTGTGGCCACTTCTTTCCTCCATACCAAGCTCTCCAAGGGGTTTTTGGAGCCAAGGAAATATAGGAAAAGGTGGCTTGGGAAATCACCTGTGTCTTTCCGATAGGCAATATCCCAAGTCAATTCTCCCATATGCGCTCGGCTCCAAACACCCTTCATAGTCAGGCACTGAGGAAAAACTTGACCCTACAAAGAGTAGCTCTTCACTGGGAGGCACATACCAAATAATCCAGCTAAGGCCAGAAGGACATTCCATTTTTCCAAAACTATCGTATTTTACTTCTTTACTTCTATTTTATTTCTTTTACTTTTTTTTTAAACAGGGATTTTTCAAGTCTGATGCCATTCCGTTATCAGTCACAAGTGTGTCCCTCGCCCTGCACCGAGTAAAATAACAATGGCTGACAAGATGTTTTCCCCCTCCTCTTTGAATAACAGAGTCTGTAGAGTAGGAATGGGATATGTCTGGACCTCTGTATGTTTTAGTTTATAGCTCCAGAAGTTCTGTCCAGAATGCCCAATGGAAAAGGACTGTCCAAAATATTTGGGAGAGTGAAGACTCCCTGCCCTTCCGCTAGTTATACCAAGTCCCTTTTGGCCTTCCTATCAGTATGTAGAGCAGTGGTTCTCAACCTGTGGGTCCCCAGATGTTTTTGTACTTCAGCTCCCAGAAGCCCTGAGAATTGACCATAGTGGCTGGGGCTTTTGGGAGCTGAAGTCCACAAACATCTGACAGGTTGAGAACCACTGATGTAGAGACTGGATGTTGAGATATTGTGTATGACCTCACTCCATTCTCCATTCAAGGAATATAGGCAGATACCAAGGTGCTGCTTTTGACCTCTAAAGCCCTAAATGACATGGGGCCAGGCTATCTAAAAGATCCCTCCTCATTTAAAAAAGAAAAAAAAACTTGCCTGGAATTTGAGATACACAGCAGAAGTGCTGTTGTGTGTCCTACTACCTCAATTGGCCAAGCGAATGTCTAGTCGCACCTTAATTTTGGAACTCTTTTCCACAGAAAGTCAGACTGGCTCCATTCTTGGTAAGCGTCTATTTGTCAGTGAAGCCTGTTTCAAGAAATAATAATCTGAATGACTCTGAAGACAGCTATATTCTGCACAGCTAGCAAGGAAAGTGCTGAGACCTGGAAGCATGCTTCCAGCGCTGAGTGATCACTTGAACAGTCACTCCAAAGATACATGCATCATAACTTCTCTGGGTGTACATTCAGGAGAAAAACCTGTTTGTTTGTTTTTTATTTCAAAGCAAAGCAAAGAATTAGGGAAGAGTGGGAACAATTTGTATGCAGTGTATCTCACTCGTTACACAACAATGAAAGGTTTGTGGGGTTTTTTGGAAAAAAAAATCCAGGCACTTAAATGATATTTTGAAAGAGCTGAAATATGATCAGCCATTTGCTTAATGCCTTGATGTCTCAAAATACAGCATCTCAGTTACACTTGCAAACAACATTTACTCTGAAAAGAAATGGTGAAAAACATAACGAAGAATCTTCATGTTCCCTGGTCATGATGTGTTGTAGTAAATCATGTTGAATGTAAGCATGCAACTTGAGACCGTACCAATTCAGAGTGTGGGAGTAGGACTGCCATATTGCCTAGCTGGCTGGGTTTTACTCAGGTTCTAGATATGCCACCCAGTCCCACTTTGGATTGTTAGGTGATGCAGATTGTTAGGGCCTTTCCGCCCTATACTGCTATAGTGCTATTATTCCACTTTCAACATCCTATGGAATTCTGGGGTTTGTAGTTTACTGAGGCCAAAGAGCTCTCTGGCTAAGGCCCTTTCTGCAGCTTACTTGGGTCCATGGTTGTCCCAGCAGTACCACAGCAATGGTTTTGACAGGATGGAAGTGCGGACACCAATGCTTCCCTCTGCACTGGCTCACTCACTGCAGAAGAAAGCGCAATGGCTCCACCTCTTCCTGCCCCAGCACAGCCGGGTACTGTCCCGGGCGACGCTGGGGCAAGAAGCACAGCCATGGCGATTCCAGGGCCTCCACAGCTAAACCTAGCTTTTTGCTAATACTTTGAACACACATTGGCATGTTATGCTGCATGAAGGCTCCCTGATTTCTGTTCATCGTAGTGCCCTCAGACCCCCTCAGTCTGAGACACTTCACCTCGATTCTCTTCCTTTTCTGGAATGGTAATGATCACCCACTTCAGCCCCTAAATTCTTGCTATCCAACCTTTCTCTGCTTTGCCTTCACTAGCCTTGTATGGTTTGAGAGACTGGTTACTTGTGTGTGTGTGTGTGTATTCCCCAATAAAGACATTCGTCTGACTCTCAACTGGTGTCCTACATTTGGTACAGGCATACACAGGTGACAAGGTCCTGTAGCTACTCCACCCTTGCAGGTTTCCTTTAAGCTATAATTCCCCTTCTTTCTAAGGAGACGCTGGCAATGGTGGAAGACCTCAAGGTCTCCCACCTTTTGGGGTAACATAAGTAACAGCAGCAGTGCCACCCTCTTCCCAGGGCTTGACTGCTGACAGGAGGAGATTTTAGAGCGTGCGCAAAAAGCTAAAGGTCAGACTTTGTTTCTTCTTCCATGATGAAACTTGTAGCAACATGACACACACACATGTCTCTTACAAGGCCTCAGCCATTATGATTTATTTAACAGTAAACTGTCTTGATTCCACCCATGGGAGAAAGGTGAAATATAAATTAGATTTTTTTAAAAATAAAAAACTTAGATGCTAGAAAAAGAATGAACTCATGACAACACCAAATCTCCAAATTCTGAATTATCCAGAGCATAGGGGGAAGCGTACTGGGTTGGGAAGGTAATGAAGAAAAGAAGCAAATACTGTTCAAAGATAGCATTCATTTCCTTTTACCTTCACAAAAATCTTTTAACTTATCAAAACCCACTGGAATGTTCACCTTTTTCTCACCCGGTCCCCACAATATGAGAGGCTGAAAGAGTAACCGCATAGGGAAGGGACAAGGTGGGGCTAATGTTTAAATTACCTCTGACAATGGGCCTCTCTCTCTCCGTATGAAGAAATAAAACAAATACATTAGCAGGTGGAGGAGAAAATATTTATTCCCTTCCTACTTACCCCACCCACCTCCATCCCCCAGCTGCCACACATGGACACAAAGCCATTTTTCCTTTCCATCCCATCATATTCACTCAGTGGAGGCTTGACAGCCATTTCAGAAAACCGCACAAAGCTTAATTGTTCTCCTCTCTCCCTGAGGCAAGAGGACTGGTGGAGCAGCTCAGGAGAAAAGAGAATGAGAAAGACAGTGCAGGAGGCAGCAGGAGAGAGGAGAAATGTGCTGATGCATATTACACATATGCGTCCGATCTGTATGGGCTGTCAAAATAAACCCTGCTGCGGTTAGACCGCTGTAGATTGACAGACAGAGCAACCTTTTGATTGGAAGGCAGGGTGAAATTTAATTTATCCGGTTCTGAAAAGCTTCCTTGTGTTCTTTTGTGCATCACACACTCACTGGGGCTTTGTGATTTCAAAAGGTGATCGTAAATAACTCACCGGTCTTGGCAACGCTGCCATGTTCTCATACTGTCATGCTGAAGAGGGTGGAGTCGCACACCACAGTCAAAGGTGTTGGAATTGCTTGCGCACTGAAAGACCTCTGTCTGGTGTGCAGAATGGGCTGTTCTCCTAACTAAAGATGCTTCCACAAAGCAGAGACAGACAAACAGACAGACAGATGCATCGATTAAACAGAATAGATGGGGATATAGATTTGAAGTACAGATATTCCAGATGTATATTTCTTCACTGGCGTTTCCATGGATTATGAGCCCATTTTACTATCCTGAAAATATATGGTTACACCCGAACATAGCAGTCACTTGTGCTTATTCCTGCTGTGCCATGGAATTCTTTGCATCGCTACCTTTCCATTTCTCTTCTGTGTTTCTCTTCTGTACACGGTGCTGTTATGAGCAGCACTGAAAAAATTATGAAGCATTTGCAAGGCAGAGGTATAGCGTTTTTCTGCCTCATTATTTTCTGGAACTTCTTGCTGTCACATTCTGAGTTGCAGTGTTCAGAACCCACATTCTGTCATGCTCAGAACTCTCTCATTCAAGGAGGGGCAAAATGGCATAAGTGCGAGAACTGGTTCCATTCACACTACAGAATTATAGCACTGTTATTCCACTTTAACTGCCATGGTTCCATCGAAAGGAATCCTGGGATTTGCAGTTTAGGGAGGGTCATTTGGCCAGAGTGCTCCAGTGCCTCGTCAGACTACCAAGCTCAGAGTTCCATAGGGTGGAACTATGATATATAGGTCATTTCCGCACGGGGTAATAAAAACGGTGCAGTGTGTCCTCCACGAAGGATGTCTGCACCTTGGAGTGGACTGGATCCAGACTACTTACTATAGATTCGCACCTCAGTCCGCTCCAGAATGACCCCAAGTGGACCTCCAGCGTGCTTTTGAAAGACCTGATTTTACCAGTCTTTCAAAAGCCTGGAGCGCGCCACTGCGTGCCTGCTCTCCAGTGCAGATTCTCAGGCTCGCACCAATGCGAGCCTGCGATCTGCAGAGGGTGGACTTTAGGCTGGTGAGCTTCAGTGGTTGGTCAGGACCCACAACCAACTGGAAGCTGCCATTTTGGACACTGGAGCAGTGTGAATCTATGACCACACACTGCTCTGGAGCAGCCTGGACCGGACCGGGGAGCCAGAAGATCTGGTAAGTAGTGGTGCGGGGTGATTCCCTCACCCCGTGCAGAAATGGCCTAAGGTGGAATAATAGTGCTACAATTCTGCAGTGTGAATGGACTTCACAGAGGCATGTTTCAGACACACGTTCGCTTCTCCCAGAAATTGCCTTTTCCCATCAAGATGCATTGAATTTTTTCTTCACAGCATTTGCCTGCTCTCCATGAACCTCACCCATCTTAATCAAAGCCAATTCACTGGTAGGCAATAAACACCAGAAGGGGCAGTAACTGCCTTTATTAGTTTTTGTTAATTTTAAATTGCCTCCACATTGAACAGTGTTGCTGTTGTTTTATGTGCTTAAAGCATAGCATTATAATGGCTCCATTTTATGGGAAGTTTAATCCTCCTTCAATTATACATAATTTGTATTTAATTAGCAGATCTGATGTGCTTGGTTGCATGATACAACTAAATGCCAAATGTCAGTTTGATTATTTTCATTTGATGAGATGTTCCACTCTTCTCTCCTCTCAAGCATGATCCTGAAAAAGGCAAGGTTTCTGCTCTGGGTTGGAGAAACACATATGAACAGCTAGCTCCAGGTTTGAGCAGGGCCTCACCATGACATAAAAAGCTTAGGAAGAACCCTGCCGGATCAGATCAAAGACCATCTTAACCTATTCAAGTATTCTGTTCCATCAGTGGACAACCAGTGATCTATGGGAAACCTTCAGGAAAATATATGCCATAACATTTTCTTCCTTCTGGTTCCAAGCACCTAGTATTCATAGTTGTATCATCTCTGATGCTGGAGATAATAGGAAGCCACTAAGACTGAGCCACTGATTGCTTTATCTTCCATGCAACATCTTGTGTATCCTCTTGTGTGTCTCTCAGAATTACCTGGCACTGTAATCAGTGATTAAAGAGTGGCTAGGAGTTGCCCTTTTAATTTCTCACAATGAGTGCCCAATGTAATGTTACTCCAAGGTGCAGGATAAATAAAGATGAAAGATTACATCCCCAGCTACCCAAGGCATCAGCCATGCTGGGCCTCTGAAACCACAGCAACTGTCCTAGGACAGCAGGTACTGATGCCCAGCCTTTACATAAGCATGCATTTATGTGCAGATGTGTAAAGGACATGTTAAACAAGACAGAGGAGAGTTATTCTTCTCTCTCTTTTTGCATAGCTTGGTTTCCCTTATTTGTGACATGACATTTTCACATGGTACATTTCTCCCTGCTCAGCATCCATCCTTGGTAAGAAACAGACATACATCTTATACAATGTAATGGAGCTGAATCATGAAAGAATTGTATTATGAGTGGAGAACAAATAACACAGATTGGAGAGGGCAACAGTTTTCACTTTCCTGGTTTTGTCGAGTATGAATCTGTGTAAGTTAAAGATATCTTCGGCCATTTCCGCACTAAGCTGTTATAGCAAGATGATTCCACTTTCGGCATCATCTGGAATTCTGGGGTTTGCAGTTTCGGGAGGGGCCGAGGATGCCAGAGGATTCCAGAGGATGTTGAAAGTGGAATCATTGCACTATAACAGGCTAGTGCGGAAATGGCCTACAACTTTAGCCTTAAACCAGAAGGTGCGCTGAAAATTCAAATCCATATTCCACAGCACTTATTTTATTTTTAAAATATATTTATTTTTCAGTTTTAACACAAAATAACATAAACACCAACTGACATTTTAAACATAAACATAAAATTAAATTAAAACACAGTATTAAAACCATGAACTAAAAACACTAAATGCTAACTCAGTAAAGCCCTAACTTACTAACTAAAACCCAAAAGGGTTCTGACCTTCCCCCCAACCAAATTATAATGAAAAAGAGAATATAAGAAAAGAAAAGAAAAATCTACGATTACAGATCCACCTAAGCAAATTTACTAGGGTTACTACTATCAATAGCCACAAATCACTGGATTTTTAGGTTTCTTATTGCTCAAAAAGTCCATAAATGGTTTCTAATCCTAAAAAAAAATCTTCAGTTGGCTTATCCTTTAAAACCCATTTTAGTTTGGGCATTTGGGATTGCTCAGCAACCTTAACAATCCAATCTTCTGTCACTGGTGCTTCAATTCATTTCCAGGTTTGAGCAACCTCAACACTTATTTTAAATATAGCTTTAGCATGCTATCGTGGCTTGGTGATGAGCTCTACCCATCAGCTGCTGATCTATTATCAGAACAATGTGGCTGCAGTCACCAGCCCTGATCCCACGGCAACAAATCTCACCACAGATCTTGGTTGTAATAGAACATTTAGTTCACCATGGCTCTTGGCCACTTACTGGTGTTGCATATCCCTCAATTTATTAGCTGTAATCTGCTACCCAGTTTGTGTGCTGTTGCTAATCCCTGAATATTACTTTACATTAATTAAAATCTTGATACTTGATGCCTGGTGTACATTCTCACATAGATTTATGAGTACCATTTAATGACCTGGATATCCTGATTTATAATGTAATCCTAGTGGGTCCTAGGTGATTCAAGTTAGAAGACCAGGGCCAAATGTTTGGATGGAATAGCTGAAATCAGTGTGTGGAAGTGGTATCCCAGGAATTTTGTTCCATGTTGCTGTCCT
Organism: Iguana delicatissima; assembly: GCA_948472985.1. Classification (NCBI taxonomy): domain Eukaryota; kingdom Metazoa; phylum Chordata; class Lepidosauria; order Squamata; family Iguanidae; genus Iguana; species Iguana delicatissima. The sequence goes on along the minus strand of CAOKZL010001871.1, from coordinate 196,274 downwards.
CCATGACTCACAGTCCCATAATCTTCAAACCTCTCTTGCTTGTCAGCTTCTTTCCTGCTACTAACACTTTCGCTGTCACGATATTGGTTCCTGTGTTAAATTTGCTTCCATTCCCTTTTCTTATTAGTTCCTCCTCTCTTCAACATAGTCTACGTCCTCTCAAGCACCTGTCTTCTGTGGACATCTTTTCCATCCAGCTTGGTATCCTTCAGTCACCATGTGGAAGGTATTTTTTAATCTTCCTTTTGCCTTTCCTGCAACAACTTTCTGATTATTTCCCCATGTATTTGCTTCATCCTTAGTCTTCCTGCCTGCCTTCTGCTTCCAGAAAAGTTTATAACCTGCCAGTCTTCTATAGGTATAAGGGAAGGAGTGTTAGAATATTTGTGAGCATTCCTTGACTTCATGTTCAGTCTGTACCAATGGCTAGGAACAGACTGTAAAACAGCCTCTGTAGGAAGGCATGCTTGGCTACACCACAGAGCAGTCGACAGTTTCATTCTAGTGCACTGTGCTGCGTCACTTATATATTTATTGCATTCAGCTCAGATGTTTCCTCCAGTTAAATGCTATCTCTGTTATCAGGCGTTAAGTTGTTGTTCATTTGCTCTAGAAAAAAATGGTTGTGTACCTTATACAAATACTAAATCCTGTCCCTCTGCCCATCCTGACAGGTTCTGGTGGTGTGAACACCAGCCAAGGATGCATGGTATATCTGCCACTACCTGGAGGCTAAGTAACTTAGGCCATTTCCACACTACACTATCATAGTGCTACTATTCCACTTTCAACATCCTATGGAATCCTGGGGTTTGCAGTTTAGGGAGGGGCATTTAGAATTCTCAACCAGAGAGTTCTTTGGCCTCAGTAAACTACAAACCCCAGAATTCCACAGGGTGTTGAAAGCGGAAAAATAGCACTGTAACAGTGAAGTGCGGAAAGGCCCTTACAGCAGGCCATTTCACCCAGTCCTGTGTTGCAGTGCAGAATTAACTGAACATGAACATGAATGGGTCAAGTGGAAAGCATGTGCCTTTTCACCGGACTGGTATAAGATGAAAGTTGGTTTTCTTCCCTCTATTTACTCAGCACCATTCACCTAGTGGGACGTACACAATTTGCTGCCCATGAGAAATGACAAGATGATGCCCCTACATGGATTCCACATATAGCGATGAACTGGACTGGCATTTTAACTTAAGTACCGGCAGCAGGGCAAGATTCTCTACCACATCTAAGGGCAGCAAGCTAGTGTAAGAAGGTATAAGACAAGTGATTTGGAACACACAGTTCTGCCCTCAAGACAGAGGAATGGCCAAGGGAGCTCCGGAGGAAGACTACTGTGCTGTCTTTCTCAGAACATTTGCTGCCTAAGGCAGCCTCCTCTCTTTGGTCTTTTCTGCATTTTACTTTTGAAATGGGGCAGTGTGTCCTCCAGCAAGGACATTTACACTTGGGGACGAACTGGGTCTGGACTACTTAATGTTTGTCCGGACTTTAGCCTGCTCTGGAACGCCCAGAACTGGTGGTTCCCCATCCTATTGAAAGACCGATTAAAAGAGGACTATCAATAGCCCAGTGCGCCCCAGTCCGTCGCTGCCCTAAGTGTAGATTTGCAGGCTTGTGCCAGCATGAGCCTGCGGATCTTCCGGGGGTGGGCTTCCGGCTGGTGAGCTTCTCCAGTTGGTGGAGATCCTCCGCCAACCAGAAGCCTCCATTTTCATCTCCAGAGAGTGTGTAGCGTGGGCACACGCTGCTCCAGATCGTCATGGATCGTCGGGGAGGAGTGTGCCAGTTCGGTGAGTAACGGACTGCCCCGTTTCCCCCTCAAAGTGCAGAAAAGCCCTTTGTCTCACAGTAGGACCAGCCCTACAGAAAGGACGTTGGAGACTTCAAAGTAAATAGTTCAGTTGGTCAATATAGCAGGCCTATGCAGGAAAGTAACTGAATAAGACCTTAGGTGACCTCACTCAGGCACTATTAAGGTGGTGTCAGGTTCCTCAGGCTTACTTGCTACTGAAGAACTAGATGAGCATGGGACCAGGGCAGGTTAAGGACAACCTTGGAGAGCCAAACTGGTGCATCCACTCAACATCATGGGGCACAGGATGGTGATTTAGAAAGACTAGACTTCACACCTGGAGAGGTGTGCCTTGAAGGGACAGGTAGTAATCACACTGCCTCTTATAGCTGGGACATGTTTGTTCTAATTCAAGGCAGGGATAATCAATAGGCAGCTCCCACATAGGTGGCAGTACTGTCCTGCACAGCTTTAGGATTGTTGCAGATCTTGTTCTAATGAAGCTAAACAGAACAGTGGCCCTGCATAATCCAGAGACACCAGCCTTATTTCATTATTTCTGGTGTGGGTGCATATGTCGTTACATAGTACTTACGAAAGAAGGAATAATTTATACCATGCAGAATTCTCATGAAACGTTTATTTGTGTTGTTAATAAAAAATCATCTCTCTGTAGATTTGTTTGTCTGTCTGTCTCTCTTCTCCCTCTGCTCCATAACAGTCAGGTAGGGATGTGGGGGGGGCATTCACTCTGGGTGGCAATGTGGTTGGGGCATCCCAGCCTGTAGCCACGCCCCTGCGTGCCCTGGCCACACCCACACACACCGCAGCCATGCCCCTGCACACAGTGACCACGCCCTTCCTGTTATAGCTCCGCCCCTCGCCCCCCACCCCACTACCTCTGCTGCTCCATAATGTGTTAATAGGGGCTTAACAACAGGGCTGGCCATACCATCAGCCAGGTAGTAACTTCAGTGGTGGAAGGGGCAATGGCAGTAGCCCCTTGAGGATTGCCTTTTGTTGAATTTCCTCTGTGCCTTAAACTAGTCTGATACAGTCTTAGGTAGAACGGAAAATCGTGTTTCGTGTTGCCAGATCTCAGGGTATCCTAAGAAACTGCTGTGTTTCCCCAGATCTCAAGGCAGAAGACAACCCTCAGACTGATGTGTGCTAGAAGAGAAGATGGTTTGATTTTTGTATGTGGGATGGACCTGGGAACCCATCTCTGTCCATTTGTAACGTGTCTCACTGGAGCAGCTTGATGGTATTTGCATACAGCTTATGCTTCTGACAACATCGGCATATTGAAAAGGTTCCACAGAATCAGCACACATTAGTAAAGGAGGAAAGGACTGGGAAGACAGGAAATAGGTTTTGCACTTGGATCAATTGTGGCATGTACAGCAAAGCAGGCAGAGACATGTCAGGGTCACAATTCACGGGCCTTTTTCTGCAAAAGCCTTGGCAGCAATGGCATAAGAAGGTGGGAGAGGGAGAACTCTTAGTTGGCTGATAAATGCAGAGGTAGCTGTGTTGCTCAATAAAATCCACAATCCATAAGGCACATTGGTGATGCCATTATTAAACCAAGTAGAAGGCACAAACATTATACCTGTTTTGAAGCTCACTGCCCTCTTTATCAGGCAAATATTACAAAAAGTATCATGCAGAAGAACAAAAGTGGTATTGCTGGAATAAGTCTATCTTGTTGTCTGTGATACTACAGAAGTCTGTCAGTGGAGGCAAAAAGCTTGGTTCCTCTCACCACACCAAAGAGAACTGACAGAGAAAAAGCCTGGAAGGCCTACAGCAACAACAATACAATTTCAACTCCTTTGGCAAGAGAAAAGTAACTTCCCTTGAGATCCAGCTGTTCCTGTCCTGTGTGGAGCTAACTGTTCCTTTCTTTGGCAGAGAACATTGAATTTCTCAAGAAGTCTCTGTACTGTTAGATCTGGAAAAACTTTCAGGTGTTGCACAGGTAAAATTTGCCAATTGTTGTCCAGTGAATGAGTTTTATCTTTTTAAAAGAGAGCCTGTAAAAGAGGGATGCAAAATTTCATTTCTGTCTTGGTCTTAAAAGTTTCTTCCTTTGAGATCAGTGGCAGAGCTTGGAGTGCATGGCAGGGTGGGTGAGAGGGGGCGGAGCCACGGCATGCAGGGGTGGGGCCATGGTGTGTGAGGTGGAGCCATGGTGTGTGGGGGTGTGGCTATGGCGCATGGGGGCATGGCTGCAGCGTGCAGGGGCGTGGCTATGAGCCAGGATGCCCCAAAAACATTACTGCCCAGGAAGAACTGCCCCCATCACCCCCCGTCCCTACATGACTGTTTGAGATCTTGTCCAGTATGAAGCCAAAAGCCCTTCTGCTGGCAGAGTCTGGTGACTTTTTTTTCTTTCAGGTCTGGAGATAAATCTAGGTGTGACAGGCAAGCATGCCAATAGAAACCAGTTTAGATTGCTTTACTTTGTTCTTGAAAATCAAGTCCTCATATAACATGAAAAACAACTTACTTCCTTCAAATTAGGATTTCCTCCTTCTATACCTTCCTACATTTCACAGATGAAAATCAGGGCACATGTGACCAAGCAGCATCAGAGGCCCTTTTTGCACCTTACCTGGTGCTGCTAGCATCGCTTGGGGATGCGCGAAAAGCCTCATCTGGGAGGCACTCACGTCCCCTCTGTTTCCCCTCTGCACCAGCTCTGTGCTGGCCAGAAGGAAGTGTGAGGGCTCCACCCCTTCCTTCCACAGCACAGCCAAGTACTTTCCCAGGCTGCACTGGGGGAGGGAGTGTGATGGTCACACATCCAAAGCCTCCACATGCAAGGTAAGTGCATGTGGGAGCGACATGCAACCGCACATCATTTTCGGCAACAAGCCAAAAATGATATAGTGTGAGATCACCAACTAATGGTCTCAGGAGCATCGTGCGATTGTGAAGACGTCATGTGGAATGGTCCTCTCAATTGCGCGACGCTCCCGAGGCCATTTTGCAGCAGGACTGGAGTGCGAAAAGAACCAGAGTGTGGTCAAGATGGCATAAACAATTAATGAGGAAAAACACACAAACTAGGAAAGGCTGCAGCAGTTTGCTCTTGCCTGAGCCTGCTGGAAAAGATAAGATTTTGTCCCCTTCCTCTCCTCTCTTCCAGCTGAATTAAGTGCAAACTAAGTGAATTCAGTTTGCAGCAACTGAAGTGAACTGAGGACAAAGGAGGAAAGTGGGACATTTTAAAGGACATTGAAAAAAGTGGGATGACAGAGGATTAATTGAGACTCTCTCTGTCAAATCAAGCTAGTTGGAAGGTATGTGCTTTTGGCTTGGTTGGGTACTGTTAAATATATATATATATATATATATATATATATATATAATTACCGGATTACAGGGGTAGCTCTGTTGGTCATCAACCAAAATGCAAAATCCAGCTAGATTTTTGGGTCAACCAGAAGGTGAAAATTCATTGCACTAGCTTCTTCAACAAGTAATGATGGTAGGAAAAGGATGGCGGGGGTGGGGGGAGAGATGTTTCAGGGGATTGTGGAAGTCTCATGATGAGTAATTCTTCCACCAGTGCATGTACTACCATAAGATCTTCAAAAGCTTTCTATCACGAAGGGATACTGTAAGGAAGGTCATGTTGAATGTGAGGAAAGGGAATGGTAGGAAATGCTTCCGCTGCTGGATGCATTTTGATGCCTGTGTGTCATCACAAGTGGATGTTTCCCCTGCGTCAAGGGGCCATAGTTCCTGTTTAGCAATATTTCACCCAGGATATTCACATTGTAATCAGCTGGCCCAGGAGCAGCTGAACCTCTGAACCCTTGACCACCCTGCCTCTGTGACATCACAACAAACATCTATGACATCACACAGAGCTGGCCTTTGGTCTCAGGTTTTGATCCTGAAATCCTAGGAGATGGAGATGCTGCTTTCCCATCCCCAGCTTCAATACACTTGGCTTCTATAAGTGGAAATGGTGGGCACCATCTTGTATTCCACTTCAGGCAGCAAAATCTTCTGGGACAGCCCTGATTAGTAAGATTATCTTTCAGACCCTTTCATTGTAGTCTATAATGTATGGTGATGTGGGAATGTTCCAAGAGCAGTTGGTACTTCTTTTAGCAGACATCAATAAACAAGTTATGACTTCAAGATAGTCTTCCAGAGTGACACCCTTCGCATAAACTAAAACTTAATCACCCCCCTTTTTAAGGAAAAAAAAATCAACTGGAGATAAGAAGTAGTTCATTATTGCTCAGTGTGCTCTGAACAGAGAGTGCATTGAAGAAGCATTAAGATGAAATGCTGTGCTTTATTTTGTTTGATTTAAACACATTTGATTGTTTGGTTAAAGTAATCCCATTACTTTTTACTCTGATGGGCTTTAGGAAGTTGAAAATGTTCACATGCATATAGACATATTTGCCTTGCTGCCTAGCAGTTCTGTGTGAATATAGGGCACTGAGCCAAAACCAACCTGATAAAATCTTTCAGGAACTTTACAATGTCACATACTTATGCAAATACCTGGGATGTTTATAGCAACTGGCTCTACAACAAACCCTCAAGGTTTCAATTAAATACAGCAAGCCAGGCAGATCGAGAAAGTAAGCATGTGTGTGAGAGTGTGGGGAGATAATTACTCTAGAAAATTATCCAGACACATTGAAATTAGCATGAAATCCATTGCTGGTGAAGATGTCCATCCTTTAATCTGAATCACTGACTCTCACAATATGCATTTCCTGGGATTATTTCTAGAAGCACACTTTAATAATGATATCAAGGTTGGAATCTTTCTGGTGACTTATTCTGGTGCAAGTCTCAGGCCCCTTTCTGCACCCTACCTTTTCCTGAAGTTGTCCAGTGGGGATCCCGGCAGTGGATCTGTCGGGAGAGGAGCATGACGGAAGCGCTCCCCTCCACAACGACTGGATCCCTGCAGAAGGGAGCGCAATGGCCATGCCACTTCCTTCCGCAGCACAGCCGAGTACTTTCCCAGGCTGCGCTGGGGCGGGAAGCACAGCCATTGTGTTTCTGTGGCTTCTGCACAACAGGTAAGTCCAGGATGGTGACACAATCACATGTCATTGATGAGAAAACCCATCAATGATTTAATCTGTGATCATACTGCCTGGGGATGGGAGAAGGATGGGTCTGTGATGACGTCACACAGAAGCATTGTCATAGTCCCATCCTTCTCTCATCCCCATTTCAGAAGGGGAGGGTAGTGTGGAAAGGGCCTCAGTTATGTCGGCAGAAGTCTTTATTCAACTGAGGCATGGAAGGAGGGATAGCAGTGAACGCTATTTACATGAAAAGACAAAAGTGCTCTCCTAGGTCCCAAACAATACCATACCCTCTAATATATCACAGAGGAAAGCCAAAATACATGTGGCCAGGCCATATCAGAGTGTGGTCAAGATGGAAAAAGTTACTGAGGAAGAAAATACAAGCTAGAAGAGACTGCGGCAGTTTGCTTTTGCCTAATCCTACCAGGAAAGGCAAGATTCTGCCTCATCCTCTCCTTTTCCCTCCTCCTGAGTTAATTGAATGCAAACTACTTGGTACTTTGAACTCAATTTCCAGCTTGGAAAAAGGGGGAAAAGGGAAAGAGAAGAAAGAAACTGGGACATTTTTAAAAGCAACAAGAAAAGTGGGACAGCAGAGAATTGATTGGGACCGTTCCTGCCAAATAGAGACAGTTGGAGAGTATGCAGCTCAAGAACCAGCAGGGCAGCTTTGCTTCCTGACAGGGGCAGCTTTGATTGCCCCCCCCATGTCATTGCAATGTCTTTTCATCTGCTGCTGTGCCAACCCCTCTACAATGTCCTCCGCTTATGCTACCATAGTTATACAGGCCAACAGGGTCTTGTCTATATTATAGAGTGTATGATAGAAAAATGGTTTCAAAGAAACTCAACTAATGGGACAGAAGGGAGTAACTAGCTAGAAACAGAAGGGAGTAACTAGCTAGAAGACTTGAGAAAGTTAGGTGGCTTTTCTGTGACTATTGTCCCACCATCTGCTGCTTGAAGTGGTTCCCTCATTGTTTCTATTGGTAGGAATGGCCCTAGGAGACCTAAATACCCAGAGGGCTGTCATACAGACATGTTCTATGATCCCTGAGAGTACAAGAATAGATTGAACAGATTGAAGTCAGAACAGAGTAGCTTTGTCCCAAAGGTTCACAGCTAGGAAACATTATTTTGAACTACAGCTCCCAGGTTCTCCCTAGCCAGTGTGGCTAGGTAATTTCTGGAAGGTCATAGTCCAAAAAAGCTACGTATCCAAGCTCAGCAAAAACAGAAAGGGTTGGGCTGGAGAGAGAGGGCGAGAGTGAAAATGCCATTCATTAAGAACATGATCCCCCAAAGAAGAATGATAGCATGGAAGCAGCGATATCAGTCTGGCCTCCTAGATGGTCTTCTTCTCCCCTAATCCTAACCTGAACTGTCAAGACTGCTGCAATAGGGCAGGGTAAAAGCCTTTCCCCATCTTGGTAATCTCCAACTGCACACTTATCTCTTTGTGTTTGCTTGGGATGGAAAAGAACTGTGCATTAACCCTAAGGGTTTTTTATGGGTTTATCCAGTTTGTGGTTGTGAGGTAGTTAATGCAAGCACACGGTCAATTTGTTGGGCCCCACCACCAGGAGATAACCACAAGTGTTGGGTTCTTTTTGTTTGTTGCTTTTCAGGGCTATAGGAAAGTAAATCAGAATGCCTAGAATGCATATATTTTGAGGGGAAAGTGCATTAGCTTGCTTCAATGTGGAAAATGTTCGACTATGTTCATGGGGGTGGAAACATACTCCTGAAGGGTATGCTGTTCTCAGCCTGAAAGGCCCAGGAGACTGAGGCAAGCATCAGGAAGCTCACGTCAAGTCTTGCGAGAGCCTCTTGTAACAGTTCCAAGATCTCTAATCTCATGGGAGTCTGGAACTTTTGTGAGACGTCCACCTCTTGTGCAACTTGTGATGGGCTTCATATGGGCCACACACATGTTGTGTGGTCAATAGAGAGGACCATCCTGTATTTCTCTTCAGAACAAACTGGGCACAACTAGCTGAGAGAGGGGGCAATTTGTTTCCAGTGGGGTTTGAACATGGCCTTAGTGGCCCTGTTGAGAAGCATACCTAAAAATCTATAATGCGTGGGACAAACCAGAGACAAATCTATACCAGGATGAGCAAAAGATCCTCTCCGCACAAAGCCAAAGAGGTGGGGAACATTAGCAACGCTGTTGCCTTAAATCACAAGATTAAAAATAAATAAATGACTGAAGTATGGCCTATGTGCTTGTCTAAGCAAGGGCCAGCCCTGCTGAGAAAGAATCTCTTTCCCCACCTGGTGGAAACTGCCCCAGGCCACCTTCCCCGTGTTCAGTTACTTAACTGGAGAACATTGCTCAAGTTAATATGTATCATTTCCAACCCCACGAGGAGATTCCAGATGAACAATCAAGGGGTGAAAAGGGAAACCCCACCCAGGCGTGTGCATATGTGTCCCCCCCCCAATAAGCTTCAATCAAAATTGAGTGACAATGAATTGTGCTCAAGGCACACTGAGTACCCAATAATGTTCCTATGCATTCTAGGTGATGATTAATTACTGGGTTATATGGCAAGGCAATAGATGGTTGTAAAGCAACCACTGATTATTCTTTGCGTCACAGGAGGGTGGATGGGGGCTTCTGTCAGCCTTAAACTTGTCAGGCTTCTCTGTTTCTCTCCTGGAAGCTCATTCCAGCACAGATCCATATGGGAGTGTGATGGGTTCCCTCCCCACAGCCATTTCACAGAAATGTACGCACAATTCAAACCTTCCAACTGTCTCAATTTGCCAGGGACATCCTGATTAATCCACTGTCATCCCATTTTCTAAACTGCTTTTAAAATGTCAATTTCTTTTTCCTCCTCCCGCTTTCTCCCTTACTTCTATTGCTGCAAAGTGAAAACTGAGCAGAATAGAAACATAGAAACAAAGAGTTGGAAGAGATCATCAAGTCCAACCCCTTGCCATGCAGGAACAAACACTCAAAGCACTCCCAGCAAATGACCATCTAGACCAGTGGTTCTCAACCTGTGGATCCCCAGATGTTTGTGGACTTCAGCTCCCAGAAGCCCCAGCCACTATGGTCAATGCTCAGGGCTTCTGGGAGCTGAAGTCCAAAAACATCTGGGGACCCACAGGTTGAGAACCACTGATCTAGACTCTGCTTAAAAACTTCCAAAGTAGATGACTCCACCACACTCCGAGGCAGCATATTCCACTGCCAAACGGCTCTGACCATCAGGAAGTTCTTCCTGAGGTTTAAGCGGAATCTCTTTTCCTGTAGTTTGAATCCTTTGCTCCTTGTCCTAGTCTCTTGAGCAGCAGAAAACAAGCTTGCTCCATCTTCAACATGACATCCCTTCAAATATTTAAACATGGCTATCATGTCTCTTCTTAACCTTCTTTTTGTCAGGCTAAACATACCTAGCTCTCTAAGTTTCTCCTCTAATTTTCACTAAACTCAACTGAGGAGAGGGAGAAGGAGTAGTCTTGCCCTTCCCAGTAGGCTCAGACAAAAGCAAACTGCTACACCCTCTCCTAGCTTGTGTGTTCTTCCTCTTGTATAACTTTTACCGATCTTGACAACATTCTGATGCTAACTGCTGGCCACGCAAGTCCTGTTTTTTGTCTGTAAAATTTGGGAGGGTAGGATGTTTCCGTTTGTATTGGTCACAACGAATAAAATTTTCTTAGACATTATTGAAATCTTTGCATTTTTCTGTCATTGACTGAAGTGTGTATATGTGCACCATGTTTCAAATATCCACATTTTTCAAATATGCATGTTCTGTTAAACATGCATTTCAAAATTAATTTCCCTCATTGCACAAATCACACTGCAAACATGTGTATGTATGGTTTTATGACTACAAATTGTGTTTTTTGTTCTGGGGTTGTGAATTGTGTAAGCTAATATAAAGTTGCAGACCCAATGAAATGTAAATGTAAGAATTTCCAGCTGAAAATTACCTGGGGTGCATTTTACTTCTGGAGCCTGAAAATTGTGTAAGCTCAAAGAAAGTTGCAAACCCAATCAATTTTTCGTCCATTTGAAATTACAATGAGAGCTTTCCTCCACAGAACTTCCCCTAGTAAATAAAACAGAATTAGAAACTCTGCAATTTCCTTTTTTAAAGTAAGAATTTATCATTAAAATTCCAAGCCCTCCAAAGGTAGTTATTATTATAGTTGTGACTTTTAAAGGGTACCTGTACTTTTAAAAGGTAACTGTATGATATTCCTCTTCTACCAGTTAATGAAGCTGCATCTTTATAACTATAAAAGTAACTAGAAAGCTATCATTACACTACAAAAGGAGTGAAGTTACCCTTGCGTTGTTACAACCATAATCTACCTTACTTACACTGACATTGTAGCTAAAGCAAACTAGTTATATTAACTAGTTACTACCACAATCTGTTGGAAGTGAACAAAACCATCTGAAAGCCACAAGTCTGGGCCTGACCCACACTATCACTGCAGTCCTAAATATGATCGGAGAGAAAAGAAGTTATTGATTTAGTAACTCAGGATTGTGGCCATCTAGGCCATTTCCACGCTATACTGTTATAGTGCTATTATTCCACTTTCAACATCCTATAGAATCCTGGGATCTGCAGTTTAGGGAGGGGCATTAAAATTCTCAGCCAGAGAGCCCTTTGGCCTCAGGAAACTACAAACCCCAGAATTCCACAGGAGCTTGAAAGTGGAATAATAGCAGTATGGAGCAGAAATGACCGCAGAGTCCCACAGGGGCCAATGTGGCACCCCATCCTTGGCAGTTGCCCACTCCTAATTTAGCACCTTACCCAAAGCCCTGCCAACTTGTCATAGCAGGAAATGCAGGCAGTGTTTTGCTGGGTTTTTGAACTTGCTGGATCTTTTCATTCTATCATACACGTACATGCATGCTGAAAGCAACAGGGGGAAATGCCAGCTCCCAGCTGTTGTAGCTATGGTGGCCAGATCCACCCTCTTGGGGAATGGAATGGCCTTGGAGCCAACACCCCATCCTTCTCACCCTGCTCTGTATTTCTTTGTAGTTGCAGGAGGCATGAAAATGACCAGCTGCTTCAGTACTTGATCTACTGATCCCATGCTGTAATACAAAAGAAAGAATAACCAGGCTGAATATTTATATTTTTTCCCTACAATTAATCTATTCCTCCCTCTGCCAATATCTTTGAGTGAAGGAACTTTTCTACCATGAAAGAAAATAGTCATACTTTTACCAATCAGGAGAGTTGTTTTATTTATTTTACTTACCTAAACTGGCCTTTAGTACTTCCTTCTGATTTTGTAATAACTTTTATTTGTTGTCATGATTTAAAGGCATGACTTTTCCGCAATATAGTTTCCCAGATTTCTGTTGGGATATCTTAAACAATATTGTCTCCCCTTCACAGCAACTGGTCAGATTCAGTGCTGTGTCTTAATAATAAATCATAACTCTTTCACAAGGGATGACTGTGTTTTATAATCTCCTATTTAAAAAAAAAATCCCAGAAGGTGGCTTTCTTTAAAGTATCCAGTTAAACCTGATCTGATCTGTAAATACTCAGATCATCCGTGTTTTTCTTTAATCTCCTATTTTTGACAATTTAAGGTTAGCTCCTAATGGTCTATCCTAGACACATTTACATTTGAGTAAACCCCATTGACTTCAGTGACGTGTACTTCTGAATAGATATGCATAGGATTACATGTTATGAGTCCCAAATTAGGTCTCAAAGATTTCTGTGGGTCCTCTCTAAGTATGAACAAACCTGGATCCAATCTGTTGTTTCTTCACTTTTATAAGCAACTTTGGAAGTTTTTTTTTAAGATTTTTTTTTTTTACTCTGAAAGGCATATACAAATGTATTAAATAACACATGACACTATGTTCCACTAATTTCGCCGTGGTATACTTACAGAACATTAAATTAACTTCTAATTTGAATATCTTGTTGAGTCAGTTCCTGATTACTAGGGCTTAAAGCATTAATCACTTAACCAGTATGATTAATTCATCATCTCATTAACTGCAACTTGGAAATGAGCACAGGAGCTATCTCTTTGGTGCTCAGGGCTAGTGGCATTACAGTAACAATCAGAACTGTGTGTATTTTGCAATTCACTCACACACACACACACACACACACACATATATCTCCAACTCTTGGAATTTAACTGACAGTTAGCAGGCTTAGATCCTGTCTTAGCTAAGAGATGGGCCAGTTCAATGCTAACTAAAAGATAGGTCTGCTAATATGGGTCATATTCTGAAAATGGAAAGACAAATGTCCACCATCCATCATCCAATGGTCAGAAGATCTTATTGGTTTAGCCACATATGAAGGTCAATACCAAATGAGAGAGAGAGATTGAGATCTGGACACAATAGCCTAGGGAAGAGACATTGAATCAACTTAATTTAGCTATATGTTGACTCATTGTTCAACTATCAGTTGAAAGGATCTACTCAAGGAGAACTCACCAGCAGGATTCCAGCCATAGTCATCTTATATTAATGTATATCTCTAGGCTGAATGCCCTGAAGATCACATCCGACCTTGAAATCTAAGCAGGCTCACGTTGGGTTAGTACTAGGATGGGAGACAGTAAAAAATGTTGTAGGCTATATTTCAGAAGTACACAATGGCAAACCTCCCCTGAGTGTTCCTTGCCTAAGAAAACACGATGAAATTCATAAGGTCACCATAAGTCAACAGGCAACTTGATGGCATCTAGGCAGACAGACAGACAGACAAAGCCATAATCTTATCCTGTATATTTCTTTCCTCTCCTTTTTTTTTCTTTTTTCTTCTTCCTCTTCTTCTCCCTCACTCATCTCTTTCATATATATTGTTAAAAATCTTTGTATGTGTCTATGTTTGTGTGTATGGATTATAGTATTCTCCAGGCAGAAAATGCTCTCCTGAAATCCTATTTTCAAAAAAAAGAACCTTCCCAAAATTTGAATGATTGTGTGTCAAGGACAAGAAGTTCCTACCAGTAGCTTTTGCTTCTTCTGTATTTTGGCACAAGGGCCACATTCCTTTCCAGGAAAATGTCAGCAACCAAGTCCAGGTGGCGGGTTGTCCCCCTCACAGAAATCATGTACCTTCAAATTTAAAGGTGGGGTGGCCAGTCTATATACTCTCTACTATCCACAAACACATCCACAGAAACACATAGGCATATGTACACATACACCTATAACAGACACATAACCACATATAGCTTGCACATTGATAAACATGCATGCACAGCCATTTGCACACACAAACACCATCCTGCTGCAATAAGGCTTTAGAGATGATTGAGTTGCTCTGGGGGTACGATGAGGGCAAGAAGCTGTGAAACAGATGGGGAGGCTTGCTATCTGGTCCACAGCCTGAAGATTGGCCACCGATGTGTTCGTGCATTCATTGCAGAACCTGGGCAAGCCCAGCTTGACTATTAACACAGTGAAGCAACCCCCTCAGCAGATGGTTGCCAGGGATGACAACAATATGTCGGAGTACAAAGGGAGATGTGCCACATGGCTTGCTGAGTACTCCTGAAGTTACCTTGATTATGGAGCGATGGAGGAAATTCTCTCACGGAAAAAGTCAAAGTAAGATTGTATTTCCAGACTATGATGCTTTGCTGTCTGAAATATGATTAGGCACCATCTCAACATTCCAGGAAGAAAAACGTCTTGGCCAGCTCTATAGTACTAGGTACCGGAGAAAGGAAAAGGAAATGAGAGAACAAACTTCACTGTAGCCAACACATAGAAATTTATTACACCAGTAAAAAAAATCTGCAACATTCAGTGTTCATGCAATAAATGTGAATTCTCAGTAGTTACAAGATTCTGTGTCCAGTTTATTACTTTGAAACTGCAGAACAGGATGCCAGGCCAATAGCCTTTTTGTGTGTTCCTGGGGGGATATATAAAATTAAGAAATCACAGCCACCTTCACAAAAAAAAAATTCCAGCAAATGTTGAGGGCAAAATTCCCAGAATTTGAAAGGACTAATCATCCCATCCATGATTAGAACATTACAGACTGCTTTTAAGATTGCTTAATGTGTATGTATGTCTTCGTGTCTCCTGTCAACTCACAGCAACCCCATGAATTTCGCAGAGGTTTCTTAGGCAAGGTGTACTCAGAGGTGGTTTTGCCAGTTTCTTCCTTTGGAATATAGCCTACAGCACCTGGTATTCACTGGTGATCTCCCATCCAAGTACTAACCAGAGCTGACTCTGCTTAGCTTCCAAGTAGCTAAGGGTCTGGTGCCTTTGAGATACTGTTATTTGCCAGCATATAAGATGCACCCCCTTTATACACTGGCAAATACTATTTGCTGGCATATCAGACACACCAGCATATAAGATGCACCCCATTTTCAAACGGCATTTTTAGGAGAAAAAAGTGAGTATTATAAGCCAGCAAATACAGTATTTAGGCCCTGGGAATGCTTTATAGGAGATATCATATAAAGGAGGTTTTCTGGAACCATTTCTTTGTGGGCTTTGTCCCACCTGCTAAATCACCAAAATATGTTAAATCAACAAAGGTTATTCCATTGCCTTTATTTTTGCTGTAGGGTCCCTTTTGATGCTTAAAAAGATGATACAAAATGCCTTTTAAAATACCACTTTGACGTCTATATTTGAGATTTGGTGAGATTTTTCCAAAAGGATTTAGATATAGTTTGCTTAACATTTTGTTTCATGACCCCTTGATAGAGTCGTCCTGGCTGGTTTAAAAATGAACAAGTGGCAACCTTTCAATCTGTGGATATTTATCTCTTGGGCTTATTCTAATGCTTCCTTTTGGAGGCAGAGAAGTGTTTCCAGTGTATAAACCAGATCTTGGAAAAAAATACCTTTGGGGGACTACAACTCTCAGCTGGCCATGCGGACTGGGGGACTGTGAGCACTGTAATCCAAAGCCAGTGTCCTACTGGATGTTATGCTCCAACAACCAGACAGTAGAGCAAAGCATTGTACATTTTATCAGCTTGATTAAGGAGGTTTCTATGACCTCCTTATATAACTGTTCCCTCAAGTGGCACAAGAGTCCTTGTCATTCCCAGAAAACCACATGGGCACAGCTCCATGCTTCCCTCATTGGTCTGGGTGCCTCAGCTATCTCTGAAATCCTACAGACTTATATGGGTGATATATTATAGCAACTACTCGAAGGAGCTTGGTCCCCAAAAGTAACTTTTCCAAGCTCTGATATGAACATACCCAGATAAAATTCAACATCATTCCCTCTACGTTTGTTGTTCAGGCTGTGAATGTTGGTGGGATTATATCTAAAATAGCACGAAGCAGTGATGTATTAAAGTCTTTTACTCCACAAGTCTCAAGTCTCTACCTTCAAGTCTCAAGTCCTCGAAGATACTTTCATGTCAAGTCTCGTGCCAAGTCTCAAGTCTGGAGGACAACTTTATACCCCAACCAAAATTCCAGAATTATTGGATAGAGTGGAATAAATTCAGTTTTAACAATTTAAGCAGAATTGGCTCTCCATATTTGCAGTTTTGCCATCTGCAGCTTCGGAAGTGGGGAATAGGATCCTATCTTACTCCCCATTACTGAAGATTCAAAAGATTTAGAAAGAAAGATCCTTCCTCCTCAAGCACGTTGCCTAACACATTTGCTGTTCCCCTCTGAGAAATGCACCCTACACTCTCGGGGAGAGTCTGGTCTTTTGCTCTTAGGAAAAGTTTTAGAAGGCTCCTCTGATATGCAACAGGGACAGAGCAAACCTCAAGCCTGTCTCGAACCCATTGCCTAACCTGTTTGCTGTTCCCCTCTGAGAAATGCACCCACACTTTGGGCTTGAGAGAAATTGTCATGTGACTAGTAGGCAAAAAGAGGTGGAGGTGTTGTTCAAAGTCGTAAGGTTTCTGGATGAATGTGTTATGTTACTGAACAAAGGGCATCAAGTCAGTAATTAAAAATATACAAATCTCGAGTCGGGTCGAGTCGGGTCTGTGCGTCATTATGGCCAAGTCAAGTCCGAGTCGAGTCACTGAAGCGACTTAAATCCGACTTGAGTCCTAGTCTATCGACTTCAGTCTACATGACTGGCAAGTATGTGCATGAAGGAGATATCAGCAACAGGTCTGGAGGATGCTTTCTAAATTTCTAGGCAATATATACATTTTGCATATTCCTGCTCTCTCTTTCAATTTTACCCATAGAAAGAAAATGCTTAATAGGCAGAGGCAACACTGTGGGGCCCAGCAGACAGTTCCCAAACCTGTGAGCTACACCTTCCTACCATAGCAAGCTCAAATACATCAGTTTTCCTCTCCAGTCCCTCTCAAAATGGTCACAGGAAATCACATTGTATAACTTCCTGCAGCCATTTTGAGAGGAACTGCGGAGAAAAGCAAGACTGGGAGTATCACAAAGTTCTGGAGTGCTTGTCAGGATGGGATTCTTTACTCATTGGGCTGGTTGGGGTTCCCCACATCCGCTTAGAAATTTTCAACAAAAAAGCTGAAAACCCTGATTGCACGAAAATGGTGTAAATAAAATTCTACTTACCAGCACTGTTGAGTACCTGGATTTTCACCTTTCGGAAAAATATGAAAAAAAAAATTGAGAGGAAATTTAAATAATCATCTTTTCTTGCTGATTTAAACCATAATTTATATCACTAAGGTAAATAGCCTTATATCATTTATTTAAATTATCTCAATATAAATCAATCCATCAAGAAAGAATGTATTTTTTTCTTCTTCTTGACAAATAGTGTTCTCCTTGTACGGAAATATTTGGAGCCAGCCCAAGACATTCTGGTGCCTGCAGAAACACAGCAATTCGCCCCCCCCCGAATTCCAAGCAAAGGTACCCAAGGCTGGTCAGGTTGTTTTTGTATCTGCTACAGAAAAACGCTTAGATGCATCCCAAGCAGTAAAACAACTACAACTACAATGACTACTATTTCCGCTGCTAGCAATTTTCTGTCCTTCTATGTTACCTAGAAAACAAACAGCTGCCTATGGCAACTGCCTCGCATTATCAAATGGCAGGGATGGTGCTGCCAAATACACACAGAGCAAATCAATGCATTAATCAATGGCAATTCATAAGGATCATTCAATTAACCTATGGCAATTCTCATAATCAACCCGTAAAGTCTAGGGTCCTGCACTCGGGTACCTGCAAGTAAGCCTCATTAAACCAAATAAGAAATCTGAGAAGATGTGTTTAGGATGAAGGTCTAAGAGTACGTTTAATCAGGAGACAGAATGAATGGAAATGAATGGGATTTAAGCCAGGTGCAACTAACCTGAAATAGCCTAAAGTTGTCTTCAGAGGCAGGAAGAGGAAAGAGAATGGATGACAGAAAATAAGATGTCTTTATTGCAAAATCTGTTCTGTTGATTTTTACAAGATGTGATTGGCTGGTGAATCATAGATGCCCCTGGGGTTTTCTTTTCTTTTCAAATTTAGATATATTCCCCAAAGGTTTCCACATCTCATGTAAAATCTCCTAAATCCAAATCTCCTCTAAAACATAAATCTCATCTGAAGAGGGTCTTCAGCCGTTTTTATGCCTTTATTGCATCAACTTAAGTTGGCTTGAAGGGGCATCTAATTATTCTTTTCTTTTTCTTTTTTCATTGCTCTTTGTTAATGACCCTGGGTGGTTTGACTGACAGATCTTTTATTAAAAAAATTACTATTATTTCCCTCAGGCATCCAAGACTGGGAACGACCAGCCCATCTGCTCAAGGTTTCCAGGCTTAAGGCAAATAAGCCCTGGCTTCAGTCCCATCCAAAATTTGATCAACACAGATTTGCAATGTACAATTCAATAAGGGAATACACAGATTGGAGGTTTCATCCAGGACTAGCCGTGAAAACGAGCAGGTGTGGTTTGAGATTAAGTTTAGGGTTAACTGTAGTGGACATCACTGCCTGGAAAGTCACTTTCTTGGACAGTTCTGGCAGTCTCCTAGCCAGCAAGCTCAGGTAGGGGAGCACTGTCATCAGTTTTATTTCATCGGTTCTTCCAAAACTCCATTGTGCTGTTTGTATTTTAACTTGCCATTTGTTCTAAACTGCTCTTCAATTTTGCTGGTTGTTGTATTGCAGTTTTTCAGGCTGTATGTTTATCTGGCTTTTTCTCTCTTCTTCAGAATTTATGTTTAGTATAATTTTTATTTTCGGTTTAAAAAATTTGGCTGGGATAACAACAACCAGAGATGTATCATGCATCTAGCAGGACCAGGAAAAAATTAGTAGTATGAATCAGTCATACATGATGACGGCATATCAGGACTGATTGAAAAGTCTCAGATTTTGTTCCTGTTCTTTCTGATTTAATACTGGTTTAATATAAATCAATTTGGGAAATTGGTATAAAAAGTCTCTGATCATACCAGGAGCTCACAGAAAATATTCTGGGATAAACAAAAGGTGGATGGCTCTCCAAAATAAAACTGGAAAGAACATAAACAAGATCTGAGATGATCTGGATGTGCCCTCATTTAAGTCCCATTGATTCCAGTGGGTCCAGATCTGAACATGAGCAAGCTTGATTCAGCCTGCTGAGTTCAGAATACAAAACAAAGAAGAGAAAAACTGGTAGGTTCTAGCAACAGAAACGAAAACTAAAATGAGTTCTAGTTGTCTTCCAGCCAGAAAACTAATGCCTTTTAAAGGTTTAGCAGAAAGAGACAGGAAATATAAATAGGGCAGAGCTTAAAGTGTATCTCTTATTGTTTCTCTTATACTCATAACAATTTGATTTCCACACTTCATTTAAAAAGTGATCAGATATCAATGGTTATTATCATTAGCATATATATCAAGGATAGGAAGTATTTCTGCTAGTTATTGTTGTTGCCGTGTGCCTTCAAGTCATTTCTGACTTATGGTGACTCGAGCAAACCTATCATGGGGTTTTTTTTTCAGAGGGAGTTTGTCGTTGCCTTCCTCTGGGGCCAAGGGAGTGTGACTTGCCCAAGATCACCCAGTAGGTTTCCATCTGGTCTCCTGGACTTCTAGTCTAACACTCAGATCACTATACCACACTGGCTGTATGCTAGTTGTCATACGCAAAACAGGGAATTTCAGCAATACCTGCCAAAATTCACTTTTCTCCACAATTGCTAAAGCAGAGAAAGGAATCAAGCAACCCTTCAGATGTTGTTGGGTCCAGAATTCCCCACCATGGGCTGTACAGGGATAGTTATGATAGGAACTGCAATTCAGCAACATCTAGAGGTACACACAAGTCTCCCTCTTCAATATGTATGAATAAGAAACTCATATTCTGTTGAATTATAGTGGTTGTGTAGCCAATTTGGGTTTACTGAGAAACCAGAGAAAGTTATCAGCAAGTTTTGGTGAACACAAAGTTTGCAAATCCCAAATAGCCGAATAAGAACTGAACATCTGCAGCAGACATGGAACAGTGAGTGCCCATTGTGAGTGGAAGAATGGAATGGAATATCTCCAAGGAAGGCTTAGCTGGCTGGCTGGCTGGCTTACCGTGCAAAATGTTGCAACATTTTGTGGTGGGTTCTCCTTGCAGTAGCACTGATTTTTTAAAAAACTTTTTTAAAAAAAGCTTTATCTTAGTGTTGCTCCTCTTTTTTAATATCTTTTCCCCACTGTTTACATTAGTGTTGCAAATTAATAAATAAAAGCAAATGTGCGAGAAGGCGCGCGCGTGTGTGTGTATAATCAATTACATTACTTGTCTTCTGTGAAACAATATTTCTTTTGACAATGTTACTTTTTTTTTTTTTAACTACAGAACAGTTCTGTACAATAGTTCTGAGTCTCTCTGGCTTAAATGTTTGGAGGAGCCATCCTTGAATTCCTTAACTAGCAGGCTGACTGGTTGGGTGTTGGTTGAGTCTAAGCTAGGTTCCATCCTTAGATCCAGGCTCCGAGTGAAGCGGTGAAGTTGCTACCATAAGTAAATCACTCCTGTTGTGGGAGTTATAATTTCCAATTAATATTCAGCACATAGCACCAAAGCTTTCTTAAGTAGTCACATTATTCTCTGTTATGGATATTGTATCATGGACTGTCACTATTTGCATAAGTGAATGCATGTCTATATTGATTTATATTTAATGGGTTCACCCAATCATTTTCCTCTAGAACAGTGGTTCTCAACCTGTGGGTCCCCAGATGTTTTTGGACTTCAGCTCTCAGAAGCCCTGAGCATTGACCATAGTGGCTGGGGCTTCTGGGACCTGAAGTCCACAAACATCTGGGGACCCACAGGTTGAGAACCACTGCTCTAGAATCTACACAGAATATAGATTACTGAATGACATCTATCCATCAATCTATCTTGGTGGTAACTGTGCAACTCTCCAGATGTTGTTGGACTCTTTATTTATTAAAATATTTTCACCTCACCCTATGTCTTAAGATCTCTTGCAGTAAAATCCATTTAAGCAATTTAAAATACAAAACAGCAAAATAATGTATACTTTCTAAAAACACCTCAAACCATTGAATAATTTGAAAGGTAAAGTAAAAGCAATGAAACCCTATGTGTGTGTAGATTAGGATGAAATCGTGAACCTCAAAGGTTTTAATAAAAAGCCACGTATTAATCTGGTACTGGAATAAAACCAACATTGGCACCAGATGGACCCCCCAAGGGGAGGGCATTCCACAGCCGGGCCACCACAACAAAGCAGGCCCTCTCCTATGTCTCTATATTGTAGAAAGTATATTGTCGCCAATGGTGGAACACAAAAGAGGGCCCCTTCTGAAGACCTCAGCTCATTCAGTTCTTGTTCAGTAGACCTTCTGAGCACTAACAGATCAAACAATGCAATAATTTGTGGCTACGGTTACTAGTAACCCTAGTAGTTTGCTTAGATGGATCTGTAATGGTTGAATAATATTTTTCCATCTTTTATTACTTTCTCTTTCTTACTATAGTTTGGTTGCTGGGTCAGACCCCCCCCCCTTTTTTTGTAGTAATTTTGTGTTTAGTCAGCAAGTCAGTCAGTGTTCTAGTAAGTTAGTGATTAGTGTTTCTTTAGTTTACTGTCTTATTATTGTGTTTTAATTTTAGCTTATGTTAAAAATGTCAATTGGTCCTTATGCTATTTAGTGTTAAAATTGACATATTGAGAGCTCAGTTCTTGGGAAGCAGACTGAGAGAAAGAGAGAGACTCCCCCAAATATCAGACTACAGCTCCCAGCATCCTTCATCACTATCTATGTTGGTTTAGGGTTGCTGAGAGTTGTGGTCTGTAAACAACTGTAGAGCTACAAGCTACCCCCAGACAAACACACACACATGTGTGCGGCATTTACCATTCTATCTGAATACTGAAACAGTTTCTATAATAGTTCCTATAATAGCAAGTCCTATACTTAAAAAAAAAAGTAATGCCTATTGTTTGTTGGTATTGCCCCTCATCATGCTATTCCTGGCAAAACCAGTGTTACGTAGGTGTTTCCTGGTGCAAATTTGACAACATAATGGCTATATGACAGGGAGCCACAGTCAATCCAGTGACCGAACTGTATACATTTCCAAATGCACCTGCATCATAGATTAAAATAAAGGTATTGTGATACTGACATTTTCAAATTCTTTTTTACCTACATCCCAGACAATGAATATATATGTGTGTGTGTGTGTGTGTGTAATTTTCAGTTGGCCACAGAATGATCACTCTACCGATTGACTGATGTCTTTACAGTATCTTTACAATGCATCTCATCTGGTGCATCATGGAGTTCTTCTGTAATTGTTGGTTTCAGTGCAATGTTAATCGTTGGCTCAACCAGGATACCAGGACATAAAATGTAGGTGCTTTTGTAAGAGAAAGATCTGAAATGTTGCTTTTCATTTTCTAGTTGACTAAGAAATATAGAACTCCAACCTGCAGCACTGTAGGCAATGTTAACTGCTTGGGTTAGAATTTCTCTTCATGCAACAATTTTCAACGATTGCTTGATGCTGAGAATCACTGGGTTTAGTGGAAATACCAAGAAAAAAATATGGGACTGTACAGGTGTTTGTCATGATTAAGCAGAGTCAGCCGTGGAGAGTACTCAGATGGGAGACTGCCAATGAATACCATGTGCTGTAGGCTATACTTTGGAGGAAGGGATCAGCAAAGCCACCTCTGAATATTCCTTGCTGAAGAAACTCCTACAAAATACATGGGGTCACAGTAAGTCAACAGGCAAGTTAGAGGCACATACACACCCAAATAGAAGTGCAGCACAATTCTTGGAAATACTGGTGTACACAGAAAAAGTGAGTAATGCTTGATAAGTCAATTGCGTTAATTGATGCCTCAGCACAATGGAATATTGCTGGAGTAATGTCTGCGTACCACTTGCAAAAAAAAAAGGGGGGATGTCAAAGAAAACAGTGATCATTTGCCACTGTTTATATAAAGTAATCAAAAAGTAATTTGGGTTGGGAGCTTTGAGCATCTGTATTATACACAGATGCAACAGAGACGAAGCAGTGCTATGTTTTACCTTTCCTATCAAGGCAAAAAAACAAACAAACCCTTCTTCCTTCTTGATGGTCTAGTTCTGATAGGGTTTTGCATAAACTTTGTTTCACGTCCCACCACCCAAAAGGCCAGTCTGGCAAGCACATGAGACAAGATTTTCTGAACAGCAACACCTCATTTGGGAAAGACCTTCCCAAAGGAGTTTAGGCTGCCTACCATCCCTTTTGAGTTTCCAGCAACCAGCTAAGATCAGGGTTAGCACCTGAAATGCTTTAATTGGGGATGTGTTTTAAAAAACGGATTTAAAATGTTGTTCTGGTTTGCTTTTAAAGAGCAGTTTGTTTGTTTGTTTTAACTTTGTGTACATCACCTTGGCAGTGCTGAATGGTGGCAAATACTGCCAGCGTTCTACACCTTTGTATCAGGAGACTGTGATATTATTGCTGTAGTTCTTAGGGGTTTTTCAAATATGGCCCAGATTATTTTCTGGTAATTTACAGCACTACTCCCACATTTTTGTCACACCCCCTGTGTGGGTTTCTTTTTAATTTCAAGACATATCAGAGCAAAAAAGCATCCTTCTGTCTTCTTGTTTCTCTTTTACTTATAGTGCTCTAGCGCACAAGTGAAATGAAACATTTGCATGATAACACTATAACTCTAAGCAATTTTTTTTACAAAGATTCAGAGAGAAGAAAATTTGCCCTTCGAACTTCAGGACCACCTCAGCACATCACATCCCAGTTTTTAAAAGACCTTTGGAAGAGCCCAGCATAAATCCAAGAAATCAACATCCTCAATATGCAACGGAATAAACACAGAAGAAGCAACCAGCAAAACATAAGGAGGTATGTCGTGAAAACTCATAAGGAAGGCGATGAAAAAACAAGAAACCCCTATGGCTTTCTTAGTGAAGGTCACCACAATTCAGAGTCAGCTTGAAGATGTAAAACAACAAAGTTTATTGAAAGGTATTTTAAAAATGTTTTTACTATTACAAATTATTTTTACATGCACTTAGTTTTTATTTGTGTTCTGAGCCCCCTTAGATCCCATGTTGGGAGAAAGATGGGATATAAATGAAATAAAAGAAAAGAATAAAGTTATACATCCTTCTAAAGCAGCCACACGACAAAACTTAGAAGGCTGGTAGTAGAAAGTTCTTTGGTATTCAGTAATATATATATTCTTTTAAACTATTTACCCACGGTTTAGAATTCACTACATGATCTATGGAAATAGATCTTTCATGTCTTCTTGGCTGTTAAAAGACTGATGCTCCATTATAACACACCCTCACCTGTGATCCAATGGATAAAAGATTTAACAACATTCCAACATATGAAAGAATGATGTATTGATGCATTTAGAAATAGACTTACATTCGGATATTTGGTAAATTTTTATTGAAATTTATGAGTAATGATTTCTCCCTTTTTTATCCTATTATTCTTTATTGCTGTAACGTTAGAACATCCTGAGGTGTAACTGAGAGCCTTACAATGTAATTTTACTTTGCATAATAAAAAATTTTAAAAAGAAAAAAACCAGCTTTTTAGTCATTAAACTTCAGCATTCTAAGAAGTGTCTTCTTAGAGATATCACTCACTAACATCTCTAGTACAAAACCACAGAAATGTTGTGACTCCGCTTGCCCACTCCTGCTTCGCACCAAAGAAGCCACTTTGACCCCATTACTTTTGAAATGAAGCTCTGTTGCCCCTTCATTATTCTCCAAATACAGCTTGTAACTTGTTCCTTGTGAGCTCTGAAACATATTAGATATTTACTAGAGAGTAAGTTTCACATTGAACAACATGGGAATTACAACTGAGTATACATTCGGTGTGGTGTCGAGGTTTCAACATTGGACTACAACCCTGGAGAGCAGGGTTCAATTCCTCACTCTGCCATGGAAACTCACTGGGTGACATTGGCCACATCACACACTCTCAGCCCCCAGAAAACTCTATGACAGATTCACTTTAGGGTCACCATTAGTCAGAAACAACTTGAAGGCACAAAACAACAACAACAGACATCCAAGTTAGACTTCAGTCCAATGTACTCTCATTTGGATGTTTGCATCATTAACTACATTGGGACTTAATTCTGAGCAAAGACCCTGCTTAGGATGGTTCTTCAGAGGAAAAATGTGGAAGCATGACCCAGACTTTAGGTCTCTTATAGCTGAGCTAGATGTTTTCCAGCATTTCAAGAGAATAATTGCAGCGAGGAGTGGCTCTAATTCAGTGTAATGATTTTGAAAACATTTTCCGTCATGTAATTTAAGAAACAGCTAGATGTTTATTTTGTGGGTTTTTAATGACTAAAGGAAGCCAATTTTTTCATAAGGAGGTGACTGCAAATGATTGGGCTATGATGGGTTAGAAGACCAAGTTGGCAAAACATTTCCCTTTGGGCTCCACATGATAGAGATGTCACATGAATGTCTCCATACTCTATAGCCCCAAATTGCTTATGGCCATTTCCACCAGACAATGCTCTTCCATGTCATTGTGCTGCAATTCAGGTCTGGAAGGGAGTGTGTCAGCAATGCTCCTTTCCGCCTCTGATCATTCCCTGCAGAAGGAAGCGTAATTGCTCCACCTCTTCCTTCTGCAGTGCAGCCGGGCACTTGCCATTGCTGCGCTGAGGAGGGAAGTGTCGCAATTGCTCTTCTGCAGTTTCTGCACAATGGTCAGTATGGGAGTGCTTCACAATTGGAGGTATAAAACAGATTTTTTTCCGTTTTGCAAATGCTGTGCGAGTTCGACGCTTTGCAATGGGATGGCAGCAGGATGGAGACATCGTGTGGTAGCACAGCCTGCCAGCTGCTGTCATCCTGTGGCAGAAGCAGTACAGCGACATCATGCAGAAAGGGCCTAAGTTACAAACCTGCCTTGCTTGAATGCCACTTGTATTTCTTCCAAAGGATCCTGAGGGTCCTAGACTAGAATCCTCTGGAATTATCTCTGATTATGCCACAATAGGAACTTTTAATGCTATTGTGGAAAGAGGTACCTTGTACTTCCTTGTACAATGCCTTTGAATGGGCTACAGCAGGGTAGCTGGAGAGTTTCAGGCTCAACTCCATCCCCTCAGCCAGACCCTGGCCCTTGGGGTCCATCCAGGAGATGTGAATTTGTCTTTGCACACCCAAAAATGGAGAAGGAAGTTCTGTTTTGTATGTGAGAGAGGACTGGGGCTGTTTTTCCCTCCTCCCTGCAAAGTTCATGGGCAGTTAGACAGCTCCCAGGTACACTGTTATGACCAATCAGTACCTGGGATAGTGGATAGAACTGCTCTGGAAGCGTCCATATTACCATGTACAACCATGGGAGGAAAAGAAACCATCTCCTCAGAAACCACCATGTCACTGGTGTGGTATCTTGAATTCTCTACTTAGAGATTCCTAGTCCCTCCTCACAGAAATGTTATTCCCAGGATTCTCTGATAAGACTAGGAAACAATTCTGCTCAAAGACTATTAAGAACTCATCCGAGATGCTATATAAAGTGCCTTGCAAAAGTATTCCTCCCTCCTTGCCCTTCTGACTTTTCTTCATTTTGTTGCGTTACAACCTGGGATTGGAATTAATTTAATTGGCATGATTATAACCTCATATACGGAAGATACTCTACACTCCCAGAGTACAAAATATTTTTCTTATCACACAAAAGTAAACAGAAACAAACTGGTATTTGTTGGTTGTATAAATATTTACCCCCTCTGCTGATGGATGCCTTAAATAAGCTCTAGTGCACCTCCACTGCCTCCAAAAGTTACATAAATCATTGGATGGAGTCTATCTGTCTGTAATTCCATCGCTGTGTGATCTCAGATTAAGTACACTTGTTTTTGGAAGGGCCTCAATTTTGTTGGAGAGCATATCTAAACTAACAGCATAACGATGCCCAAGGACCTATTAGACCAAGTTTCAGATAAGGTTGTACAGAAGCAACAATCAGGGCTGAGTTACTTTTTTAAAAAATCCCAAACTATTTGCCTCCCACTATCATCTAGACTCTTCCCAGACCTGTGTTTATGAAAGGTGGCAAGAAGAAAGATATTGATGAAACAAACCTGCATCAAAAATTGTTTCGAGTTTGCAAAAATTCATATGGGAGACACAGAAAACATGTGAAGAAAGGATCTCTGGTTGGATAAGACTAAAACCATACCCTCCAATATTTCACAGATGCAAACAGGACACATGTGGCCTAGTAACATCAATATGTGGTCAAGATGGGAAAAGTGCCACATGTAGAATCAACTGTAATGCTGTAGGTACTTTCTTTCACATGTAGTGGTGTTGTCCAGAAGTCCAAATACTTGGGTTGGAGGTTTTTAATGAAACAGAAAAAAAATCAAAAAGCTACATTCTGGCCAGCACTGGGTTTGCTCTAATTGTTTAAAGAAGAAAACAAAAATCTTATTAGTAAAACAGCTAGTAACATGTTTTACATCTAGCAAGTTGTTCGGTGATTGCTCAAAAGTGGGAAGGCCTACACAATTTAACATTGGACGGTAGGAGAAGTTGTAGTCTCTTGGTGTCATGGAAAAACTGACACAACAGGTGTGCAGCACAAGGAATGAACTCCATATTGACTTTTTTTTTAAACAAAATACAGATTGCAGATTTCATTGTTTCTTTTATTGAAGCAAACAGAGATAATGTGGATCCACCCAGTTCTCATGTAAAGTCTTTGGAATGACATCTTAACTTGAAGGCTAGAAAAACAAATGTGTGTACAGGCAT
Source organism: Iguana delicatissima (assembly GCA_948472985.1). Classification (NCBI taxonomy): domain Eukaryota; kingdom Metazoa; phylum Chordata; class Lepidosauria; order Squamata; family Iguanidae; genus Iguana; species Iguana delicatissima. The sequence continues at coordinate 168,187 of CAOKZL010001871.1, read as the reverse complement.
TTTATTACTGCTGAGTATGCTCTCAGCATACTATTTCTGCAATTTGAACTCAGTTTGCAGCAGTGGAAGTAAGATGGAAAAAAAAAGGGCAGAAAGTGGGAGGAAGAGGAATGAGAAACTGGGACATTTTAAAACCCAGCCGAAAAAGTAATTGGTATTAGTCAATCAAGACAGCTGGAGAGTATACAAAACTGGGCTCATTATTGTCAAGACCAGAATACTGGATTCGAGTTCTCTTTATGATATTTATGAGAACATGGTGTTGTTCTTGTACAGTTCCATTGTACGGCTGAGGTGTTTGTGCCTTAAAGCAGCAAAAAGGTGTGTGTGGGGGGAGACCCCAGTCCTGCCACCTTTTCCCTCAAACATTTGCAGCTGTGCTGGAATCAAGAGCCTCCAGCAAATGGTGTTGCTGTTGTAAACAGACAGTTTCTCCAGTTTGGTGAATTACTCACGGTGAGACAGAACAGCAGCTCAGGTGGCTGCTGGCAGTAGCTGCCTTCTGCTCATTAAAAAGCCAAGCAGTGAGGGGGTTCCTTTGGTAATGTGTCTAGGACTGTGTGCCAAGGAAGGAGTGGGAGGGTGGGGCAAAAAGGGAGAAAGTGATTCAGAGAAGGAAAAACAGAGAGTTTGGGAGAATGAAGCTGGTTTATTACCTGAGAATTATCTTTGGAAAAACAAGCCACCTTTTGTGTTCCTTCCTATAAAGACTTCTCTGTCATCTTTATGGATTTCTACCCCTGGCTATATTTTAAGAGCTTTCCAAGCCTACCTGCAACAACGCTAACAACCTCTGCCATAAATCTTCACCTTAAAACTATCATTATCATTATCTCCCAGAGACTCTGAATGTTTTTCCCTCTCTGCTCACGCCAGACTGTTGGGGTGAATAGGTCTACAGAGAGTTGTTTCCCACCTGGCTTTAATGCAGAAGACCAGAGATTGGACAAGTTACCTTTTTTGGACCACAACATCTTTAAAAAAATCAGAGCACTTTTAAAATTTGCTCTGTTTCAAAAAACATGGAAAAATCACAATGTGATGTTTAAAGGTATGTACACTCAAGTGAGTACTCATTCTTGTCCATTCATGGCCATTTTTCCCCCTAGAATGGGGAGCACCTAGTGTCCATAAAGCAGAATTGGCCAACTGCTTGAGGGCCAGGGGCCAATTTCTTCTCCTGAGCACTTGCAGGCCATACACCTCCACAGCAATCCCAAATATCTCCATTTTTTCCTCTGAAGTCCCTCAAAATGGTGACAAGAAATGATGATGGGTCACTTCCTAGTGCCATTTTGAGAGGGACAGTAAAGGAAAATAGGGACATTTGAGGTAGTACATGGGACTTTTATGTTTATGGGGGGGTTACATGTTTTCAGGCATTTGGGGGCCTTCAGTATGAATTTGGGACAAAAATTGTCCCCAAACGGCTGAAGAGTTTGGGGTACTCATCCCATAGGAGTAAGATTGAGGGGTCCCATGGAGTATGCAGGCCACACCCTGTCTTAGACCATCCTCAAGCCTGAAGAACCCGAAGAACTACTGCAAAGAAGAGACCTTTAAAGGATATGAGTGTGTGTGGGTTGAAGAACTGCACAGAAAGAGAGTGCAGAGCACACTGGGCGACCAGGCTAAGAGGAAGCTAAATCAAATTCACTCCTTCTAGGTGGGTATGTTCCTCTTATTGAGGACATCCTGCCAAAGCCCCAAACAGAACCTCAGAGATTCAGGATTGGAACCCTTTGGCACTGAATAGTTTGGCAAAGACCAAGCATAATGGTTGCCATTTAAATATATATTTTTTTTCACTGGAGGGCAGATTGATGAGTTCGCAATGCATACTGGGTAGGTAACAGTGACTTGCAGAGGCAAGTGATGGCACAGAGCAAAAGGAAGCTAAATCTAATGAAGACACCCTTCTAGGCTGTCACTACCCACACACACAGAGAAAGAGAGAGAACTTAGGTTTGGAGGCAATATGCTAGATCCTCTCAGAGCATCCCTAAAGTTCAGAGCAGAGCATCCAGAGATCTGGGCTAGCACTAAAACATTCAGGCCCATGACCTCACATTGCCCTCATCCATCATCTCCATGGCTATCTGCCCAAGCTTCTGATGATAGGGAGGAGTGGAATCTGCTGGCAATTCAGCATTCTTCGTTCCTGCCCTGTGGCTCTTGGCACTGATGTCTGGCCACTGGGACTTTTCTGCCTCTGTCCTGAGCAAAACTGCTTGATGCTGCCTCGGAAGATGTCGGAGCAAGCTGCTGGTGCTGCAATGTTCTGGCAACTTATCCTGGCTCATTTGAAGGTGGAGAGCAAATGTGAGACCTACCTTCACCTCAGGTTGATCCCAGGCAAAGTTCTGCCTCCATGGTGACCCAAACTGCTTGCCTTCTATCTCAGGGCCTGCTGCTGCCTCTTGCTTTCCTCTGAACTTCAGGCTCAAGCAGAGGTCTCCTGATAGTAGAACAGATCTGCTGCTTCTACCATGACCATGAGCCCTTGAAAATCTCACTGGGCTGAAATGAGGTTTGCTTGTGCTACCACCAAAATTACTGACCCTTACAAATCTTATTTGGGAGGAAGGCAAGACATTCTACCTCCCTCTGTCCCTAGCAGCACCATATGTATTTGTATTAATGATGCAGTGATGTCCAAAGATTAAATAAATTAGATTAATAATTAGCAGTGACAGTGGTGATGATAATATACCTAATGAGATACTGAAATATAATAGTAATTAAATTTAATGGATTGGATGATCAGCTGATATGAATGCAGTGAGTGATAAAATAGCCATGTCTGCTCTGCTTCACAAGAGGAACTGAACAGACAAGATGATGATAATATACGCGCTTTGTGAATAAAAGAAATGTGCTTGCTGGCAGATGCAATGAATGTAAAATGCATGCATTAGAAACAGAACTAGAGAGAATTTTAAAAAATAAATTACTGAGAAAGTAAACCAACCACCTAACAATTAGAGCCAGTTGTTGGGAGAGTAAGTGTCAGTGCCTGAAAAACACACAAAGACTCACACATAATGAATAGATTAATATTCAAATTAACAAATTTACACCCCCCAAAAAAGGCAAAGAGAGAATTAAGCTAGGCTGCTCCACAAGACAAAAGTTTGGGAAATTAGCGGTGATGTAGACTCCAGTCTACATCACTGACTCAACTTGACTCGAGACTTGTATATTTTTAGTGACTGACTTGCTGCTCTTGGTTCAGTAACATAACACATTCATCCAGAAACCTTATGACTTTGAACAACACCTCCATCTCTTTTCACCTACTGGTCACATGACAATCTGTCTCAAGCCCAAAGGGTGGGCACATTTCTCAGAGGGGAACAGCAAACAAGTTAGAAAATGGCTTGAGGCAGGCTTGAGGTCTCCTGAGCAGCCTGTCCCTGCTGCATATGGAGGAGCCTTCTAAAACTTTTCCTAAGTGCAGAAGACAAGACTCGCTTCCAGAGTGCAGGGTGCATTTCTCAGAGAGGAACAGAAAATGTGTTAGGCAACAAGTCAAGCAGCTTTTGAAGCTTCAATAATGGGGAGTAAGAGGGATCCTATTCCCACTTCTGAAAAATCCTCCAGCTTTGGAAATGGGAAGTAAGAAGGATCCTATTCCCCACTTCTGAAGCTGTAGATGGCAAAATCACAAATGTGCAGGGCCAACTGCTTAAATTTTTAAGACTGACTTTATTCTACTCTGTCCAGAAATTTTGGAATATAGGTTGGGTCATAAAGTTGGCTCCCACACTTGAGACTTGACTTGAAAGTATCTTCAAGGACTTGAGATTTGACTTGAGACTTGAAGGGAGAGACTTGAGACTTGGACTAAAAGACTTAAATACATCACTGGAAATTAGAAGAGAGAGACTAGAGAGACCAAACTCAGATGATAACAACTACTGAATCCCTCACCACATTTTGTTCAATGACCTACTACCAGAAGCTAAATCCAGCAAACAAAAGAAGAGATGCAGGAGATAACTGACCATATAAGTTCATATCTTCAGACTGTGCCATTCAGCTCCAAAACTGAATCAACCCAATCTGATCTGACTTAGAGCTAGTACAAACTGGTCCCAATTTGATTTAGTTTGGGATTCAGATGAATCATTTGCACAGTTCTAGTGGTTGAAATGAGAGTCAGTGTGGTTTGAGCATTGGACTACAACCTTGGAGACCAGGATTCAACACCCCACTTGGCCATGGAAACCCACTGGATTACTTTGGGATTGTCACACACTCTCAGCCCCAGAAAACCTGTGATAGGTTCACCTTAGGGTGACCATAAGTCAGAAATGACTTGAAGGCACACAACAACAACAGCAACAACAACAACAACGGTTAAATACTGGAAGCCAGATAATTCAAGTATACAACTAAGGCTCAGCTACATGGAATAATAACTAAATGAGTCTCTGGGCATCTCCAGACAGAGTAAGTGCAATGATAAATATCTAGAATTAAGGCTAATAGTAGGATTCAGCTTGAAACATGGGTCATCATGAATCAGCCTCTGAAAAGGGCTTCAGTTCAGAATATAGTCAACAGGTATATGTAAAATTAAAGATAAAAGTTCCTCTGAGAACATGTAGAGTACAATCCCCTTGATACATCTTTAGTCCCATCTAGTCCAGTGAGGTTTGCATGTAAGTGTGTATAACATTGTAAAGATAACCAACAAACATGAAACAAGTCAAGCAAAGTAACTGGAATGGATATAGTCGTTCAAAAATAAAAGTTTTGATTAACTTTTTGCCGGTGACCTTAGTTGGGAAGTGAGAGGATGTTAGTGGATATCTACTATGCTATCAGTTTTTGGTGCCTCATTATTTTCTCAGATCCAAAACAAGACAAGGGAAGTATATGCTACTGAGTCCATGGTGCAAAGATTCTAATAAAATTCTAATACAAAAATTCTAATACAAAATCCAAGGGAAAGCTTTAAACTGGTCTCAACTTGATCCTTCTATTCATCTCTACTTGGAGACAAGCTCTGCTGAGTTCAATAGGTAAATGTGCATAGGATTGCCGCTTCAGTGCACTTTACTAGACCCCTTTGTCTCTGTCTAACAATTCAAATCAATTATTTGGGTTTATTGAGGGAAAAGGAAGTTGTTTAGATTTGCAGAGTCCTTTCTGAGATTTGATGATAGACTAAAATGCTGAGAAAACATTTACTTTAGTGCTGAGATCGAAAGTCATGTCACCTTCTCATTCTGAATTTCATCTATTCAAGTTGGGGAAAAAAACTTTTTTGGAAGGGGGACTACAGCTCCCACAATCCCCCAACCAGCATGCTGCTTGTGGGATTCTGGAAGGTAACATTTCAAAAAAATGTTCTGAAGCTTTGCATCCATAGTAAGCAAGACTTTCCCCCAAAAGAATATAATATTAGAACTCAGTGCAGAACAATTATGGGTAAACATGATCCTATGGCCATCTTCACTTGTCATCTGTCAGTTGTCCATTGAGTGCAGTCCAGTGAAGCAGTTGGTGAATACTGAAAAAGTTCACCTGATCCCAGAGATTAAAGCCACACGAACTTGTTCCAAACAGCGTGAGCCAACACTGCACCAAATACTAGTAAGGTGAGAGATGTAGCACACACAGCCTGTTGTCTTAGTTTATTAACCTTGGATTCCAGTGTTTAAGGATGTTGGTGCAAGTCCACGTCACAATAAGCTTCATCATCTTTAAGGGGCCACAAAATTCTTCAGCATTTTTCAAATGTGTCTAACTCTGTTGATCTCAATCTGTTTGTCTGTGTGTATCAGACTAACCCGGAATGACTGCTATGTTTGGTCTGGTCATGTTTATTAATAAAAGCTCTATTTTAAACTTGGCTTTTGTAAGATCATTAGATGGTTTGGCAGAACAACTGCCCATTCTTTATTAATGCATGTTGTTTGGCAAGATGTTAATCAGCATGCTAAAACTGTCTTTTCAAAAGGGAAAGTGAGAAAGTAGTGGGAGATGCTAGATGCTAGCTCAATTGAATATTGTGACTTTGCTTTTTTTTTTTGCCTGCACATGACTATTCCTAATCATTTTATTAAAGTTTCAAAACAAATAAAAACATACATCTTGTTGTTATTTCACTTGCAGTATCATTTGATTCTTCGAAACTAATTCAGATTTCATCTTCAATGATTTTACATAGTTTTCTCCCCTATACTGCTTTACCATCTATTATATCGGTACATTGCATTTCATTTTCCATATCAAGCTTCATGATATCAATACATCAATACATCTCTTCACTGTTTGTATATGATAACGACTTTGCTTTTTTTTTTAAGGCAACATCTTAGATCTTCTGCACATACAGTGGGGCTGTAGATGGGAACCATGCAAGTGATGTAACATTCATAATGGCAAAACTTATTAACGAGGAAGAAAACACAAGCATGAAGAGGCTGCAGCTTGGAGTGTGCGGAGGGGGGCGTGAGGGGCGGGGCCACATTGCATGGGGGAGTGGCCACAGTGCATAGGGGCGTGGCCGCAGTGCACAGGGATGTGACTGTGAGCAGGGACGCCCCAAAAACATTGCTGCCGGGGGTGAATCGCCCCCATCGCCCCCTCGACACTATGCGAATGAGAGGCTGCAACAGTTTGGTTCTGCCTGAACCTGCTGGGAAAGGCAAGATTCCATATGCTTTCTTCCTCTCCCTCCCAGGGAGTTAACTGAAGGCTTTATCACATCAGCCTGTTGTCTTGCAGCAAGCGCATTACTTAAGAGAAGGAGTCAATCAATCAATCATTTATTACGGTCACAGACCAGCATGAACAAAGATAGCAAATTTTACCGTAAAGTAGTTAAAATATATGGATAAATAAAACAAAGTGACATGAAATACAATACAATAAATACTTCCTTTTTGGTAGTAATAGTGCTAAACTGATTATGAGTAGCCCCATAATCAGAGCACATTATCAGAGTCCATATTTGAACCCCACTCCTGTGTAACTTACAGGGCTAGTTAGTTCTTTGTTGTTGTTCTTTACTGCTGGTTTGTCATCTGCCTGTGGGTCATGATGGTAGAAGAACAAAATCTGTCTTGTTTGTAACTTGTGAGTCCTGGGCCATTTCCGGCTGGCCCCTCCCGAAACTGCAAACCCCAGGATTCCATAGGACATTGCAAGTGGAATAATAGCGCTATAACAGTCTAGTGTGGAAATGGTCACGGTCAGCGAGGAGACAAGATAGGTAGGATGCTTCCATTCTGCCTGGAATGTTTTGGCTAATAGATGTAATTAAAGCAAGATGCATTCCTTGGCAAAAAGGGCAGTATAGAAGGACATGGGTAAGAGTTATGCATTGGTCGATTAATTGATCACTTCTTCTTTTCTTACTGTCTTCCATCTTATCAAAGCATTATTGCCTTTTTTGGTGAGTCGTGCCTTCTCATGATATGGCCAAAGTAGAACAATCTGAGTTTAATCATCCAGGCCTCTAGGTAGAGTTCAGGCTTGTTTTGCTCTAGGACCCATTTATTTGTCTTTTTATTTGTCCAGAGTATCTGTAGTACTCTTCCCCAGCACCACATTATGAATGAGTTGATTTTCTTCTTATCAGCTTTCTTCACTATCAGCTTTCACACCCACAGATAAAAATTAGAAAAATACAATGGCATGGACAATACTAAATTTAGTATTCAATGATATATCTTCACACTTCAGGATCTTGGCTAGTTGCTTCATAGCTGCCCTTCCAAGTCCTAGTCTTCTTTTGATTTCTTGACTGCAGTCGCCGTTTGGATTAATGACTGGGCCAAAGTATGGAAAATTTTGAACTATTTCAGTGCCTTCATTATCTGCTTTGAGGTTATGTAAATCATCTGTGGTCATTATTTTTGTTTTCTTAATGTTCACTTGTAAACCTGCATTTGCATTTTCTGCCTTGGCTTTCTTCATTTCCAAGCCTTTCCTGTTTTCTGCTGGTACTAAGGTGTTATTTGCTTATCTTAAATTATTGATGTTCCTTCCTCCACTTTTCACACCTCCTTCCTCAGAGTCTATTCCTGCTTTATGTATGATATGTTCAGCATACAAGTTAAACAGCTAGACTGATAAAATGCAGCCTTGCCTCACCTTTTAAATTAATGGCACTTTAATATGACAACCTGTTTAACTGTGTTTTTATTTTTTAACCATTAGCTTTTCCATCTCTATCTTGTTTTAACCTTGTTGTGATCCCCTGTTGAGAGAAAGCTGGGATATAAATAAAACAAAGCAAAATAGCAAATATCTATATTTCTGTCTTCTATCATCTTCTTCCTTGGTGATAACAAAATATTCACTCTTTGGAATAAGCTAGTCTGAGCTAGCCAATCTCAGACTTCTCACAAGATCCATTAGGTACCAAGATTGTCATTCATCACTGGTCAAAACATACTTTGCTGATGATAAATAGATGCAGCATATGTAGCAAAGAAAAGCACTGAAAGGTCCTTCAACCAGGAGGTAAAGGGTCAATCAGACCCACCGCACTGGCCAACAATTTGCTTAATCTGCAACAGTGCATGTTTAGTCTCTAGGGACCAACTATATGGGTGCCAACCCAGGACTTAACTAGCCGAGAGCCAGGCAAAGAAAGCACAAGAACATGTGTGTTTCGGAAGAGGTAGGAACAGCAATAAGCAAGCAGCTGACAGAAAATGCATTCACTTATATCCTTCCCTGCTAGGCAAAAGGTGAGTCCAAGTTAGCTCTGATGTTCTCTCAAGAAAACAGGTGATCTCATGCTCTTATCTGATGGAATGTCTAGCTGGGATAAAAAAATGAGCCCAGTGTTGCTGTGACTTTTTAAAATATTTACACTTTCCTAGAGCAGATCATTAGACAAACAGTCTGTAAGTACTTAGAAAGGAAAGCCATGCTCACTAAAAGTCAACAAAGGTTTCCCCAAAAGCAAGTCATGACAGACTAATCTCTCTCTCTTTCTCTCTCTCTCTCCTATAGAGTTACAAGCTTGGTAGATGAAGGGAAGGCTGTGGATGTAGCATGTCTTGATTTCAGTAAGGCCTTTAAGAAGGTCCCCCATGATATTTCTGCAGATGAGCAAGTAAAATTTGGGCCAGACAAGGCTATTGTTACATAGATTTGTAATTGTTTGACCAATGTTACCCAAAGGGTGCTGACTAATGTTACCTCAAAAGATGGGGGACCTTGAGGTCCTCTAGCAGTACCCATGCCTCATGAAAACATGGGGAATTATAGCTCAGAGAGGAAACTTGTGAGAAGTGGGGTAACCTTGAGGGATCTTTTCATCTTGGTGTACCAGTACTAACCATAGGACACCAGTTAGAAATTAAAAAGCTTTATTGGAGGTATTCACAAACATATAAGCAATCAAGCAGTCTCATGAACCATGCAAGGCTAGCAGAAGTAAAGGAGAGGAAGGTTGGATAGAGAAAGTTTGGGGTGAAGTGAGTGAAAGTTACCATTCCTGAAGCAGCAGAGGATTGAAACAAGAAATCTCAGACTAGGGGAGTCTGAGGGCATTACAATGAACGGGAAGCTGGGGACCCACATGCAGTGTAACACACTAATGTGAGTCCGAAGTATTAACAACAAGCCATAGGCTGAGACAGAGTTAAATAATCCTTTTTCTGCCCTGAGAGGAGTGTGTTAATTGCTCTCCAACAGAGCTGACAAAGGGGTCTGGAAGGTTCTGATTGTCTTTGTGGCAGGCGACAAAGCATTGAAGGAAATCACAACAGCTTCTTTATGACTGGAAAGATGAAGGAACAGGACAGCTTCCATGGGAAGATATAACAGAATGTCAGGCTTTTGGATGCTCCTTCTAGCAGCTTCATTCACTATTGTTTCCTAGGTTTGGTTACTTTAGAGAACCACCTAAAACTCATCAGGTCAAGCTTTCTGACTGATCCTCCAAACTTATGACCTGGCCATGTTGAAATACTTTATCCTAACTCCAGGAAGCTTCCAGTCAGAGTCCTTTACTTTCCACACAGCTTTCATCCATAAGCGTGAGATTTATATTTATTTCATGCCAATTAAACAGCATTTATAGCCAATCGTACTGTAACATCGATTGGGAGTGTACAGCATAGTAACACCACCTCTTTATCCTAGAGAGAAGTGACTAGTGAAGTGCCAAACAGTTCTGTCCCAATGCTATTCAACATCTTTATAAATGATTCGGATCATGGAATAGAGGACATTCTTATCAAATTTGCAGATGACACCAAATTAAGTGGGTAGCTAAACCCCAGAGGACAGGATCAGAATTCAAAATGACCTTGACAGATTAGAGAGCTGGCCCAAAAGTAACAAAATGAATTTCAACAGGGAGAAATGTAAGATACTATACTTCAGCAGAAAAAATGAAATGCGCAGATATAGGATAGGTGACACCTGGCTTGAACATAGTACACATGAAAGAGATCTAGGAGTCTTAGGACAGCGCAAGCCAAACATGAGTCAACAGTGTGATGTGGCAGTTTAAAAAGCCAATGTGATTCTAGGCTGCACCAATAGGAGCACAGTTTCTAATGGCCTTTCTGCCCTACACTGCTATAGTGCTATTATTCCACTTTCAACATCCTGTGGAATTCTGGGATTTGTGGTCTACCGAGGCCAGAGAGCTCTCTGGCTGAGAGTTCTAAATGCCCTTCCCTAAACTGCAACCCCCAGGATTCCATAGGATGTTGAAACTGGAATAATAGCAGTACAGCCGTGTTGGCGTTGATGCACGCTGATTGAGTCCTGATGTTCATCAGGCACTAACGCACATCAAGTACTTTTCTGGCTCTGCTCCATAGTAACAAGAGAAGACCTCTGCTGTATAAGGATGTTACACAATGGCAAAATTCTAATTCCTGCAAGCTGTAAGTCTGCTTATGAAGAGGTAAATCCCCAGCATGATTCTGACCCATTTTCCTAGACATCTTACATGAAGTACAAAATGGGGGCTGCAGTTAGCCTTCTGACTCCTTCTGAAGACCTAAGAACACTGACCATCTTGAGAGACTATGCCATTCATTGTACTTTTATTGTACAATTAATGTAACTTTATTGTAAGGATTAGATCCAGATCACGCAAACAGAGAGGCAAATCCACTGAAAGAAATGAGCTTTATATTAGCCACAACTTACTAGCCCCAAAGGATTCAGTGGGCCTGCTTTAAGTCTGGATGCAGCTCTGAATATTTAACTATAGTGTCAGAGTTTGCCAATTGCGAACAGTGAGGCAGTTGCTGGTCTTTTGAGAGCTGGCACTACTCATGCACAAATGTTCCCAGCTGGCAAGCCTTAGTGTCACTGCAATGCAGTTAGCACTAATCCTGCCTTGGCAATAGCCTGTGTGTCATTACCCAGCATGCCTTGCTGAACAATTTTGCTTTTATAAATAGAGTTAGCAGAATGCTGAAATGGATGGGAGGAGGTAGGCATGGAGTTTCCTGGGATGAATGGATATGGCATGAGCACAATTTGCAGAATTTGTCTTTTTCGTCCACGCTCATCTTCCTGACTTGTGGAGTCACTTCAAAAAAAATATATTCTAGTGTTTCCAAAAGGCATAGTGATTTCCAAGCTATGCTCTTCAAAACACTAAGGTTCCTCCAAAGCTCAACAATTTTTCTTTTTTGATCTGGAGCTCCCAAACATCTGATGGGTTCTGGGAGTCCAAGAGTAATCCAATGGAAAGACTCACAACTCAACAATTGATTCAATGAGGCTACTCTTATTGTTGCCTTCAAGTCATTTCTAACTTATGGCAACCCTAAGGAGATCCTATCACAGAGTTTTCTGGGCAAGATTTGTTGGGGGAGGGGCGGGTTGCCTTAGCCTTAATTTGAGGCTGAGAGAGTGTGATTTGCCCAGTGAGTTTCCATGACTAAGGATTTGAACCCGGGTCTCCAGAGTCTCAAACCAGTACACCACACACCCTACCCTAAAGACTTCTGCTGCTTTGAAAATGTCCAGTTTCTCTCTCCTCTTCCCACTGCAAAATAGATTCAGCTCCTTTCAGAGTCTGAATGCTTATTATGACATGTTAAGTTCTTCTAAAGAAAGATAAGAAAGAGAAAGAGATGGATACTGGTCTGGAAAGACAGTTGACAACATTGCACAGAACAAGCTATCAGACTCTGCCCTACCTTGGCTGCACGAACTACCCCTCAGCTTCTCATCTCCCAGCCTCTAAGATATGAAGACTCCAATGAATTCCACTGCCATTTTCCCTAGTGAAAGCTTTTTCTTCACCTGATCCTGGGGCTATTGCCTGGCTTATATATCATTATATGTGAGGGATCAAATTGTGCTGTAAAGTTGACAAAAATGACAATTTCGTATCAGTTTTTCCCCCTTTGAAATTCTAAATCACGATGCAAAGCTCCTTGGCTAATCCAGTCAGATTTAAATTTAATCCCTTGCCTACATGGTAGATTTGTGTAAAGGTATTTGAGCGATTTATATGGACACCATTAACCTCCGTGGAGCCTTGCTTCTTCACATACCTTCGAAACACAATCTAATGGAGGAAGGTGAGACCCCAAAGGCCTCTTCTCCTTAACTATTGCCTTTCACTTTGCTCTCTGAACTGTGCAAAATCAAGGAGGGAAAGAGTCCTGCTCTGTCACACTGAAACAAGCTTTTTGGGTGCAATCGGCAAACATGACTTAACTGTCCGACACCAGCTAGCAAGCTGGACTCTCCTTATAGAAGAGGTATTTGATAATGGATGGGGGACACCAGTCTATGAATCAAGAAGTCTGACATCTGATTCTCATGGCTATTATGCCCCCACTAGCAGGCTATAGCCAAGCCATTACTGTAATCTAAAACACACACACACCATTTGTACCATGAATAAAGTTATTGTTATGAACTGCTGCTGAAAAATCTATTACCCCCCATACTCCTTGTTTTTTTTTTCCTTTTTTTAATTTATATTCAATTTTTTTTATGTGTGTATTTATTGGAGTGATTAACAAACAGATATACATACAGAAAAATATTGCAGAAGTTAATAGAAAACCATTAGTACTTCTCATATCACTAACAAATTAATTATCCATATATATATATATATTAATGTTCCTCCTGCTATACTTTTCCCTCCCTTCTTCCTTCCCCTATCCACCTAGGGAAGGAAGTTAATTTTTATTTAAACCCCTTTCCTTCAATGAACTGTATTAATTAATGTATTAATTAATTACTTAATGAACTGTATTTATAATTTTGTACCCTTCCTTTTCTTTAATTGTTTCTATTAGTTTATTCTAATTCTTTAGCCAATCACCCCCTTTCGACTGACCTACATACCCCATTTTTCTTTCTAAGATAAAATCAAACATGTATATATTATATTGCCATCTATCTACCTTCCATTTTTGTTCATCTTTCCATCTGAATGGACTCATTGTCCACAGTCTATCACTCTACCATAATTCAACTTTGTGCTATCATAAGTCGGTTCCAGTGATGTAGACTCAAATCAACTGACTCGGACTCAAGTCGGACTTAAGTCGCTGCAGTGACTCAACTCGGACTCGACTTGGCAATAAATGACACACTGACTCGACTCGACTTGAGACTTGCGTATTTTTAGTGATTGACTTGTTGCCCCTTACAATTTTGAGCAACGCTTCCATCTCTTTTTGCCTACTGTCTCACGCACAAAATGTGGGTGCATTTCTCAGAGGGAAACAGCAAACAGGTTAGGCAATGGGCTTGAGGTGGGTTTGAGGTCTGCTTCTAAAACTTTTCCTAAGAGCAGAGGGCAAGGCCTGCCCCCGAGTACAGGGTGCATTTCTCAGAAGGGAACAGCAAATGTTTTAGGCAACGGGCTTGAGGAGGAAGAATCTTCCCTTCTAAAGTTTTTGAAGCTTCAGTAGTCAGAAGTAAGAAGGATCCTATTTCCAACTTCTGAAAAATCCTCCAGCTTCTGAAACGGGAAGTAAGAAGGATCGTGTTCCCCATGTCCAAAGCTGCAGGTGGTAAAAGCACAAATTTGGAGGGCCATCTCTGCTTAAATTGTTACAAATGATTTTATTCAACTCTGTCCATTTAGGTTGGGGTATAAAGTTGACTTCCAGACTTGACACTTGAAGGCAGAGACTTGAAGGCAGAGACTTGAAACTTGACTTGAGACTTGGAGTAAAAGACTTAACGATATCACTGGTTGGTTCACAAGGATGTAACCACCCAACAGGACTGTAGTCATAGTTTTAGGGGAGACTAGTTCTCCCTTTTTATAACATGGGATATATTAAACAAACATTTTTGGTCAAATCTGTAACGTCTAATTCTAGATATCTAAAACTTTAGATATGCATAGTTTATGATTATAGGTTTGTGATTTCAGATATTTCCAGTTTGTGGTATTATGTTTTCATGTTAAATCTCAAATGCCGACTCTTACTAGGAAGAGTGAGGCATTGATCAAATAAGCAACCGAGGGCTCCGTCTCTGTGTGTAAGCAACAGCCTTCTTTTCCCATTTGTAACAGATAGCTCTCCCTTCACCTTTCAGTGCCCCTGCTTTTTGCATATTTCTCTTCGTTTCATCCCTTTAAAATAGAAAACACTCTTTTTAACATCAATATCTGCTTGTTGGGTGGAGGCATGGGCTTTATCTGGGACATCAAACATCTTAACAAGATGGATCCCAGATAAATCGCATACCTCATTAGCAGGTGCATGATTACCTCTTCATTCTGAAGGTTTGGATTATTCTTACCTTTAAAAAAAAAAAGGAAAAATTCTTCTTTTATACTTGCTTGAAGCTATAAACCAAAGAAACAGTCTTGACACCAAACATAAACTCAGGCAGGGTGACAATCAGGTTGATATGTGAAGATAATTATAAAGGAAGCTGTGATGAACCTCATGGCATTCTTAAATTCATGGTACACATGGATGAGTTTCAGTTGATCTTGGCCTTCTCATTGACGTGAGGCAGTAAATTCTTTTTCCTCTTCTCCCCCTCCAACCTGCCCTCCCCATACTCAGCTTCTTCCTCTTACTGTTTAAATGGTTTGTCACTGCATTATCCTCCAAATAAAGTGATGACAGTTTTGCAACAACAACAACAAAAAGGGAATGACACTTAACTGTGAGGCCCGATGAACCTGCAAGGAAGATAAACAGAGAGAAGGCAGGTAGGGTGGGAGATGGAATGAAAAAAGAAAGAGGAGCAGGGAAGGGGGGAGAAAATTGCTGGAAGGCTTGATGGGAAATTGTCACTGTAATGTACTGTGAGAGAGCATTCCCTTTGGCTTCCTCTGATTTATAGGTGAACTTTGGATGCTTGGAAGGGAAATAGTTGGATTGACATACAGAATGATTTTTCAATGTGTTATGTATTGGAATGGCATCTATGCCATATTAACCTCCTTCCACACTAGACTGTTATAGTGCAATTATTCCACTTTTAACATCCTATGGAATCCTGGGATTTGCAGTTTAGAGAGGGGCCTTTGAGGCCCCTCCCTAAACTCTAAACCCCAGGATTCCATAAGAAGTTGAAAATGGAATAATAGCTCAACAGGCTAGTGTGGAAATGGCCCAGGACAGTTCTGAGCCTGGTATAAAAACAAGACAGATGAACAATTTAACAAAATAATTAAAAAATCAGCACTCTGCCCCAAAAGGTAGATCTCTTTCTAGCTAATGGCAATAGACCCAAAAATAGAAGCTGCAGAGTTGCATAATGTATCAATCGTGTTGTTTTGTTGGCTTCTGTTTGTGTTACTGCTAGATGTGCTATGGACTAAGGGAGGGTTCTGTGCAGTCACCTTTTGGTGGAGATCCAGAGGGATTATTTATATTATCAATAATAATAATAATTATTATTATTATTATTATTATTATTATTATTATTATTATTGAGGACTCATGAGAACTCACACATCGTTTAATGTGTTCTGATCAAGCATTGACATGAATTCAGCGGAAGAAATTTTTGACGCCTGCTGTGCTCCTCTTTGTTCACGGTCTGCAAATTCTTCCGGACCTCAGATTCATGGGGGTCTTCAGGAATAAGGTCAGCAGGATGAATATAAGATGTCCAGTAAGCCTCATTCATTTCAATGTACAGCTTGAAATTTTGAGTGGAATCCCACAGGGATCTGTTTTAGTGGACTTAAGTCTGCAGGAATTAGAATTGGGCAGTTCCGTAACATCTGCATCCAGGGAATGGCTCCTGTTAGGTTACTAAGTGGGGGAGCCAGCAGACTGATTGAAGTATATCAGGACCAATGAAAAATGGGTATGATGTACATGGGACATTGGTTAGGGAGTGCCGATGCACATTTGGACCTCTGCTGGTCTCCTGTTATGCATCTTCACAATTCACTAACAGAGTTTCTTAGTGCCTCTGCTATGCAGTTAAGTACACATAATGTTACATAAGATATACCATGATAGAAGATTCCAGTTGTTGTTTTTTAGAGTAATTCATTAACTGTCTGTTACTGTTACTTGTTACTCATTCTTATTAATCATGTGACATTATTGTTATTTGCACATATTGTTATTTGCACATTTTCAAAGTCCTGCAAAATGAACATCCCCAAAAGAATTGTTTTAGGGAAATATTATGTATTATGTTCAAAAAGAAATTGAATAACATTTCAAGTACTCGTGTTAGTTTTTAAAAGTAATGTTGTTTGTAGCATTGGCATACTCTAAAAGGAACAGATTGCAATCAGTGTTTGTAATGCATTACTTCCAAGAGCTATTTCAGCATCACTGCCACATAAGTGTCTATAAGATTATAGCCTCAAGTTTATGTATTTATCAAAAATATTGCTATGATGTCTTTTGGGTAAAAACTCTGTCAAGGCAGCAGACATGTACAAAGGATGAAACATGGAGCTATAAAATACTGGTCCAACAACATTCAGTCATTTAAAACAGAATAGCAGCAATGCTGTTAAGTCTGCAATGGTATGCATACTGGCTTGGGAGTTTTATCTAAGTCCTATTGAACAGTTGGGCTTACTTCTGAGTAGGCATGCATGGGATCGTACTGTCAGAGGCCATTTGCACACTACACTCTTATAGCACAATTATTCCGCTTTCAACATCCTATGGAATCCTGGGCTTTGCAGTTTAGGGAAACTGCAAACCCCAGGATTCCATAGGATGTTGAAAGCGGAATAATTGCGCTGTAAGAATGTAGTGCAGAAACGGCCAGAGTCAGAAATTCAGCTTAGCATCTCAGCCAAAAGCAACTAAGTCCAGATGTCTTGGGCCTGAATTCTATTGTTGCTATCAACTAGAGTAGACCTGTTGAATTAATGGGATTTACCTCCTCAACACTCAACCATTGAGTCAGTGGTTGTACTCTAGTTGGGATTTTTCAGCCCTTTATTGCCAAGGTGACCTGATTCAATTCAGTGAAATGAACTCCTGCAGAGCAAGCACATATAGAAAAGCAGAATCCTTGTGTATTCATTTTTCGGTCCAGTTCAATTTATCATTTTGACTCTTGTCTTTTTGCAAGAAGTATCCAAAGCAGGTTGTAAAAAGAAGATCAAAATACTTCATATCCCAAAATGAAAATAAAGTTAAAACCATTCACCAAAGCCTCCAGCTCCCCTGATTGAACCATCTTGGTTAATCCTCTGTCATTCCACTTTTTCAACTGCTTTTGAAATGTCCCTGTTTCTCTCTCTTCCTCCCGCTTCCCTTCTTTGTACACAGCTTACTTCAATTGCTACAAACTGAACTCAAAGTGCAAAGTTAGTTTGCACTCAATTAACTCACCAGGAAGGAGGGGATGGGCAGAGACTTAATCTTGCCCTTCCCAGTAGGACCAGGAAAAGCAAACTGCTACAGTTTCTCTTAGCTCACATATTCTTCCTCATTGATAACTGTTGCCTGGCTGCATGCATTCTGGTTTTCATCTGTAAAAAATTGGAGGATATGCTTCACACTATACAAGTATAGCACTATTATCCCATTTTAACTGCTATAGCTGTACCCTAGAGAATCCTGGGTTTGTAGTTTGGTGAAGCACTACAACTCCCTAGATTAGAGTATCATGTGTTGTTGTTGTGTGCCTTCAGTTCATTTCTGACTTATGGCAACCCTAAAGAGAACCTATTACATGATTTTCTTGGGAGAATTTGTTCAAAGGGGGTTTGCCCTTGCCTTCCTCTGGGGCTGAGCGAGTGTACTTTCCCAAGGTCACCCAGTGGTTTTCCATGGCCAAGCAGGGATTCAAATCCTGATCTCTCTTAGTCCTAGGCCCTTTCCGCACCAGGCAATTAGAACGAGGAAGGTCATCTGCACCTTGGAGCGGACTACTTATGGGAGATCCACCCCTCAGTCCGCTCCAAAACGACCCCAAGTGGTTCTCCAGCATGTTTTCTAAAGACCGCAAAAAACAGGTCTTTATTTTCCTGGAACGCGCCATTGCATTCCTGTTCCCTTGTGCAGATTCTCAGGCTTGCACCAATGCAAGCCTGCGATCTGCAGAGGATGGGCTTTAGGCATGGCAAGCTTCAACAATTGGTTGGGACCCACGACCAACCGGAAGCCACCATTTTGGAAGCCAGAAGCCGCCATTTTGGAAGCTGGAAGCCACCATTTTGGAAGCCAGAGCAATGCGGATCTACAGACCTCGCACTGCTCTGATTCACCCTGGACCAAGGAGGAGCCCTGTGGAAGGGCTTCAGGGACTGTCCACATTGCTTCAGACCCCAGAAGAAGTGGTAGGTAACGGCACGGAGTGATTCTCTCGCCTCATGCAGAAAGGACCCTAGTTCAACACTCAACCACTATGCCACCCTGTCTCTCTGAGAGTTTTAAATACCCCCTGCAAACTCCAGAACCCAGGATTCCATGGATGGAACCACGGCAATTAAAATGGAATCATAGCACTGTAATTGTGTAGTGTGAAAGGCTCCTCATGTGAAGACCTTCCAGATATTTTAGACTTCAGCTTCAGAATCCCCAGCCAGCATGGCCAGTAGTAAGGAATTGTGGGAGTTGTAGTTCAAAACATCTGGAGCCCTAACGGTTCTCCACTCCTGGTTTAACAAAGGGGAAAAATACAATCAAATCTTAAAATAATTAGGCATTCAAAAGCTAGCAGCAGGTCTTGAGAATCAGATGGTATTATAGTGTAACCCTGAGGCCATAGTATTCCAAGATTGCTAAGAACATAACACAATATGAGATGAATATGGTCTAATTATTGGAACAAAGCTTTATAGCCAACTATAGGTATACATGGTACACTGCAGATAGGGAAAATTATTTTGTCAGCTGCGGATTACTTTCTTTCTGATACACTCAGAGATTGTCATTGTATGATAACTCACCTCCCATGGGGGAAATCCTTCACCTAATGAGTTGTCTTACAAAATTGGAAAGAAGGCAAAGCAAAACTTGAAGTCTGCCATATGCCCCCTGAGCTTGGGAGTAACTCACAAATGCCTGCAAAGGGACTTGGGCCTCTTCCTCCTCCTGAGGAAACAATAGCCTCAGTGTTTCCACCAGGTAATGGACATGTTGGAACAGACCAGAGGGGTTAGCTCACATTGTTTGTCTGGCAGCAACCTAAGAGCACACCTTTCCCTCTTGGCAGCATTGACACATCTCATCAGCCAAGGCAAGTTTGGGTTCTCCTTGAGTGCTATAGGGTAGAAATGTAATTATTTCTGTCACTCCATTAAGTCTCAGATGGTTTACACACAGAGTTGTGATTCAAAATTAATTCAGAGCAGCAACCCACTTTGACTGGCCAATCCCTTTGGTGGATATGCTTTCGGGGTCTTCAATCTGGGTTCAGTGAAAATTTTTTTAAAAAGTCTCTGTGAAGAGGTGATGGATATTTTCCAATTCCAGGTTAATTTCCTACCATATTGACTCCCATGCCTGAAACAGCTGGGAAAGTATGAATCTAGGAATATCATGAATGTACAGCTTATGGATGCAATGACAGTCTTGTCACGCTTAATGGACTTCCCATACACAATCGGTTGGATGTTGTGTGAACAGAATTCTGGATGAGATTGGCCTCTTGGCCTGATCTAGCAAGATTATTATGTAAGTTATCTGGCTTGGACCCCATGCTGTCTAATGCTGGGTTGCATTAACATGGTTATTATTTTCTCATAACAGAAGTCACAGTTGGTAACCATGAGGTTCTATTGGAAAACCAGGAGTATATGAACTACACTTTCCAAAGGGCAACATGATCAGTGTGATTCTGTCAATAGTTTTTTTTCCTGAACATTTTCTAGATCAAGTTAAGGGGACTTTGAGTCCCCTAAAAAAGAAAGCATTGTTTGAATCCAGCCCAAGGTTTCCTTTCCCTTAGTAACATCAGCATTCTTCTTTGATCGTTATTATTCACCCTGCTGGAGGAAACCTCCACAAAAGATGATCTGGCTATTCCTGGCCCTTCACTGTCCATTCTAAAAAATAAGAATGAAATGTAACCCGCTTACACTTTGTTCTTTTCTTCTGGAAAGCAGTGTTATTGGCAAGATGAGGCAAGTCCAGGGGATCAGCAAGGTTGGGGAGGAGAAGCTGGGCCCATTCTGGGAGGAACAAGTATTGATCAAGAACTTCCCAAAACTTGTAGCTGGTGTGGTACATTGTTGTTGTTGTTGGTATATGCCTTCAAGTCATTTCCAAATTATGCTGACCAAAGGATGACCCTATCGTGGGATTTTCTTGACACAAGTTGTCCAGAGGGAGTTTGCCTTTCCCTTCCTTTGAGGCTGACAGAGTGTGACTTGTCAGAGGTCACCCAGTGGGTTTCCATGTTCAAACGGTGATTTGAAACCAAGTCTCCAAGGTCCTAGTCCAAGACCCTACACCACACTGGCTCCTACAATGTGTTTGTTGCTGTTGTTGTATGTCTTCAAGTTGCTTTCAGCCTATGGTGACTCTAAGGGAGACCCTATCACAGGGTTCTCTGGGGCTGAGAGAGTGTGATGCACCCAAGGTCACCCAGTGGGTTTGTATGGCCAAGTGGGAAATCAAATCCTGGTCTCCAGAGTCACAGTCCAACATTCAAACCACTACACCATGATGGCTCTCCTGTAATGTTACAATTTATTTATTTATCTAGACCATTTATACCCTGCCCTTCAGCCTAAAAGGCTCCCAGAGTAGTTTATAAATTGTTGAATTGGTAATCCCCCACCCCCAGGTTTGCAATTAAAAAAGACTGGAAACAGAAGGAGAAGGTGATGGCCGTTGGGGAGAGGATTAAACCCAGCAAATGCTGCCTCCTGCTCTCTCCTTCAGAGGCCAGGGCAGTGGTGACTGGCATGGAAGGATGGCCTTTCATCAGCCATCATGTGATTTCGTTCAGTTGTTTTGAATTGTCATTGTTTTAAGCTTAAATTGTTTAGATTCACTTTACTCTAAGCCATCCAGAGTATATACAGCAGGACATACATGCTTTAAGTAAATAAAATTCTTCTGGGTTGTATAAAGCATCACAAGAAAACATCCATCATGAGAGAGAGAGGAAAAAAACTTTGAATGAGGGAATGCCTTGCTTGTTGAGCAGAACTGATAAAAGCAAAGCTTCCAGCTCATCCGTGTGCAGGCTTGTTAGTGGTTCCCATATCACAACACTGCTGCTGGCTTTCTCCAAGGGCTCAATGATATTTCAGGGCCAAAGACTACACCTGCGGAACTGTCTCCATCTCAAAGATGTTTTTGGGGGGGAAGGGGGGGATTGAAACAGAGCCAGCTGTTAAGCTTAGAGATAAATGAGGAAATGCTTCAGGACTTAAGTTTAGCAAAGAGCAGCAGATGGTAAAAAAGTGTTCTCTAACTTTTGAGGAGAGCTGTACATTCCCACAAAGTGGACATCATTGGTTGGAAAGAGCCTTCACTGGTTTCCAGTTCATCTCTGGACTCAATCTAAAGTGTTTATTTTGGCCTATACAGTCAGTCTCAAGTAGTGGGGCTGAATCCGTCCTCCTGAAGTCCTGATCTATGCCTTTGGGTTTCTCTGAATAACTAAGCCTCCTTCCTCATGGCACTGTTGTTTGGTTTCTCAGATTTTGTATAGGTTTTACCCCAGCCTAAGAGACTAAAATGCCTCCCCTAAAGCTTAGTTACTGGTAGTAAAAGCTGAAGCTAAAATACACTGGTACTTTGGTCCCTCCCTTTTTGTCTTTGGCCCCACCCACCACTGGCACGTGGCTTCCAAGAACCTCATTGACATTGCATTTAGCTCTTGGTCTGAAAGAGGATCTCCATCTTTTCTCTTTATGGCTTAATACCTAAGGACCTTGTAGGCATCTTTCTCTCACAGCTCCCTATGACCCTCAGGTCATCTACAGAAACCTTTCTCTGTTTTCCTTCTTTCTATCATCTATTTGGATGGCCAAAGTAAGAGAAAGCATTTTATCATTCACAGATTCTTCCATCTTTAAATCTTGGGCAGCTCACTTAATCTCTACAGCTAAAATTCAGTTGGGGCACACTACTAGCATAAAAATGGTTCTGCAGCAAACTGAACTTTCTCAATAGTGGTCTCAGTGGTAAGTGTGGTCCCAAAGGCAACCAGTTGCTTACTTGGCATTTGTGTGCCACAGATGCACACACAACCCTAGAGATATGGAGTCCTGCAGGGGGGAACCTCGAAAAATCCAGGGAAAAATGTGGGGTTTCCCACATTAGATTGTAGAATATTTCCTTCTGGATAAAACGTTTTAAGACAAGGGGTTAAGGATGAAGGGGTAAAACGGAAGGAGGAGAAACTAGGACATTTTAAATGGAGATGAAAAAGTGGGACGACATAGGATTGATCAGACCTGTCCCTGCCAAATTGAAACAGTTGTAGGGTGAGTCTCTTTTATGTGTATGTGTGCCGTCAAGTTGCCTGTCAATTTATGGTGATCCTGTGA
Organism: Iguana delicatissima; assembly: GCA_948472985.1. NCBI lineage: Eukaryota > Metazoa > Chordata > Lepidosauria > Squamata > Iguanidae > Iguana > Iguana delicatissima. The sequence goes on along the minus strand of CAOKZL010001871.1, from coordinate 145,305 downwards.
ATTTCACAGTCTCATGTCGAACTGATCAAACACACACTACTAAAAGTGTGTCTTAAGCCAGGTACAACACTGCTTCTCAGTGAGCTAATGCATAGAAGCAGGCGTGTTTTCATGTGTTGCTTTTGCTGTTAATGAGTGTCTATTTTTTTACTCAATGTTTTTGGCCCAGCTACAGCAAAATTAATAAACAAACAAAAACATAAACAAGTACCCAGTTTTCAAAGCCTTGGACAAGAGTGAGACTTTTTCTGACTCCTTTATTTATATATTTTATTTTTAATTAAAAAATAAAGGTTATCTCGATACATCTCTCTGCAGCCTTTGGGCAAAAAATGCACTGTTTAACAAGACTATCGGAAACACGATGCATATCTAAATCTTGGCACACTGGACTGGAAAATAAATGCAATACTTCTCCTGCAAAGTTTTCTTCTTAATTCCATGGCTTGCTCTGCCCAGTTGCTAAGGATGTTTCAGTATTCCTAAAGTTAAGTGCCTTACAAAACAAGAGGAATGGCTCCAAAGCTGGCAAGTTATGAATACGCATTTCTGCAAAGTGTTCAACATCGCAAACCTCCTTGAGCAGATTTTATTATAAACTTGAGCTGATCATCAATTCACATCTTCCTTTTTAAAAAAAACTCTGGTTCCATCTCTTGTGTTTAAATACTAGGGCCTACATCAAGAGTGGGAATTATGCAGCCCTCGAGCTGTTTTTGAACCGCAAATCACAGCAGCCCTTCACAAGGGCCCTTTCCACACCCTGCCTTGTCCCGTCATGCTCCGGTGGCAATCCTGGCAGTGGCTCTGCCGGGAAGAGAGCACGACAGGAGTACGACAAGAGTGCTCCCCTCCACACTGGATTGGCTCCCTGCTGAAGGAAGCATGATAGACATGTCTCTTCCTTCTGCAGCACAGTCAGGCACTTAGGCTGCGCTGGGGCAGGAAGCACCTCCATTGCACTTCTGGCACTTCTGCAGGCCAGGATGGTGGGGCAATCGCGCGTCATTGACAGGGAAAACCAGTTAATGATTTAATCTACAATCACGCTGCCTGACGACGGGAGAAGGATGGGATCGCAACGATGTCATCCAGAAGTGTCATCATGGTCCTGCTCCTACAGAAAGGACCTAGCAGTGATGAGGAATCCTGAGGATCACATTCCAACAGTTTCTGGAGGGTTGCATGATTCTCCCCTCACCTGAAACCCAATTATTGGTCTCAAACTTGAATCAATGAGAAATTTTGTAAGTCAACACTTATGATGCAGTGGGTCAACATTTTTGGTTCAGTGGGTCTACTTCAGTTGGGACTAAGGCCATTTCCGCAGGGGACCGTTATGGCGCTATGAGTTCACTTTCAACATCCTATGGAATCCTGGGGTTTGCAGTTTCAGGAGGGGCCAGCAGGCTCCTCCCGAAATGGCAAACCGCAGGATTCCCTAGGATGTTGAAAGTGGAATCACAGCGCCATAACAGTCCCGTGTGGAAATGGCCTAAGAAGTGGATTTAGGCCTAAGGCTGCAATATTTGAGTGGCAATTCTTAGCATACTAGGGAATCAATTCTGGTGAACCCAATAGAACGTATGAGTAAACATGCTTAGAACTGCACATTTATATAAATCCTTCTGGCCAAGAACGTCAAGATTCTTACTGCTTCACTCTGCTGGGTGTATAAACTATGGATCCTTGAAGGATTTAACAGAATCTGATACAAACTGACTTGAGAGACATCTCTGGAACTAATGAGTGGCATGGGCACTTCCTCCGACATTTCACAGATGAGATCTGGGATGCAAGATGACCAAAGTTACTAATAAGAAACATGAGCTCGAAGAGGCTGCTGCAGTTTGCTTTTCCCTTCACCTTATGGGAAGGACAAAATTCTGTTCCCTTTTTTATTCTCCCCGCTGCTTCCTTCATTGAGTACAAGTTACTTTTGTACTTTCAGCTCTGTTTACAGTAAGTGAAGTATGGGAGGACAAAGGGAAAAAGTAGGAAGAGGACAGAAAAACTGGGACATTTTCAAGGCAACTGAAAAAGTGGGGTGCTAGAGGATTAATTGAGAATGTTTCTACCAAATTGGTACAATTGGAGGGTATGTATGAATCAGCAGTTCCAGATTCTAATATTCCAATGTAATTCTCTGCTTCAAAAATGTATTGAAATGTGTTTTACAATACATATTTTGAGAGAAAATTGCACACATTTCAAGAGAAAAGAAGTTTCAGCATATGCTTCAAAAATATATCATTAAATGCAAATTTTCATGCAGATTTTCTTTTAAAATATAGATTAATTCAGAAATGGGGTGAGATAGAATAGCCTTGTGGCTGAATTAGTCAGAAAGTAGCATGGACCTGAATCGGGGTGAATCACTCATCCCTACTACAGACCAGGCCTGAGTTGTGAATATATAGACCTGAATCCTATTGGTAGTCCCAACCTGAGTAGACTTGCAGAATCAGATGCTGAATGGTGAGTTGAATCCCATTGACTTTATAGGTCCACTCTATTTTATTTGAAAAAATTTATATGCCACTTATATGCAAAAATTTCAAGGCACCATCCATTGATCAAATGTATAACATGCACAATAAACAAAGAAATAGTACTCAACATGCAAATTCTTTTTGCAGTCCAGGAAAGAGATGCTGTGTTGGATGAAATGGGGAAGGTTTGCCCAAATAAATATGATTAATTTTACTCTAATTAGGATTGCCAATAGGATTCAGACATTAATGCGTGAATTGGTTTTTAGTTATCTCTCATCATCCACCCTAATTCTAATTTCATGGCTGTCTTTAGGGAGGTGCAACTAACAATGGATTTAGGGCCTATCTCCCACACGTTCTTGTCAGGTTTTCAGTATGATACCAAAGAGCAGAGGGTCAAAGGGTAGACTTACAGTAAATGCCTGCACGCTTTCCTTTATTAACTGCAGTCCTGAGTCTAGATTTAGAAGCTCCTTGCACATGCAGACATACTGGCACAAAAGATGATCTTTTCTCTGGGTGTGACTGAGTTCTATAAGGGGTCCAAATTTGGGACGGTTGTTGGGCAGGATGCCTTCAATATTCCCTACCCTAATCCACTGAGTATATATGCCTTCTCCTTTGCACTGTCACTGATCGTTCCCCATTGGCTAACCTTCTCCCAAATCTAGACCACTGCAAGTGAAGGGTACAAGGAGAAGCTACTATATCTCCTTACTTATGGCACTGTTTGGTCGGAATCCTATAAGGCACAGAGTAGTTCAACATGTAGAATTATGCCACAGTTGAGCCATCCAAAGACTTACTGTTGCACCACTGCAGCCCCACTCTGTGTTTGGTGGAAAGTGGAGTTGGATAGAGAAGTGTCTGCCTATGGGGACCATAGCCAAAGGTGGAATAATTACATCATCTGTTAAGACCCATGGAGGATCCAGCAGATCTCATCAGGTGACAAGGAGATCTTTCTAGATCTTTCTCAGATTCCTCTCCCCTGCTCTGTACAATCTGCAGAAGGGCCATGGGGCAGTTGCAGCAGCTCAGTTGTTAGTCCAGCACGGGGCTTGGGTTGTTGTGGAGGGAAGAAGGGAATACCAACCTTTGCAACAACCAAAAAAAGACACATGCAGCGTAAGGTAGATGTACGCATGTTTATACCACTAACAGGATGCGAGTCATTGTTTGCTCAGAGAAGGCACATTAATAGGTAGGAACATTGAAGAGGAGCGGCAAAGCCCACTGGGTTTTAGCAGACAGCCTCTTGAAGTCATATGGGCCTTGGCAGGTGCCCAGAATTGCCACCCTGAACAATATTTGTGCATCAGTGTTTTGGACTGAGGGCAGGCCACTTTGTAGCAAAAGACAACCATGCCCCAGCAACTTTCGCTAATTTTGTTTCCATGACCATTGCTAAGCAAACCAACATATTTAGCTAAAGTGGCACCCTTTCTGCCACACTTATCTCTGTTTCCACTCACAGTTGTTAAGGGTCACCATTTAGGAAACTTCTTTGTAGGAGACTTCGCATTCCTCCATTGTGAAAACAACTTTGAGTTTTTCAACAATGTCTGAAATCTGTTCCATATTGTTTAAAAGAAAAACCACAACTCTCTGGTTGTCACATGGTAGAACATCAACATCCCACAGTTTGAATATCCCAGTAAAAATGCTGGTTTTGACCCATACCCAGTTAAGCATTACTTACAGAAGAAAACTATGCTGGTGTTAAGAATTAACTCTCTCACTCTTTGGCAGTTGCTGCTCTGAACTCGTTTCAGAGCCAAGAATAACAATAATGGCATGAGAAAGAACCAACTTCTCCAGCATAGTGCTGTTACTAAAAAGCCTCTTTCCATAATACCATGGGAAGCTGGGTTCCTCACACATCTCCAGAGCCTCAGATTTTTAAAGCATGCAGTCTCCTTTGGAGGGGAGCCCCAGTTCCAGGATATCTATGGGAAGGGTGCACACACAGCATTGGAAAGAAGGAACCTGTTTATACTAGGTCACCACTTACATTGGGTTTCCTTGCCCCATGGTGACTCACCAAACCAGTCAATTTCTTAAGGCACAAAGTGCAGACAAATTCAGTTTTTACACTGTCCTTAGGAGGTGGGGGGCAGTTATTTCTTCCTTTCTTTCTTTTAACTTGATGTTGTCTCCCCCTGGGAGGTTTCCACTGTGTGTTTAGGAGGTTCCTGTGTCTCTGTGGAAGCATCCAATTTTTCCTTGGTCAACTCACACTCCTCTGTGGCCTGGCCTTCCTCCAGGGCTTGTTTCTGAGCCTGGCTGTTCATCTTTTCCTCTGCTTCAATTTCTTCTGTCGTTGGAATGGAGTTTTTCTTGGGGCGGCCTTTGGGCTTGGTGGGAGCTTCCTGACCACCTTTCAGGACCTAGGGCAAAAACACATTAGATCAGAGATGTGAATTGCGTGGCTGTGGAGGGTTCCTGGAGGATGATCTCTTGGACACTTGCAATTCCCTGGACCACTCCCGCACCCCAGTTTTCCACGCTTAGTACAAGTGGGACACATAACAAAATGCTGCACTGTGAAGCACTCCTGCTCAGTGTGATAGCCAACTATGCCCTTTTCTAGGATGCTCCATTCCATTCCCCTTCCCTCACAACTAGTTTTTCATTTTCCATTGCTGTTATAATAGCTAGAATCCCTAAGGCAACATTGTGGAAGGGTACAGATTGACAGTTTGTGGCACAGGTAACAAAAGAGCTAGTTTGTTATAGTAGTTTGAGTTTTGGACTATGACCCTGGAGACCAAGGTTCGATCCCCCACTTGGCCATGGAGGCCCACTGGGTGAGAGCCACATGCTTTCAGCCCCAGAAAACCCTATGACAGGATGACCTTAAGGTTGCAGTAAGTCAGAAATGACTTGAAGGCATACAACAACAACAAATAAATGACACAGGGCACAGGAACAAAAGCTACATATGTACCGTTGTGTGGGCTATTTATTCCTTTTTTTATTAAAATATTTATATCCAGCCTTTTATCTAAGGATTCCATGGTTGTGGACAATAAAATCAACTTGACTAACTTAAAACAATGTAAGCAATGAAACGATTTTGAAAGGATAAATTCCTATTGAACAATTTAACAAGTTGACAGAAGAGGGCTTAACACCAATTAAAAGAGGTTAAAACAATTAAATATCATGCATGGGTGCACCTTTGTGGGCCAGGCTGGCACTGTCTCATTCTTGGTGACATGCTGGTCAAAAAGATTGGCCATCACTGAAAGACCGCATTCTCCCATTTGAGCTTGCCTGTGTTTCGAGATCTTCTGGACAGGCCCTTCTCTCTGTTCCTCCAGTCTCACAGGTACACTTAGTGGGAACATGGGACAGGGCCTTCGCCATGGCTGCTCCCGGACTCCGGAACTACCTCCCCAGAGAAGCCAGATTGGCACCGTCCTTACTATCTTTCCCAGGCAGGTTAAGACCTTCTTATTCTGACAGACCTTTGAAAATTGATTTTTGTTAAAAAAAAAAAAAAAGAGGTGGGTGGGGGGAATGGTCTTTGTATGAAGTATTGGACTTTTCTTTTTTATCATTTATAGTTTAACCGATTTTGAGTTTTTGATAGCTAATTATTTGTTGACTTTGGTATGCTGTGAATTCCTTAACTTTGTGTATCTGCCCTAAACCACCTAGAATCTTGAACTAGAGAAAAGTTGGGATATAACTAGATACCGTTATCATCACCACCACCACCACCACTACTACCACCATCATGTCTTGAAGATAAGACCTGCAGGAAAAGCCCTGATAGAAAATGATAAACCAGTGCCAACTCTCCCGATGGAGCAATGCTGTTGTTGCATTAAAACCATTCTTTTCTTGTGTGCAAGGCCTTGTAGTTTAGGGATTGGTCTCAGATTTAGTTGTTGTTGTTGCGTGCCTTCAGATCACTTCTGGCTTACAGCAACCCTAAAGTGACCCTAACATGGGGCTTTCTGGGCATGATTTGTTCAGGGGGTGGGGGGGTGTACGATTGCCTTTCTAAGAGGCTGAGAGAGGCTGACTTGCCCAAGGTCAGCTAGTGGGTTTCCATGACTGAGCATGGATTTGAACCCTAGTCTCCTGAGTCTTAGTTCCACACCCAAACCACTACACACACTGGCTCTCACTTAGGCCCTTTTCGCACAGCATTTTCCATGCAAAAGAGGGCTTGGAGCATTGCGCAATTGTGAGGAGCGATCTGCATGATGCACTCACAATTGTGCGATGCTCCAGGGCCCGGCAGGCACCCATCACACACCTTTTCATTTTCGGCTAGAAGCCAAAAATGGTACGCGAACGTGCATTGCTCCCGGGGGCCCCACACGCACTTACCTGGTATGCGGAGCCTCCGGAGCCACACCAGTCGCACTTCCTGCCCCAGCGCAGCCTGGGAAGGTCCCAGGCTGTGCTGCGGAAGGAAGAGGTGGGGCTCTTGCGTGAGCAAGGAGCTCATGTGGAGCTGAAGGACCCCGGATGTGAGAGCCTCTCACCGGAGGCTCCTCACGCGATCCCCGCACCCCAGCACCGGAAGACAGTGAGGTGCGGAAAGGGTCTCAGTCATACTTAAGCCCATTTGGACATTGGCAGCTGGTGACAACCATGTCTGTGGGGCAGTAAATCAGCTTAGGGTGTTACTCTGAACTTCAAAGGAGCTTTCCAAAGTGCTGACCCCTATTCCGAAAATTACAGCATTTTGGATATTCTGTTTAAACTTTGGACCAAACCACAGAGTTGGATTGACATGGGAGCCACCACCCGTCCCTACATTTGGGACTGAAGGTAGTCATAGCCCAATCATCATGACTCTTACCATTTTCTTCCATTTCATTCTGCGATTTTGGTACCAAGTCTTCACTTGGAGCTGAGTTAGACCCAGGGACTGGGCAAGATCCAGCCTAGCGAAGAAGAGATCCAAATTAATGACATAAACAATGACAATACATGCCATCCAGTGCCAAAATCTGATTATATCATATCCTGCTGGAAGTGAACAAGTGTTTCATGTCTTAAAGGGGGAAAATCAAGGAAAGCCAATTGCTAACTTCATGTAACTAATGTTTTCCACTCTGTTCAGAGAAAAGATAAAAATCAAGTGACTGGAACACAATGCACAACTCCCCCAAAAAACCCAACCAAAATAACTTAGAAGGAAAAGTCTACTTTTGCTTTGATGTAATTGACTGATTGTTAAATTGAATAGCTAAGATTCAGAGATAAGACGAAAAATAAGAGAAACAAATGCAAGGCTAACATTTGCTATTATGAAGGTGGCAGTTGGAAACCCTTGCCAATCCCAGATCACTGAAGATCTATCATAACATTATGATCTGCCTTCTGCCTGTCCCTTCCTCAGAGTTCTTTTAAGGATAACATGGTCATCTGCTGTGACATGAAATAAGCTTGATCTGATTTCCCAACAGAAGGAAATGGTAGGAATCTCATTTAACTATTCAGCCAAATCTGAAATCAATTCACATCTAGTTGGGCCTCATGGGAAATTAACTTGAAGAAATCAGGGAGGTTTTGCCCAAAACAAGTATCATGTTTATACAGCAAGTCTTCTAATCCAGAGTAAGGGCAGAATGAAATAATACATTTGCTTGGATGAAACTCATCGAACAAAGAAACCTAGATGAAACCTTCTGCTGCTCTTACATATTAGTCGTACCTATGTCATGATTAAGTTCAGTGAACCAGAAACACAAAAGGTGTGAGGGCAACATAAGCCAAACCTGATGCTCCCTGCCACGTCTCACACACTGATGACTGCATGGTAAATGATTTTGAATTACTCTTGCATTTTGCCAAGTCATCTTCTCTAAAATGGATTTCAAGTGCTTGTGTACACATGGCATGCTTAATCTCTTCATGAACACCAAGAATCTACTTCATTAGTCTTAATCTTTGATCTACCAGATGTTTTGGACTTCAGCTTCCAGAATCCCCAGCTGTTGATCATGCTGGCTGGGGGCTTGTAGGAGCTTCTAGGAGTCCATGGTGTCCTCATCCATGGTCAACACTAAAGGGTCTTTTGCACGACACAATTATATGCCATGGATTCATGCTCTGAAATCCTGGGATTTGTAGTATCATGAGGTAAATAGAATTCTCTGCTTGAGAGCTCTTTTGCTTCCCCATACTAAATATCTCAGGATTCCAGAGGATGCAGCCATGGCAGTTAAAATGACATCAAAGTGCTATGATTGTGTAGTGTGAAAAGGCCTTAAGTGGCAGCAAACCTCCAGAGTTTTCAGGAAGAAAGAGGCCTTTCTCATCATCTGATCTGATCTCCTGATATATAGGACTAACATAATTTATTCTCCTCCATACACACCCACATCTGTATCATTAACTTTTTTATGGAGCTGATGTAAGGATTACCAAATCAGCTACTGATTAGTGATATACTAACATATATATGACATAACTTTAAACACTTGCTTACTATATGAGTGATCGAGTATCTTATTCTTACCTTTCCAATGGATAATTTTAAATTGTTTTTAATTCCGTCTATACAGGTGCCTCTGCTTTTCATCAGCTTTATATTGACATTCTGCTGTCTCAAAGCTTGCAAACTGCAGACAAGTTTCATTAATTCAACAAACATCCACTCCTTCATCAATTCTTCTTGCCTACAGAGGTTTGTGATACCCAGCATTGAATCTTCAACCCATTCAGGCACAGTCCCAAGCCTTGCCTACAGAAAGAGCAGACTCCTTCTTGAATTAACAAAACTTGTCTGTAATTTGCAAGCTTCAAAACAGCGGACTTTTGTTAACTCTTCTTGCCTACAGAGGCTTGCTTGGGACTGCATGTGCATGCTGCTTGGAAAGCAAGATGAGAAGGGGAAAAAAAGACACCAAGCCAACTGAGATACTTTGCAAGCAGCATGCATGGGCACAGTCAGTCCTCAGTGAGCCTCCATAATTCCCACACGTTCCCTACATGGGTTCTGCTCTTCAATCAATTCCACTTTCTGACACTGCTCTAGCCCCTAACCCATTGGATAAATTGTGCATCTTGTGTGCCTTCAAGTTGTTTCTGACTTATTGCAACCCTAAAGCAAAACTACAATGGGGTATTCTGAGGCTGATATTTTTGCCTAAATATGTTTTATCAGCAATGGCCTAAATTTCTGAGGATTTCAGTGCAGATTTTCAGGTGACTTGATGGAGAACAAAAGTGAACTCTGAGTACTTTAAGCACAGTTACACAGTTGTGGAGGTGGAATGAGACTGTAATGCAGGGGATGGGCAACTATGGAAGGGCAGAGGGCTGCAAATTTGAACAACAGGAAGTAAGTGGCCATTACTTCATGTTTACTTCCTGTTTCAAAAAAAAAGAGAGAGAGGGAGAGAGATGTCTACTAAGCCTAAATTGTCTCAGGGGGCCTCCAAATGTGAAGAAAAACAGTTACAGAAAAAATATTGTTACAGAAAAAAACTTTGAACCCTTTTGGGGGGCTTGAGGGCTACAAGAATGGCCATGGGGCATATTTGGCCTGTAGGCCACATGCCTGCTGTAATGGGATACAGAAAGATGAAGGATTGTGATACCCAGGGTGAATCTTCAAAGGAATGTGTAAAATAAAACAGGTCTGTTGAGCAAGTGCATCTCATTGATCCAGCAGTTCTACTCTTATGAAGACTAACTAGCTTTGCCTTGCCAGTGCATTACCAAAGCTCAACATCCACACAGGAAATGGGACGGGTTAGTTTTCTTGTGCCAACTGGCATGTATGCCATGGCAGCTAGATTACCTGTAGCCCTTACAAACTCGTTGCTGTGCCTGTTCAAAACAACAAGGACTGCCTAGGAAACCAAAGCAACAAACAGAGGGAGAGGGTCGGAGAACCGCAGAAGCAGGGCTTGCTCATCAGGCTCAGTCACGTACGATGCCAAGGTGAATTAACACTGAGAAATTCATGCAGCATGATTGATGGCGCCACCCAAAAAATCATGTGAGGTTCTAGCCTGACAATTCACCACCCAGCTACTTGAACCTTCTTCAACATGGACCGTTTGCTACAGTGGATACATCATTCTGACATACTGAGAATTAGAGCTTTCTGAAAACCTGACAGTTTGAAGCATCAAGATGCACTGGGCATGTTGATAGGCATCTAGCCCTGATCGTGAATGCCAAGCAACTGAAATGCCACTAGCATGACTTCATCCTTTGACAGTTTGTGGGTAAAAAGAAAGAAGAGAGGTGAATCTGAGCATGCCAAACATAAAACAAAAGGGGAGAAGAGGGTTAAATGAGATAAGCCAAAAGGCAAATATTTATAAAGCTCAGTTTTATTAATCAGTTGAGGTGAATTATATAGACCGTGTCTCTAATAGTGGTGTAGCAAACAACAAACTGCACCAAGTACACAGTCTGTGAGCTTCAAAGATACACATGACAGTTCAATGCATACCAAGTTTTGCATCAAGATCTGAGTTGATGAGAGTTTGTCAAACCTGAATGATATTAAGCAATCGTTTTTGACAATGGGCAAGGATTTCAGCTCATTTGGTGCCAATACCAAAGCTGGACCAGTTTGGACAAAATGACTGGAATCCTACTGATGGGCTGGCATACTTTAAGTGGCAAGAATCCACTATTTCCCTTGTAAAATTACTTTCACCTCCTCAAGACTCACCTTCCTCCTACAACTCCCTCCCCAACACAGCCACATAGTGGCTGGAAAGCTTGGGGCAACTGAGGAGCACCTGGCGATGTCTCTGCAGCCAGACGTACAATGATGATGTCACCCTCTGCAGATCCTGGAAAATGCCTCTGTAGCTGTGCACCCAGCTAACCAGGGGTGAACAACTGTGGAAGGCCAGGGGGCTGCATTAAATCCCTAAGAAAACTGAAAGGGCTGCACTTCCCTTTGCATCAGCTCCGGGGGGGGGAATCCTTCCGTGCCCTCCAGGAAAGATAGGGTCTTATTGGGTCTCTACAGGACATTCTGTGTCATTTCACAGCAAAAGAAGTATTTGTAAGACCTGGTGGGGGGGTCTTCATGAGAACTGCAAGTCACACTTTGCCCAGTGGTCAACTAGAGGGACACAACCAGATACTACTTAGTCACCTCTCCCAGCCCCCCCCCTTAAAAAAAAGCCACTACATGGTTATATGGAGAAATCTCACACTAGGAAAATGAGTCTTGTAGAAGGAGAGATGGGATACAGAGCAGAGCTCCACTTGGATGGAAATTTCTGCTCCCATAGATGGAAATTTCTACTCCCATAGCTTCCCATTGTACCTGTGTCTGTGCTTTTTAGATTGTTCCACAATGAAATATTCAGTACCTCCTTGCATAGCAATCCCCCTTCAGCACAATCAACCCTCTCCAAATTGGAGTGTGCCCCTGTGGCCAATTAATACCTAGAGGAGAGGGGACACCCAGGAAATATCCAACTACAATTCAACATCTGGGAGAAAAGAGAAGATGTCATCCTCCTGTGTCTTCTCTACTGAGAACACAAGAAGACCCTGAAGATCTGGGAGGATGAGATGTTGTCTCTGCTCTCATTCCCCTGTTCCAGATTCCAAGATCCTTAATACGACAATGACAATTTAACTTTAATTTAACATGGTGGATAGAATAGTATCCACCACGGCACCAGAAAGACAGCAGGGAAATACTCAGCTCTGGCAACACCCTGAAGATGTGGCACACACAGCTTTGTCTTCCAGCATCTCACCACTGATGCTGGACACCTGTAACCCTGGGCAGATGTCCCATTCTACTTCCCGACTCTAGCCATGGTGATTGGAATTGTTTACTTCACCCTGTGTCAAGCCTGCTTTCTCTTTTTGTGATTGTCAAGGCATGTACCTAACTGTCTACATACCTGCCTGCTAGATTAGTAATTGCATTCAATTGAAAAGAGGAAAATAATTGCTTTACGTCTTTATGGACTTGCAGGTGAGAAGACATATAGCCCTCATGGACAAATTGATTCCCAAATACACTCTAAGAAATTTACCTTGCAATGATGACTTTTGCACCGATGCCAAACTCTCTCCCACAGGAAGTTTGCCTGTTTCTCCCTCTGCTCTCTTTCCACCAGCAAGCAAAGATCTTTTTATTTAAACAGACTTTTGTTTATTAACTAGCTGCTCCCTTAAAAGAGTCCTGTCATGGAATATTTGTTGCTTTGTGCCCGCGAGTTGTTTCCAACCTGTGGCAACCCCAAGGCTAACCTATTACAGGGTTGTCTTGCCAAAATTTATTCAGAAGGGGTTTGCCATTGACTTCCTCTGAGACAAGGAAAGAGAGAGAATGAATTGTCCAAACTCACCCAGAGGATTTCCATGGCTGAATGGGGATTTAAACCCTCATTTCCTGGAGTTCTAGTCCAACATTCAAACCACTACTCCACCCTGGCCATATTTTATCCCCATTGTTACATTTTAAATGTCTTTAGTTCTTTAAAAAAGGAACCCTGTTTTTAAATGAGATATGTTATTTAATTGCTTTAAACTATTAAGGCAGGTTTTAAATCTGCATTTTGTTTTAATCTATGTTGTGAGCCATCTTGCATCCCATACTGAAAGAGATGTGGGAGAGAAGGAAAGGAAAGGAAAGCCATTTCTGCACCTTACCCTTTTCATCATCATCCCAGTGTCATCCTGGCACTGCCTTTGCTGGGATGAGAGTGTGTTCTCAATGCTCCCCTCCACACCTGGCCAGCTGCCTGAGAATGGGAGCCTGAGTGGCATATGCCTTTCTTCCACAGTACAACCAGGCTTTTTCCCGTGCTGCACTAGGGAAAGAAGTGCCTAAATCACACTACTGCATGGCCACCAGTGATGTGAGATGTACATGATCGTGGGCCATTAACAGTTTTTTTCAGTTAATAGAATATCCCGCAATCTTGATGGGTAGGGACGCGTTGGCAGTGGGACTGTGATGACGTCATGCAAAAGCATGACTCGCAGGCTGGCGATGGCCTCCCCATCACAGAACAGCAACGTCATGCAGAAACAGCCACAGAAAGAAGATGTGAATAGTAAGATGGAAAAGGAGGCAGAGGGGGGAAAAGAAGAAAAGGAGAAGGAAGTGGAAGAACAACAACAACTTCCTTTTACCAATTAAGCCAGCTCCATTAATTATATCTTCTCTATTGTGCTTCAATGTTAGTGTAACGTCTCCTTCCACCACCACATTCCACAGTACCAATCCAGAATTGGACTGGGGTAAGGATGCCTGTACTTTCCTTAGAGGAAAAAAGCCAGCAGGGCCATCACAAACTGTGTGAGTGGTTTTGCCCCTCAGTTTGGCTGTTAGACTTTCTCTGAAGTGTGAAGAGAGAGCGAGGGAGAGAAACAAGCAACTGGCTTCCTTCTCCACTGACTCACAACTGGAATCTCTTCCCTCTTTACAGCAGCCAGTGGAAATATCTAGGTCACCCTTTCAAAGGGTACAAGGAAGAAAACTAGTTTCCCTCTCTGTTCCTCATAAGTATCGCTGTACATAAATCCACATTGGCATGCACACATGTACCAAGCACTCCCACAGCCTGGTATGTATTTTCCACTGATATGATCTATTCATGTAGCCTTTGATTCTAAGGAAAGGGCACTTTGAAATCTGAGCCGATCATGCGAGCAAACCCTCAACCAAGAGCAGCCTCCTCTTCATGTGCTCAGAAGCCATCATGGTGCTCTCAGCACCTGAACAGCTGAGAGGAGCATAACAAGTACCCTTCCTCTCGCGTATGGGAGGACATCCCTCCTGCCAATCCCAACTCCAGAAACACTTTGCTCCAGGCCTAACTCCCACAAGGAATTTCCTTTTACAAATGACAATACAGACAAGTGCAGAGTGAAACATTTCAGTGAATATTTGGGGGCAGTTAAGATTAAGAGCATCTGCTTGTTTGCATCAGGGTGTGACACAGTTGTGGGCCCAAAAACTTAGCTCACTACATTATTCATGTGCAAACAGGTTGTATCTACAGAGACATGAGGACATGCTTGCTTTAATTACATTTTCCATATAAGATGAAACAAGGAGCGTATAATAACTCTGTAAAGAATAGGCATGTAGATCGGGGGTAGGAATCATATAGTTCTTCTGATATTGGTGAATTGCAAGTCCCAGCAGCCTCAGTCAGCATAGCCAGCAGTGAAGAATGCTGGGAGCTGCAGTCCAATGCCATCTGGAGGGTCGTGTGATTTGCACTTCTGAAGTAGATGCCTGTGATTTTGATTTTCTAAAGGCTGAATTCAAATAGCGAATGCAACAGAATCTTTAAAATATTTTTTCGAGAAAAAAAAATCCTTAGCAGAGCAAAAAGAGACCATTCTCCCATTTTATTCATTCCTTGCTGATCAATCACCACATTATTTGTATACGCAAGTGCTGATGGGAAGGATCAAACAAATATGTTCAGGATAAACTGAACTCAACTGGCGAAAAAAATGAGAAACTGGGAGAAGCAAAGTAGACAGAGATTTGTCCATTTTATCTCAGATTTTCCACCACCCTCTAGAACAGTGGTTCTCAACCTGTGGGTCTCCAGATGTTTGTGGACTTCAGCTCCCAGAAGCCCCAGCCACTACGGTCAATGCTCAGGGCTTCTGGGAGCTGAAGTCCAAAAATATCTGGGGACCCACAGGTTGAGAACCACTGCTCTAGAAGAAAGGTAGGCAAAGTGCAGTCCACAGGCTGTATGCAGGCAATCAAAATGCATTTTTTTGCTCCCATATACCCTCTAGGAGATGTTGGGGCACCTTTGTCATGTTTTGGGAGTCCCCTGGGGTCATTTTAGGCCCTGAAGAGGCCCTCTGTTGTTTAAAAGGACCTTCCCCTGGCTTAAAAATGGTCTGCGGATCCTAAAAACATGGTGAAAATGCCCCCACACCTCACTGAATCGTTGAATCATAGAACTGGAAGTGACTACAGGGGCCATTCAGTCCTATCCTCTGCCATACAGGAACACACATCAAAGCAATCCCAACAGATGGCCATCCAACCTCTGCTTAAAATCTCCAAAGAAGGATACAGTTGTTGGTGGCATTTAGGGGCAATTCTTTTTTTATTTGGGGCGCAGTGAGGAGTTTGCACTCCTGGGAGGCTAATGTGGCCTCCTAGCCTCTCACAGTTGCCCATCCCTGCTCTAGAACCTCTAGAGCATTCCCTGGGCAACACATCTAACTAACTGGGAAGATTTCGCTATCTGCAATTCCTCAACCAACCTGTCTGGCGTAGATAAATACTTCTGCTTTTGGAATTTCTTCTCCAGTCCCATGAGCTGTAGCTCTGTAAAGATGGTCCGACTCCGGCGGGGCTTTTTCAAGCGAGGGGTGGGCTGCTCTGTCTCTGATTCACTGCTTCCGTGGGTTTCATTGGCCTGGGTCTCTGAGCAGGTGCTCCCCGGAGGAGGGTGTGGCGAGAGAACCCGAGAGGTGCTCGCTGTGGGGATGAAGTGGGAGACGGCTGAGGGCTGCCTTGTGATGACGGAGATAAGGGGATAAGCCCGCAGAGAAGGGGAGCCTGGGAAAGAAAGGTCAGAGAAGGAAAGGGTTAGACCACAGGACATAAGCTTTGCAGGATGTTTCCTCTTTAAGGTTCAAAACTCTGGATTCATGTGAAAAGGGATTAGAAACGATGGCCTTGTTTCATAGAATCATAGAGCTAGAAGAGACCACAAGGACCATCTAATCCAACCTTTAGTGGCAGAGCATATACTTGACGTACAAAAGGTTCTAGGTCCAATCCCTGGTATCTCTGAGGAGGGATCTATGAACTCTCGCCTGAAACCCTGGAAAGCCTCTGCCACTCAGTGCTGATACTACTGACCTAGTTCCTAGCTTAATAATTTTTATGTGGGC
The DNA here is from genome assembly GCA_948472985.1 of Iguana delicatissima. Classification (NCBI taxonomy): domain Eukaryota; kingdom Metazoa; phylum Chordata; class Lepidosauria; order Squamata; family Iguanidae; genus Iguana; species Iguana delicatissima. Next base: position 128,956 of record CAOKZL010001871.1, on the reverse strand, counting down.
CAGCAGTGGTTTTCCAAGTCCTTGAGTTTTTCCTAAGTCTCCTCTCCAGCATCCTTGAGATATGCTATTGGGGAATATACTAGAGAAAGTAATGGAGAACATCTATTTGATAGCTCAGCTATCAGTGTTTCTTATGAACCCAGAGTTTGGAAACATTCCTTTTAGACTACAGCCCCCAGATTGTCGCAGTTAATATGGTCACTGGTCATGATGGATTGCGGATTATGGGAGCTTCAGTCTAAAGATGAATCTGATCCGATTCATTTTTAGATCTGATTGCAAAAAATTGAAGTTTTTTGCAATAACAAATGAGCAATTACATGGAATGAAATTACCTCAATCTACCACAAAAATCAACATCTGCAAAATTAATAGGACTAATAACTTTGAGATACTGAGCTTGAGTTTTCTTTGCTATCACAGTTGTATGCATTTGCTCTTAAAATACACATCTTGATTGCATCGAGGGTACTCAAATATCTTTTTGATGAGAGCTTTATTGCAAAATTCAAAGAAATAATGGATCAGGTCACTTTGCTTCCAAATTTGAGAAAAAAATAAAATTCTTGAGCATTCCATTCCATTCCATTCCATTCCATGCATATGTGTACACACATACACACACACAAGCATGTGCTTACATTCCTGCAGTAATTCTTAATGTAAAAATATGTGGACATAAATACCAAAAAAAATAAATCCCCATTATAATTTTTTAAATGAAATGCTGAGGGTATATACGTCAGCCAAATCTTTTCCTCCAAACATTGTTCTCATCCTTGCACAGAGGTACAAGATGCCATATACATTTCTCTTTTCCCTGTCTTTCTCAAGCAAGGCACACAAGAAACCACAAAAGCTATTAAAAAGCAATAAATCAGGAAAGCTCAGAAACCACGGAGAAGGTTCGGGTGACCGAAACCTTTGGAGGGAAGCATTTTTACAAGGGAACGGCTTCTAAGGAGCTTAGCTAAGGATATTCAATATCAAGAGCAATCAGGGTTAATATTTGTTTTCCTCTTTGGGTGGTGTACAAGAGAGGGGTGGTGATATGAATGAGTGTAATACAGAAGAGCCAGAACAGCAGGAGGAAAATGGAACGGTGGAATATTCACCCTGCCCCATGGGGAAAGCCAAACAAAAAAAGAAAGAAATGGGACCAGCCTTTTAAAAAGGTGTAAGCGAGATAGAGAGAGCCAAGGTAGAAACGTGAACCTTGTTTGTGAGTGGGATCTCCCAGTGTGTTTAATACAGAATGGTTCGCCAGCCAACCCCTGTGGTCTGATCTTATTTCTGTTTACTTGGAAAGAACTCCTATTCTGTTCAATGAGAACTTGTTTCCAAATCAGCATACATAGGATTGCAGCCTTGATGTTTTAAAGCTTGTCAGTGGCAGAGAATAGCAAACAACAATTTGCCACTACACAGCAGCCAGGCCTGAATGAAAGAGGAGAGGCATCCTTTCTGTCTGTTCTTAGAGCAAAGCTGTAACTGAAATTAAGCTAAAATGTCTCAGATGACACCGCTGCGAGATTTCTGATCTCTCTCTCTTTGGAGGTAGCCACACCACAAAACTATAGACTATCTCCCATGGCTCCATGCTATGGAATTCTGGGATTTGTAGTGCTCCAAGGTGCTTAGAATTCTCTGTTGTAGGTCAGGATGGTGCAGCACTATTCTCTAAATGGAGAATTCTAAGCAACTCACCAGACTACAAATTCCAGGATTTACATGACAGCTTAAGTTATATCAAAGGGCTCTTATTGTGTGATGTGGAAACACACACACACACACACACACCCTACTCCAGAAAACGACACTTCTGCTGAATTTTCTTCAAATATTCTCCACCTTTTCTCTACGTGTGGTGGCCAGAATGCCATCACATTCACTCTCTCCAATGCATACTGCCTAAGAATGATGCTAATAAAGAGAAGCACGGGGAATATAAAATAATGGCCAAGCAGCCAATATAGTCACTGTCATATAGAACCAACAACAACAATAATAAATTGATTTCCCACCTTTCTCCCAACAGTGGAATTCAAGGTGGCTAACAACATTAAAACAGAACAAATTAAAACATCTGTAAAAGTACAAATATAAAATCTAGAAAAACAATTAACCATATATAATGTTAAAACACTACATGTTAAAAATATTAATATTAAAAATATTAAAATACTTTGAAAACTATACTAAACTTAAAAGAAACCTGCATAGCATCAAGAGCCTACACCCAGTCAATTTATAAAATCCTGCTGGCACAAAAATGTCTCAGCCTGTCGTCAGAAGGGGAGCAAGGATGGGGCCATCCTGGCATCTCTAGAGAGGGAGTTCCAAAGTCTGGGAGCAGCCACCAAGAAGGGCCTCTCCCTTGTTTCTACCAAACATAGGTAAGAGAGTGGTGGGATAGAGAGAAGGTCCTGTCCAGATGATCTTAAATATCTTCTGAGCTCACAAAGGGAAATACAGTCCTTCAAATAATTTGGACCCAAGCTGTACAGGACTTTATAGGTCAAAAAAAAAAAAAAATAGGGAAGGAGAGAGAGAGAAAGAAAAGAGGAAACTGTGCTACTCCCAATGTTCATGAGGAATCCCACCCTTTGAGAAAAGGATGGACGATTTCTGCACAACTGGGAGGAATTTGGCTGAGTAGATCCCCCAATATTTCTGCTCATAAAGATGGAGAATTGTGAGGAGCCATCAGCATACTTTGAGGGAGCACTGTCAGTCTTTGTTGCACAGAGGGGAATCAGGAGAAACATCTAGTGTTGATACGCTTCCATGTCACTTATTTTATATGCTTTATTTATAGCCCACCTTTCTCCCAGCATGGGACCCATGTCTCAGGTGGATATAGGAGGTTATCAGTAGCAGCTAAGATACCTCTAGGGGACTCCATTTCAGTTGGTGATAACTGATGGCCAGTACCAAACACATACTTATCAAGATTTAGCAACTGAAAATATAAATTTGGGGCTTTTTAATGCCCTCACTACTCCCTTCACCACACACAAAAAAAGGATAGCATCTATAGACAATGATGTTATTGGTAACTCATCATTTGCATTCTCTGTATACTATTTGGAGCAACTTGGCCACAACTTCATAACTTGTTTATTTATTAGGATTTTAAATACCCTTCAAGTCTGAATCCAAACATCAGTTTGAAACATCTATATTTTCCAGAGGGTGCTCTTAAATTCCAGACAGGCCCGTTTTAGTAGAACTCAAGTACATAACACATACACACACACTTATATTATTGACAAGCAATTAAAAATTGGCATACAGCAGCTATGTCTAGTTGGTGCTGCTGAGGCTTGTCCGGTGTCTGAATAGGTCTGTGTTTTCTTTATCATTTCTTGCTCTGTTTTACTGATGAGTATCTGCCATCAAGTGTAGATACATGAATGCCCAGGGGTAAAAACTGGGGAGAAACTGGTCCTCTCCCCCTTTTTTTTCCTATTTCTTTTTCAAGTCTTTGCATTTCCAATTGTGGGTATGCTCTGTGCATTTTCAGACCTATCAACACAACTAATTGTGATGTCAGCTGCTACCACTTTGCAAACATTTTCTACTTCAATACAGTAGGTTTAATCGCCATGCATTTCTGGACTCCTTTATAGGATATTAGGATTGTAGCAAATTAAGATCCAGAAATATGTAGCCGTGGTTCCAAAGTACAGTTCCTTTTTTCCGGAGGGTTATGAATACCACCTCTTATTTTCCACAGGAGTTACAAAATCTCTTCTTTCTGACAGGCATTTGACTCAGCTATGTTTGTTTCCCCACTCAGCTGTGGAAACCCGCCGGATGACCTTGAATACATCACACACTCTCAGCCCCCAGAAAACCCCCATATAGCTCAGCCTTAGGGCAGCCATAAGCCACAAATGATTTGAAGGCACACAACAACAATGTTCTCATTATTACAGATGTTGCTATTGTTGTAATTATTATTACTAACTACTAGTAACATCAATATATAATCTCCAAACAAGACCAATAGGATTGAGGCCATTGAGTGCAATCCTTGGAATATCTACCTGGGAATAATTCGCACTGGTCTCAGAGGAGGCTTAGTTTGGAGTAGAATTGTATAGGATTGTACTTTTAATCCATCCTTCTTAGGTTGCTGGTTTGATTCTGGCTCAAAGGACGACATGTTTAAGAGAAAAGCTCACTAATCATCCTACATTTTATACATGGAAGGTCTCAAATTTAATTCCCAACGCACACAGGGAAAGCCGCTCTGTTTGGAGTCATTGCTAATCAGTATAGATCAAGGGCTGAGAATGATTTTGGACTGCATATCTCATCATTCTTTACTACTGGGCTTGCTGGCTAGGACAAATGGGAGTTATAATCCAACGTACTATAGAAGGACAAAACAGACTCCATCTCTGGCGTGGAGAACACCAAGCTAAATCAATCAATCATGCCATTTGGTTCAAGGTGGCTTCTTTACGTTTTGAACAAATAAACAGAAAATGGGATAGCTTCACCCCAAAAACATCAACCTCATACAAGCCTTACAATTAATTAAAAAAAAATGAAAAAGTTTAAGCAAAAAAACCAGAAACAATTAACTTAGTTAATTCCAACTGATGAGAAGTTGGCCATAGACTCAAATGACACAGGTTCTATTCTGAGTTCTGACTCACTGATTGACCTTCAGCGAGTCGCTTTACATCTCCATTTCATTTATTGGCACCCTGGTCCTAAAAAATATTTACTTGGTAGCAAGCCCATTGACTTGAAAAGCACTTTCCCTATATGATTTGCATACTTTGTTTCCAGTAATCCTTACAGGAATAGGGTAAGTGTTATCCTGGTATTACAGTTCAGGGATGAATAGTGATTTGCCAGAGGACACTCGTTAACCCCATGCCTAGGATGGGATTTAAATCAGAGTGGGGGTTCCTCCTTGCTTGAAAGTAATTTCTTTAACAGTGTGGTGGTGATATCTTGGATGGTCAGAGTCTTCCACATCAATGGTACTTTAAAGTCTTTAAAGCTGCTACCTAAAGTGCTGTGAAACTGTTTGGGAAATGGAGTTCATCACCCTGGAAAGTTCCTTTAAAGTCTGGAATAACACCTGGAGCAGATTCACTGCATGCCTGACAAGGAATTCACCTGCTCTTTAAGTGGTTAAAGCACTGGATTAGGACTGTGCAGACTCAAATTCAAATCTCTAGCCAGCCATAAAATATAAGCTTGGCGGAGGCCTTCTCTTAAAGCGGCATGGGGTTGTCATGAAGACACGACAGGCGGGATCATGCACATTGTAGACTGTCTTGAACTCCTCTGAGGATGACGACATCATCATCATCATCATCACCATCATCAACACCACCACCATCATCATCATTATCCTTATTTATAACTTATCTTTTCCCAGGCAACTTACAAAGGGAATCTGTAAGCTGTAATTCAGTGATCAATAGCATTAAAAACCATATAAAACTTCTCATTGCTATAATTCCCCAGCAGCTGGAATCAAGACAAATCCTAGTGTTATATTGCTGTCATCATGACTTGAGAGGCTGACCATCCATGGCTTACTACTGTCCAAGCTGGTATCCATCACAGCATCTTGTGGTAGTGAGTACCACAGTTTAACTGTGTGCTGTAGAAAGAAGTAGTTCTTTTCATCTGCCCTAAATCTCCCATCATTCAGCTTCACCGGATGATATCAAATTCTACATGTATGTGTGTGCGTGCGTGTGCATGTCTTCAAGTTGCCTCTTGACTTATGGAAACTGCATCAATTTCATAGGGTTTTCTGAAGCAAGGAAGACTCAAGAAATGGTTTTGTCAGTTCTTTCCTCTGAACAGCACCTGGTATTCATTGGCAGTCTTCCATCCAAGAACTCACCAGGGCTGACCTGCTTAGCTTCCAAGATCAGATGGGATCTAGTGCCTCTTGGGTATTTAGGCCTCTGTTATGAGAGAGGGATAAAAGCTCCTTGTGCACAATGTATACAGTTTAAACATTTCTATCATGTCCTTATTCTTCCACTTGCTCACATTTTTTTCTAAGTTAAAATCACTCATATAGCTTTTCCCTCCCTACCTTTGCATAAATTTTATTCATCTCTATCATGCCTCCCCTCACTTCCCATCTAATCAGACCCAAACCTTTCCTTCTAACACAGTTACTCCACTTTCTTAATCATTTTCCTCAACCTTTTCTGCATCTTGTCCAGTTGTATGAGATCACCATTCCAGTTTCAATTAAGATTCACTGCTTCAGATGAAGCCATTTTCTCCTCTCTGACATACTTCTTTTGAACTCCACATGGATCCACACTGCAGATGTTAGGACGATGGGGAAGGAGAGACAAGGAGGGAAAACTATGTGGGAAGCACTAATTAATTGCACTGTCTGAATTCCAGCAATGGCAGGACACTTTTTCCTTCCAGGCAAAAAATTCAGCTAAATCTGCTTTGGAAGGGAAAAAAGAAAGAAGGAAAGATTTATGGATCTGCTCCTTGCTGGCACATCAGCTCCGCTTGGAGGCAGAAATGAGATCTTTGCTCAGAAGGCTGTGCAGCACACAAGGTAAACAGGAGAAGAAAATGAATGAACTTGATACATGAGATGATCTATAAATCTCTTTGGCTTGAGGGTATCAAAGCAAAAAGGAAACCAAAATACAGCTTGTTACATTTCAAAGCTTGACCAGGGATAGATTTGGAGCTGAAAGCCCTGGGAAACAGATCACCACTGAATGCTTTGGCAGCATCCCATGACCTGTCCTTGGTGCATGGAGTGGATCCAGCACAGATCATGGAGAAGTTACTTTTTGAACTATGTTTCCCAGAATCATCCAGCAAGCATGGCAGTGCTAAACTGAAGATTCTACCTTTCTCTCCCTGATTGGGCAACTATCTCTTATGACCTGTGATGTCCTCTGTGATGCTGACCCCCAATAAAATGTAACCTAATGCAGCACTCATTAACTCTTTGTATACCTGGAGGGAGAACTCTCTTCAGCTCTGTTACCTGGATAATGGGAATCCCCATTATAACAGTATCTGCTTCAGGCAAAAGGCTGTTGTTCTAGAAAGAGAGATAAAATATACTTGGCAGATAAATTTGATGTTCCCTTCATGGGCCCTTTTCGCACAGCATTTTCTATGTGAAAGAGGGCCTGGAGCATTGCGCGATTGCGAGGAGCGATCTGCACAACACACTCACAATCGTGCGATGCTCCAGGCGGTGGCAGGCACTGATCATGCACCTTTTCATTTTCAGCTAGAAGCCAAAAATGGTGCAAGATCGCGCATTGCTCCCGGGCTCTGTGCGCACCTACCTGGCATGTGGAGCCTCCGGAGCCGCGCCGGTCGCGCTTCCTGCCCCAGCACAGCTTGGGAAATCTCAGGCTGCGCTGAAGAAGGAAGAAGCGGGGCTCTCGCATGAGCAGGCAGCTTGTGTGGAGCTGAAGGACCCCGGATGCAAGAGCCTCTCACCGGGGGCTGCTTGTGTGATCCCCGCACCCCAGCGCCAGAAGACGGTAAGGTGCAGAAAGGGCCATGGTTGTGCTCTTCATTGGCATAGTGGCTTAATTATTTGTCCGCACTTACATGACCAGAACAGCAGCATCCATACATAAGACGGATGTACTGGAAGATTCAGGAGACTTCTCAAGGTTGGTAAAATACAATCTTTGGGGAGGGGAAATCCCTAAGCAGATGGGACTACAAACAACACAAAGAGGTCTGAGTAGGCACGGTGTCAGGGAATGATGGCTCCATATTGAGGGAGAATGTAATGTAATGCCCAGAATCATGAAGAACATTGTTTTTCAATTCAATGTTTTGTTGCAGGTCTTTCTTGTCTCATGCTAATTTCATTGAAGCCTGAAAGTATCCTGGTACATTCTACCTCCATGTTGGTTGGTGGGGAGGTAAGCCAATTTGAAGTCTCACTTCAAGTGTCCAAATGGCCACTCCTAACTACTTCATATTTGGGGGAAAACAGACTCAGTAGTGGCTGATGATTTCTGAACATATTTGGGAAATAAGACTCAGCACTTTGGAGAGCTTTAAAATTTGGGCTGAAACTCAAAATAGATTCAGCATCTCCACTGACACAGAAGCTGTATAGGGTTTTAGAGGTTCCATAACCAGCAGTTGAATTTGGCTAGTTGAATTTGCTTGGAAAGAGACTTGTAGCACGTGGAGCTGTTGAAGCACAGAGGTTGTATGGTCCCTGTAATCTGCCTTAGTTAACACTCTGTCTGCAGTTCTTTGTACCAGTTGAAATTTCTGAACACTTTCCCAAGAGCAGCCCCATGTAGATCATCACTGTGGCCCAACAATTGGGTTCACCAGCTTTAGGTGTGCAAAAGAACTCCTAGCCCAATGGGAACCCTCAGCATCCAGGTCCAAGGTTTAGCCCTGAGGTATACCCAAACTGTGAATCTGCATCTTCAAGGGGAGTCTAACACCATCCAGCACAGGCTGAAATCCTATTCCCCGATCTTGCCTTCAACTGATTAGGAGCACCTCTGTCTTCTCTGGATGAAGCTTTAATCTGTTTGGCCTCACCCAGTCAAGTGTTGATGCCAGACACTAATTTAGAACCAAATCAACTCTCTTCGAGTTTGATGGAAAGGAGAACTAGAGTTGGGTGCCATCAGCATGCCTCTAGACCCAGGCCTCTAGACAAGTTCCATCATGCAGAAGGATCCAGAATTGAGCCTTTAGGGACCCCAAAGGCCAATGGGCAAGGCGTTGAGCAGGGGCCCCTCAGCACTGCCTTTCGGGTTCCGCCCTCCAGGAAGGAACAAAGCCACTACAGAAGAATGTCTGCCAGTCCCATCCCAGCAAGGTGGCCCAGAAGGATACCATGCTTAATGGTATTGAAAGGCACTGGGAGGTTCAGCACTACTAGTGGGGAGACGTTCCCCCGTCCCATTCCCAGCAAGACTGTCTGTGTAAGTGACCAAAGCTGCCTCTGTCCCACCTTTGCCCTCAAATACTACGAGCCTCTCCTTAGAAAAGGTAAAAAGGGAACGACACCTATTTGGGGTCGTTTCTCTGCGCTCCCAAACAGCTGCAAGCAGAACTTTAATTGCTTGACTAAGCTGTGATGATAATTATTATAATTATGCTTAGCAATTAGAGAGCACTTTTCATTTTCCAATTATCTGGAGAATAATTAACCAAGAGTAATTAACAAAGCACTAATAAGTAACGGAAGAGGGGGGGCAGGATATCTATGTGCATTTTTATTTGCTAGATACGGCACCGAACCTCCCTGTTCTTCAGGTCTCACAGTTCCCATTACTCTGAAACCTCAGTGTGGTTCTGCCGCAACACGTGGTAGCCATGCCCAGCCCTATTAGCAGCCTATCAACTCCACATTGCAGCATAATTTGGGCATAATAATAGTAATTAATAAAGTTGACTGCACTTACAGCTCCCATGCCTGAAGGCCTTTGGAGGTTATACCAAAAGCTAATCGAGAGAATAATTAACACTTATTTAATGATGACACTTTTCATATTGCTACAGTGTTTACCTCTTCAAGGTAAATGCACTGACAGTAAGCAATTAGCTCCAAAATATGCAACACTCTGCAACCTTTTCTAGTTAGTATTCTGAGGATCCACCCAGAGAATGCAAAATAGAAAAGCCACATGTAACCACAATCTAACATGTCCCTATCCAGATTTCACCCATTCAGGATTTGTTCATCAGATCTTGGAAGCTAAGCATGGTCAGATTTGATTAGTACTGGGATGGGAGACTGCCAATGAATACCAAATGTTGTAGTCTATATTTCAGAGGAAAGAACTGGCAAAGCCACCTCTGAGTGTTCATTGCCTAACAAAACTCTGTGAAATTCATGGGATCACCTAAGTCAAAAGGAAACTTGAGCACACGCGCACACACACACACACACACACACACACACACACAAAAGATGGACATGTGTCCTGCTTCACAAAGTCTTCTGTTCGAAGAGCTGTACAGATTTTTTTGCACATGTGCTTCCCAAAATGGTAAAAGATGTTGGTCTGTCATTGTACATGATTTTACTCACTTACATATCTTGGATCTAGTGTGTTTTACTTTGTGATTGGTCACTGGAAGGTAAACATGGCCTTAATTCTGACTGCTGAGGTCAAACTAGGTATGAATGTGAATGTCTTTTTCCTAAAATTAACCCACTTTCCTTCCCACACAGTGGCCTAGGAACGGGGGGGGTGCTTTAACCCAGGTGGCAATGTTTGGGGCCATCCCGGCTCGTAGCCATGCCTCCACTTGTCCTGGCCACACCCCCACACACCGTAAGCCTGCCCCCTCTTCCCCTCCACACACTCCAAGCTCTCCATTGTTCCCACAACATGATCTCCTCTGAAATGCATGCCTCATCAGTCATACTTGCAAATGAAGACCATGTTCACCTTCCAATGACAATAACAAAAGAACATTAAATACAACATATATAGCTGAGGAAAATCATATGCTATAAGAAGGAGATGTATTTCACCACTTGCAGAATCACTTCTAAGAAAGTAAACATGATAAACACACCTCTATTGTGACCCACAGGCACTTATAGAATCATAGAGCTTACGATGTCTACTTCCCATTCATGTCCATGTATCCCAAGTTAGGTCACACTGATTCATCAAAAAAGGCAGATAGTGGAATATGTGGTACTGTTTTGACAGATTTAGAAGTTAAGCAGTGTCAGGCTTGGTGTGTACTTGGAAGGGAGGCTGCCAGGGAATGCTAAATGCAATGGTGTACCTCTTTTGAATAAATCTTGCCAAGAAGATTTATTCAAGATTATGGCAAGAGGATCTTGCCATAAATCAGACTTGGCTCAAAGACACATAAAAACAACAACAGTAGAAGCAGCAACAACAACATACCTTCCAACAGTTCACAGATGAAAACCCAGATACATGTAGCCAAAGATGCATGTAGCTAAGAAGGAATTCTCCCAATTCAATTCAGATTGGGTCATACTTTGAATGGAAGCTGGTCAGCAGAGTCACTGAAATCAATCCCACACAATAGATACAACCTTCCAACATTCTTCAGATGAAAAAAAGGACACATATAGCTAAGTAACATCAGAGAGGGAGCAAGACAGTGAAAGTTATCAATGAAGAAGAAGACAGGCGTACTGGGAAGGACACAATTCCACCTCTTCTCTCCTCTCTGAAGTCATCTGCAGCCACTGAAGTACAGATATATCTCAGTTAACAAGGTAGATGTGTCCCTGAGCTTCACTTTTTTAACAGAAACTTTGGTACCAGAGGTAGAAATAACATGGAAAGAATAGAGATAGGTTCTTACACCACAAAAAATTTTGGTTGCCAAATGTATAGATCTATTCTCTCTCTCTCCCTCTTTTTCACAAAGAGTGGGAGAGGAGCGGGTAAGGCAAGCCTATCTGTTCTTTCTGTTTTGCATTTCATGCATGCTCATAAAGGAATCTGGAGGGAGCTGCTGTTTACCTTGCCTGCTATAGACAGGCACACATAGCTGCAGTAGGATTGGCTGGAGAAGAATCCCACTTTTTCCAGCCTTAAGTTTCAGTGCATTTTAAACTGCAGACATACTGTTGCTATCTGCTACTGAAAATCTGTGTTTCCCTTTACCATGCTTCTATTGCCAGTGCTGCTAAAACCTTCCAACTAGACAAAGGATGGGAAAGGGGGGGGCAGACGGGCATAAAAAGGCTTTGTAAAAAGAAACTTCTTTGTCAGAGGCTTTGTTAACTAAGGTACATCTGCAAGCTGAAGACAAAGGAGGGAAGCAGCAGGAGGAGAGAGAAACTGCTGCAGCTTAAAAGTAACCGAAAAAGTGGGAGGTCTTCCAAATCAGGACCCTTGGAGGGCACGCAGCAGGAAATAACTGAGCCACTCACTCATGAACACACACACACCAACATATTCACATACAACAGAATAGGCTGAAGCTGCAGTCCTGCACACACCTAGTCCTACCGAAGTAAAGATTAGTCTGTTATCTCTTTCTTTGTATCCTACAAAACACATTGCTAATGTGTAGCATGCAGCGTACGTGTTTATGTGGATGCCCGTGTAAGTAATTTAAGCAATCAGTCGTTGGCTTCCTGCTCTCTTAATTATCGCAACACCCATAAGCAAACAGATTCTGGACTGGTGACTCACAATGGACACAAAAGGCGCTTCAAGTTTCACAAGCCCACCCTTGTGCCAGGTGCCAAGAAAACACTTGCTCTAAATGCCTGCTTCCAACTTGTAAAATAAATTGATGAGTGATGCACCAAGACAGAAAGTGAAATTTATCATTTGGAAGCTGAGAGCTCTTGTTTACTCTTGGCTGTCAAAGCTTTTGGAAAATGCATTCATCTTACAAGGAGATACATGTCTTGTGTGAGGAGAGGGGAATCACTTCTGCACATTTTAGTGTGGGAAGACTTTAAGCCAGCTCTGTTTTTTTATCGTGATTGTATTAATTGGGGAAGGAAGCAGTCCTTTTTTAGGGTAGTATAGGATCCAGTTAAATTGCACTGATTATCAGCTGAGGTTTACTCCTCTGAGGGCTTCTTCTCCACACGATCAGAAATGTTTCTAGAAGAACTACAGTTCTGTGGTAGAGCATTTTCATGGCAGATAGGACTGGGAAAGAGTCCTGTATGAAAGTCCAGATAGCACCTGAAATAGCTTCACCAGCTGCTGGTTCATTTCCAGGCACAATTCAAAGTATTGGTCATGACCTCTTAAAGGCCCATAAAATTTGAGTCCACATTATTTGAAAGACCCTATCTCACAATATTTTCAAGACCCTTGGGACAAGACTTCCTCTTGATCCCAAAACCATCACAGACATATTTGGTGAGGACACCGGAGAGCCACTGCTTGACAGCTGCTTCCAGATGCTAGAATGTTGGCCCTTCTTTGCAATCTTTCTGCCAGCAGATGTTGACTTTTCTGTTTACTCAGGCCTTTAAATGATGGATGTTTGATGTAGAAGGTGTTGTATAGTAATGCAAGTGTACTGTGAGCCGCCTGGGGTCACATATCAAGAGAACAGTAATATATAAATAAAATGAATGAATGATTCATAAACCTCATGTCAGCGTGGACAATGGACTGCATGGACCATTGATCTGTTTATTTCTCTGTGTGGCAGCTTTTTATGATCCTATAAATGCAATCCTAGCATTCCAGCTGTCAGCACACCAGACCACTTACCAGTCTCTACTTCAGTCCATTTAACTAGGATTAGAAACAACCCTGCAATCAACGTAGATAAAATGAAGCCTCCACATAGAAAGCCAAATTCAGGAACTTACTTCAATGAATAAAGGAGCTATACTCAGTTTTAAAGGGAAGACTGGACATACCTCAGGTGAGCACAATTGACCAATCCAGACCCGTATAGGCCCAAAATTCTTGTCATTTGCCATGCAAATAGGTTCTTTCCACTCCAGATGAATTAATGTTCTCAATCATAAGAAAAGCTCTCTCACTAAGGAGGAGCAGCAAGGCCTGAGTATGTCCTTGTACCAGACAATGAAGATGTCTTAGGCATTAAAACTATTCAACTTTCTCAAAGAATATGTACATACTGGCAAGCACAAAAATGGACATTAACAGGAAGACATGATTTCTTCACAGAGGAATCCTAGGCCCTTTCGGCAACTTACCTTTTCTCAGTGCTGGGGCACGGGGATCGCGTGAGCAGCGTCTTGTGAGAGGCTCTAACGTCCCCGCTGCTTTGGCTCCACAGCTGCTGCCTGCCAGCCAGCCAGCCAGCAACATAAGAGCTCCGCTTCTTCCTTCCGCAGCACAGCCTGGGATTTTCCAGGCTGCGCTGGGGCAAGAAGCATGAGCGCTGCGGCTCCAGGGGCTCCCCATGCATGGCAAGTGCGCGCGGGGCCCTGGAGCGATGCGCAATCATGCACCATTTTTGGCTACAAGCTGACAATGAACTAGTGTGCAGTCGGTGCTTGCCACCCCGGCAGCGTCGCGCAATTGCGAGGACGTCATGTGAACAGCTCTTCACAATCGCGTGACACTCCAGAGGCCCTTTCGCATGGCAAATGCCATGCCAAAAGGGCCCTAGTTTTTCTAAAATCAGTTTCAAGCATAGCTCTCACTGAAGAGGTAGAACTGTACATGAGCTATCCCACTTTCGAATGCAAGGAACGCTGGAATGTTCTCCCATATCAATAAAATAACTTTCCTGTCCAGACCATATAGTGCAAAATGTTGCCTTAACTATGCAATACAAGATTACTTCTTTTTGAAAAATCAAATACATCTAGCCTATTGCTCTGCACAATATGGAAGCAGTATTTCTTTTCATACATACATATGAAAAGAAATACTGCTTCCATATGTACATTATTGAATCCAGCTATTTAAAAACAAAAATAAACTAATAAAGTTGGAATACATTGCATTTCATTTTACTTCTAATATGTTCCAGTAATGTTAAGTTCCTCTGATCCTAACGTAACCTTTCACCAACTTCCTTATCTAAAAATTCTAGGTGCTTCATTATTTTTTTATTTTGCTTCACTGTATTAAGTTACAGGAAATATGTAAAAAAATTACAAATGGGCCAACCGAATCCTCAAATGCTCAGCAAGGATTTGAGATTCGCGAATGCAAATCCCTGTGCAAAAATAGGTGAACTGAATCTTTCAAATCCACCAAACAAAAAATAGGTGTTTTTAAAAAAGAAGTTCTGTTGAATTTTTTTTTTTAAAAAAAGTTGCCTTTTAAACCTTTTTCTTAAAAAGCGTTTGAAAGATTCAAGATTCATGAGATTTGTGGATTCCCAGAACCTTCCAGGGTTTCAGATTCGGATTTGGAAAATTCTAGATTCATCCCATCACTAACATATATATATATATATATATAGGTTAAAAATAAGGGAAACACTGATGGAGAAAGTAGAGAAATATGTATTATAAGATGGAAGCAGTATTTCTGACCGATACGGATTTAATTCTACCAAACATGGGCTGAAGTTTAAGTTCTGAACATATTACAGGGTTCCTTTTTTATTATCAAAATATAAACAAACGTGCACAGATTTCATTTCATCAGAACTTCTACAGGAGACATTTTGTATGGATTCAGTTTTCCTGAATCTCCTCAGCTCTGTTATTTTAATTCTTTGATTTGAGACCTGTTACAATGGAAGCACCCTTCTCTTCCACCCACCTCACGCTCTGGGATAAAAATAAACCCAGAGTCCACTTTTGTAGAACAGCTGCATAAACAATGCAATGTAGAAGGATGCATAATGACACATGATAGAGTTTTGGTCTCCCTGCCTAACCTTTGTTTTTGTCAATTAGCTCAGACAAATCTCTTTCTCAGTTGAGTAATGAGGAGGGAATGACACTCAACACAGATCAAGTCTTACTAACTACAGGGCTCATCCATGACCATCTTCAACACTAGTGAAAGAGTCCAACATTGACATAAAAAGAGGACACATCAGCTTGAATACTCTTGGTTATTCCTAACTAGAGTAAACCCACTGAATCAAAGAGATTTATCTATGTGTTAACTCACCATTCAACCCTTGATATTAGGGACTAATCAAGAAGATGCAAGCCATCCTCCTCCTAACAAAAACAGAGATAGAGGTTTGCTTTAAAACATTTTGCTTGATTAATCATCTACATTTAATAGAAGTGTAAAAAAAAATAACTGGTCACAATTAAATATGCCTGCATATTCAGGCAATATGCAGACATATTTAATTGTGACCAGTTATTTTTTTACACCTCAATTAAATGTAGATGATTAATCAAGCCCGAACCTCAGCCATGTTGGGATGCCTTGGATACATAGAAGATTCATGATTTCACTGGTCTAGCAGCCCCTTCACTGGTACAAATCACAGCCATTACACACCATGGTTGTGTTCATAGTTGCTGTGGCCAGTTCAACAATTCACATCCCTGCTTTAAGCCTTGCTAACTTAGTAGAAACTGCCACAGCTTCTGCTCTGCTGGCATTGCCTTCAGGAGCCTTGGGTCACCTGCATGCCACAATGAGTGCCAGGGGTGTCTGTTGACTGTTGAAAGCATGGGGATACTTGTCAAGATGTTGAGAATACTGAAATACCAGTCCACCTTTGTTTCCCAGGTAGAATCATAGAGCTGAAATTGGGCCCTGAATCAGGTTGGAAATGAGGCACACACAGAGACACATAATTATTCTTGGCCAAGAGGGAACATCTTGTCAGCCCCTGCCATTGGCTTGGCTACAGGCAGCAGTCTGAAGAAGGTGAACAAAGCTTTATTGAAACATCATATTGTTTTTTAAGGAGCTTCTTAAGGGAGAAGAAATGCTGATAAGAGTTGCTTAACATAAATTGCAAGAGGAACAGAGAATAGATCATTCTGACATAGGCATCATTCTGACATTTTTGTGAACAAACTCTTGTTCTAAGTCAGTTATCTCATTGACTTTTGACACAGTTCTTTCAAGAAGACAGAATGGCTGGTTTAGAATTGCTTAGGAACTCAAACAAAACACTAAATTCTCAGAAAACATTTCCCCCCAACAAGGATGGTTAGGTATAATGTTACCAGGTAAAATAAGGGAGAGAGCTTTAGTAGTTGTATAGAAGAAGAAATTCCAACAGGCACTGTTTATTATATAAGGCCATTTCCACACAAGGAGAGGGAATCACTCTGTGCCGGTTCTTACCAGATCTTTCTGGGCACATACCAATGCAGACTGTCCCTGAAGCCCTTCCACAGGGCTCCTCGTCTTGTCCACGGTGAATCGGAGCAGTGTAAGGTCTTAGGCTCGCCACGCCTAGAGATCGCCCTCCACAGATCGCAAGCTCGCATTGGTGCGAGCCTGCGAATGTGCACAAGGGAGCAGGTATGAAATGGCGCACTCCGGAAAAATAAAAAACCTGTTTTTTCCGTTCTTTAAAAAGCGCGCTGGAGGACTAGTTGGGGGTGTTTCAGAGAAGACTGAGGTGCGGATCTGAAGTAAGTAGTCCAGACCTAGTCCACTCCAAGGTGCAGACACCTCCGTGAGAGGACGCACTGCACCGTTTTAAGTCCCTCTTGCAGAAATGGCCTAAGTTTCACCTACTGAAATTTTCTCTTCTACACAAAGACAGAAGAAAAAAGTACTGGAACTCCATCCTTTATTTCACCTGATAACTCTAGCTAGGTATTACTCCCAATATCACAGACAGTATATCACTCACCAGGAAACCCAAGACAAGCTGCATGCATGTTTGGTTAGCAAGCTTCCCATAGGTAAAGGCCTGGGTAGTGTTTGAACATAATGCAAGGCTAGATAGGTCCTTTGGTATGAACAGCACGGATCTTCTTATGTTTTTCTGTTCCCACATATTCCACCATTGCAGTATCATCACTGGCTTCTGAATAGTTTCCAGGGTCTGTTCCTGGATTTTTATTACTTGATATCTAGATTAAGTAGAATGCGGGAAGACTAGTACAGTATGAGCTTGTAATAAAAACAAGGGTAATTACTTAGCATGTTCTTGCAAAGTAAAAAAGAAACACTTCCATCTATTCTCTCAGCAAACCTGTTTTGAAATAGGAAAGAAGCAGCCTGGAGAAGCTGACCAATACTTGGTTATAGGAACCCCTAAAAGCTGGTTCTCATGCATGCAGATAAGCTAACCAGTCCCTAAGGCTGTTTCCCTCTCAGGCAAAGGGAACAAAGAGACTAACTGACAATGAGGGAAGTGATCTCAACAGGTAAGAAGAAAGCAAAATGCTTGAATAGACAGAACAAAGATAGAGACAGAGAGGTGAGAGAAAGAGCAAGTATTATCTAAGGTCCCCGCTCTCCATAATCACTTTATATAAGTGCTTCTTTTTGATTTTTTAAAATCCTAAATTCAACTGCAACTTGGAACAGTTACTTTTTATGGATTACATCTCCCAGAATCCCTTAGCCAACATGGCCATTCTGGAAGCTGTAGTCTAAAAAAAAAAAATTAACTTCTGCAAAACTTTGGATAGGCAGCCTCACACTTGCATTTGAAAAGGGGAGGAAAAAAAGAAAGGGCGGAGAGAAGAAAGTGTCTTTATTGTTTCTTCTACCTAAGAGGCTGTCAAAGCTCTGGAGAAATCAGAGACTCCACCATCAGAACTATTGGGCTTGTGTGGAAGCTGGTATTTGCAATTGCAATCAAGTATCAGTGATCATCCTAAGTGAAAAGAAAGGAATTTGCTGGGAATATGGCACATGTAGAATCATGGTAGAAGTCATGGCTGACTTTCTGGAATACTGGACAAGGTGTTCCATACAGCAACTTTTTCTTACTTTTTCAAGGTATCAGAGAAAGATGAATCTATGATCTCTTCTCAAGACTCAGAGCTGGAAGAACTCCATTCACAGCCATCCAAGCCCATTGCCTAACTAATTGAAGCAAAGGAGATCTTTCAGATGAACATAATCCTGGTGACTTCACCATGACTAAATCTCTTCCAGTTCAAAGAATCTATTTTAACTGATTTGTGGATCAGGGTGACTAAAGCTCTTTTGCTTAGTGAAGTGCCCTGGGGTTTGTTTCCCCTGTGTGTAATGGAGATGCTGATCCCACCCACACAGAGATGTCACAAACTCCCAAGTTCTCTACCACTAAAAGGAAGCAGCTCAGGTGGAAGGCTTTGGTGAATGAGAAGCCATTGTTACTCTGCAAGTTATTTCCCACTCACAGATTACAGAGATGTTCTACATGGAGAGTTTTCTTTTGTTCTTTGTTATGGTTATGACATCTCTTTATGTACCATGTACATTCATTGAAATGAAGCAACAGGGACGTACACGCATTGCCCAACCACTTATCTTTGTCTTGCACCTCTGCCTTTGGCACCAAAGCTTCAGTGAAGTCAGCTGATTGATGACTGTAACACTTTGTTGAAACATCTTAATCGATGAGAATATATGGGGCATGGGAGAATTCATCTAATTTATTATTTTCTTTCTCCTTTCATTCAATTATGTTTAAAATCTCACGTTATCCTGCTGGTGCAGAAATTTGCAAGTATCTTCACAATTTTTTTAAAAAATCTTTTTTATGTAAACATGCAATGAATAAAATACATAGTTAATAAATAACAGCAATATTTACATTAACAAGTTAGCTATTCTAAGTATCTTTGTATCCTTCCTCTGTTCCTTCCTAGAATACAGTAATATTTATAATTCTATCTTAACCGTACTTCCAAAGAAAGTTCTAACTGATTGTTTATTCCTGATATATTTCTCACCAAAGAATGTTTTCTGTTCTTGCTAATTCTTAAATAAGTATATCTTTTTACTTTCCATTTCTTACTAAATATAGTTTATTATTCCCATTTTTAATCCTAATCTAATTTCCCTCATCATAAATACTGTGTCAATTAGTCAACTAATTACATAATTAGTCAATAATTAGTCAATTATGTTTTTAGTTTCTGAAGAAAATTGTTCAAGGGTGCCCATTCATTGTTAATTTTGTCATCTGTCAGGCCTTTGAGTTAAAATGTTAGCTGCTTTCATTTCTGATAGGTTATAAATCCATTGTTCAATCTTGGGGGTCCCTTCATTTTTCCAGTTTTGCATATTCTGTTCTTGCTGATGTTATCATATATAGCCTTACCACAGTAAGTTCTTATCAATGATAAGTTCTTATCAAAAATTTAACTGAACTAAAGTTTCACTCATCTGCACCACCCAAATTCTTTATGTACAGCTTTTCCCAGCATGGAGCGGCCTATGTTGAACCTGCCTACCATAACGTTTTTAATGATGAGGAACCTGTCAGAAAAAGAAGGAGTGGCGACTCTTGATTCAGGATTAAATAGGGTTGAATACCCTAAGGTCCCAAACCAGGCATTTAAGAGCTAAGCACTCAGATCCTTCTGTTTCTGAGTGGTTGGACAAGGAGGGGCAAAGAAGGGAGAACATAAAATAGGTTTGAGTGTTTAACTCAGATAGGAGCAATTGGAGACAGAGTGAAGGATGAGATCAAAATTGTTTTCAAAGCGGTATCTCTGTCTGTCTGTTGCAGCATGAAAAGGACTGTATTGCATCTGAAGCACAGATGCGTGGACACAAAACATATTACATGGATCAGTTCAGATGCAGCTCACATGATTAGCTAAGACAGTGGTAACGCACTGTTACAGTTGTGGTGGAATTTGCTTCTCCATTGTCAAGTCTGCATTCACATGCTAAGGAAATTTCATCCTTGACTGCCAATTTGTGATAAATTGACAACTCTTTGAAGGCTTATGGGCAGTGTCACAGTTTGCATCTTTTTATATCCCATTACACTCTGGCCTCATCCCCACAGTTAGGCAATTGGGCTTAAATACCTGTGACATGAATATTGTACTCCTTCAGTAGGTCTGAAGGAGCAGGTTAGATCCACAAAAGCTCCTGCAAAAAGAAATCAATTACTCTTAAATATGCTCCTAGATTCCTTCTTCTCACCCCCTTCTTTATATGCTGAAAGAACTTGACACAACTATTTCTTTGGGGCAATCAAATGTACCATGCAGTTATTCCTTATAAAATAGAACACGTTCGTGACCTGACTGCTTTTCACATCATTGATGCCGTGCACTGCCCTGCTTCAGTGTGGTGTGGCCCACTCTGCAGTGGTCACATGGGGTGGCCTCTTTTAGCACCAACTACCCCTAAGAAAGTACACTGTCAGATGGGATATCTCAAGTCAGTTTCTCAAATATTGCAACCTGGGTTTTCACTCAGGTAGGATAGTGTTATAGCAATGGCTACCTGATAATACTAAAACAAGACTGTGATAATGGGGCTTCCCATTATCTAGGCTTATCAAAGGGAGATACTTCCCTCTTCAGGTAAACCAAGGGTTAATGAGGTGTTGGGATTACATCAAGGGTCACAGGGTGAGAGTTGACCAACCAAAAGGAAAGGGTCAGGATCACAGGTCACAAGGTGAGAATTGACCAACCAAAAGGAAAAGAGGTGGGCATCTTGGAGATGCTTCCAGATCCTTCCAAGGAGGAAAAAAAAAACTTCTGAGAGGCCATGTGGCCAGAGAGAGAGAGAGAGAGACAGAGAGAAAGAGAGGAGAGCTGGGCCAGCCGAGCTGGCAGGCGTGCCATGTCTCCTGGACCCCCCTCTCTTCTTCTTTAGACCATCTACGCCTATAACCTAATTGTGAGTAACTAGAAATCAGTAATTAGTCGCGTTAGGGATGTTGTTATGTTGGGAATTGGCTGATCTTAAGAATGTATCTGTGCTGTTATATCTGTTTTGTAAATTCTTGTAACTAAGTGTACCTGGGAGAGGGGGTCTCCCAAGTGTGATATTGTTTATTTGCATGCCTTGATTAAAACACTTCTATAAATCTCCGTTTCTCTCCATTTCCACGCCAGGGTTGGCACACGTTACATAGGACCTCTCACTCAGGGGAAGGGGGAGGTGGAAGATCCTTACGCTTAGAGATTGGGCAGGGTCCCTCCTGTCCTGTCCAAATAATTCATAATTCAGGGGGGTGGTGGCAGCATACCTGATAGAGTTGGGGAGATTGCCAGTCGTTCCAAGCGTGGGAATCAGCTTTGGAAGGCTGGCAAGAACCCTAGTAAAACGCTGGGAGGGAATTTCCAGTCTTGCAAGGCTGGAAGTCAACTTAAGAGACTGGAAATAAACCTTCAGTGTCACAAAGACATGGGTGAATGCCTTGCTCTTTTATTTTGTTTTTTGATCCACTGCAAGCTGATACTTAAAACCTTATTTTATTATTGTGCACCCTGAAAGTGCCAGATTTTGTTTGATCTTAGAAACTAAAAAGGGCCAAGGCTGGTTAATACTTGGAAGGAAGACAACCAGGCAATATTAGGTTGTATGTAGATTATATCTCAGAGGAAAGGAAAAAAAGTGATAGGGTTGCCCTAAGTCAGAGTCAACTGGAAAACACATCATCTTTCCTTGTGTGGAGTCATTTCTATGTCAGAAGCCCTCTGGGAAAGGCCCACAGCTCTGTGCTAGATCACATACTTTGCATGTATAAGGTTCCAGCTTCAGTCCTGGCATCTTAAATTAAAAGGGCATGAGGACAGAGCTCTCTGCATGGGAACCTGAAGATGCATTGTGTATCAGAGGAGATCTCGCTGAGGAAGAATGGAGTAGCCAACTGTCACATAACCAGACTTCAGCTCAACACTCTCTGGCAGGCTACAGCACCTCCAATCTAGAAGTGACTGATGTTGTTTTTGGTTTCTACATCCAGAGTTTCAGGGGGTCAGGGACTGGAGGAACTGAGAGCAAGATTAAATAATTAAATACCATTCTCTGAGGCCTCCAGAAGTAGCAGTGGATCTATTTGCTGTAATGTTGTGCTCCATCAGAAACAGAGTGGTTTTTTAGGAGGTTGATGGCTTTGTAAGTGATCAGAGGAGGCTTGGAATATATAGAAAGAAGGCGAGGGCTGCATTTTTTCACCTCCAAGCTAGATGGGAAAATAGCCACACTTGATAATAAGCCAGTTTCCTCATAAAAGTTCACCCATCCCAACACAACGTGTACCTCTCACTTGAAAAATGTGGGAGGCTTAAATGTCCCCCACTTAAAACTGAAGCAATAAAGAGGTTAATCAAATCACGAGGAAGATAACACTCATTTTCATAGGCTTGCAAGCCTCTAAAGGGGACATGAAGCATTTTGGACTTGGTGTCAGCGTGCAACCGTGTGTCAAATTCCACTGTAGCTTTCCAGACACCATAAATCAAGCTGATCACCAACTGGGTAAGTGTTTCTATTTTGATACTAGTTTATATAATATTTAGATCCCAGAGTGCACTGATGTTCCTGGGAGAATCAAACTAGTAGAATCAAACATCAGCAAAAGAGTACAGCAGAATGGATTTTATAGCCTAAGCTGAAAGCCATTTTGAGCATTGGACTACAATCCTGGAGACCAAGGTTAGATTCCCAATCAGCCATGTAAATCCAATGAGTGACCTTGGATACTCTCAGCCCCAGAAAACCCCATGGTAGGTTCAACTCCAAAAGGGTCACCATAAGTCAGAAATGACTTCAAGGCACACAACACAAGTCTAAAGCAAACTTTTCCCCCTTTCTTGTTTATCACTGATTAACTCAGGAGGAGCTGAAATGGAGGTATTGATCTTATTGTTAAGGTTGTTCTGCTCCTGGAAGAAGGCTCCTAACTATTTTGGTGATTTTTCACACACCCCTTTTCACAGGGAAATAAAGGTGGGAAAGGAATGTCACATAATCAGGCCACACAATGGATGGCAGCCAGTGGCTTCCATGGAGAAGGTGTTGTATATCCACTTGGGTTTTATTCCAGATTTTGAAGGAAATATCCAAACTGTTGAACCTGTTTCAGGGATATGCATTCAGCTCACTGGAGAACTTCGAAGTGCAGAATAAAGCCCAAAGCTGATGCAATACCCCTCTGATACTGGCAACTACTAATCTGATGGGTACTCCCACATCCTGACCCAGGCACAAAGAGTTTATTCGTTGAATAAAAAGAGCATTTTGCATTTCGAAAGGACATCCCATTGAAAGTAATGAAGTACACAGTTAAGGCAGGTTGAAAAAATCCAGCTCAACTGCCATGTGAGCAAAGAGACCTGTGCTTTTTTCACTAGTAGCCACTCTAGAAAATAAAAGGTCATATTTGGCTCAGAAAATGTAAATTTCATACAAAATAACCCTTCCTACAATTTTTACCAAATTCTTAAAATCTGGGGGAAAATATAATTGAAAATGTCCCGAAACACTCATGACCATGGGCAGCTGGGAGAAGACATTTGAAACAAGCAAAGGTTTGCATCTTTAGTGCAAATGGATAATATTAAGCTCTTTCTGAACATAAGTGTTGTCCCTTGACAACTGCATTTCTTAGACCATTTCTGCACTAGACTGTTATAGTTCTATGATTCCACTTTCAACATCCTATGGAATCCTGGGGTTTGCAGTTTAGGGAGGGGCCTAAATGGCAATTTCGGTTGTGATGCCTCAGGCCCCTCCCTAAACTGCGAACCCAGGATTCCATAGGATGTTGAAAGTGGAATCATAGCACTGTAACAGTCTAGTGTGGAAATGGCCTTAGTAGGATGCAGCTTGGATGACAATCCTTGTGCAATTCTGCATTCTGTCCTAATTAGCTGCCAACAACGTATCTGCATTAGGAGAGCAAAGATGGAGAACCACAGGTCCTCTGGCCAAATCCACCACTCTGGAGTTCTTCAGATGATCATGCCCTCTTCCCAATGGCACCATTTTTATGGGGGAGGTATCCTGGAGTTTTAACTATCTTTCACTTCCCCCAGTAATCCTAATGTTTGATTCTTGGTGACATCAGCTTATGAAATATGCTAGTAATGTCAACCCTATCTTTTACGTGTGTGTTGGACCACAACACAATGAATATGACCCCTAAGAACTCAAGCACTCAAGGCTTAAAAACGCCTCCCCATTCTTGCAGTAGAGTGGGATGGGCAAGTCCTAAAGGGGTGAGTACCGTACCCCCAGCACTGCACATCCCTCCCGCAGTCTACAACATCACTCCAAAGACAAGCAGAACTGACATAACCTAGTATTGTAAAAGTAAGGATAGAAGAATGGCTGTACAATGAAAAAAAACACATGTATTAAGGTAACAGCCGGGCCAGTTAATCCATGAAGATGGGTGGGAGGAAGATGGATGGCTAATTCAATATTTGACCTGACAGAATGTCAGGAAGGGTCAGCCCTACTATTAGACAAGACAGTCATCTACCTTAAGTGACAACTCCCTTTCCAACTGGGTTAGGACATGTAATTCCACCTGGATAAACCTAGATGCTCAGTTAAAATATGCATGAAACCTTAAAATAGACTATACTTTACACCAAGTATTTATCTCTGGCTCCACCTCATTTTTTGCATTTGGGGGCCCATATGGGAAGAACCTATGGGAAGAACAGGCAAATAACATAATGGTGTGAAATGTGTGGCTTCTGTCTCCTGGTCTGCAATAAAATGTTCCATTATCAGGGGAGGACTAGCAGAGTGGGGAAAAATACTTCCTGCTTTGCCTCAGGCAGCAAAATGTCTTTGGCTGGCCCAGTGGATGGCACAGCTGTAATTTAGGTTGTGATGCCCAGGTACACACTATGGGTAAGTAGCCTACAGCAATCAGGCCTAAGCATTTTATCACTCCTCACTCTTTTTAAGAAGTAAGCACAGTTGAGCTATGTGGGGCTTTTAAGTAAAGATGCATTGGATTTAGCTGGAAATACACTTGGGATCTAAATGAGACAATAAAAGAAAAATTCAAAAGTGCATGGTGATCTTTCAACACAAGGCCATCAGCACCTTTGTATAGACATAGAAATGACTCATTCGTACTGTTTTGCTTTCACTACAATAGTTCTCGTGAGTTTTTTCTTTTAATTTTTTAAAAAAATCTTAATCACATTCAACCTCTCCGGTTGCATTTTTTCATAATATAAGTTAAGCAACTGTTACTTGGCTCCCACACATCACTTAATCACACTAAACCACAGCTATAATATGTGGATTCTTCTCTTGATTCCTTTGTATGAAAAGCCAGTGATCCGCATAGCTGAGGATGAGTCCTTTACTTTTGTGAAGATTGTCAAAAAGGCGGACATGCGCACAATTGGATTACCAACAGCAACAAAAATCCGGAGAAGATTATAAACTCTGATAAAGGTGGAGGAAGAAGGATTGTACAATGGCTGGAAGGGAAAGCCACATAATAATGGCTCCATTCAAGGAACATTGGGTAGCATCTATTCAGGGACCTTGCAGTTAAGTCTAGCAGTACATAGTTATTAAGGTGCTAAATTTAGCACCAGAAAATCCAGAATTCACATGGAAAATGGGGCAGGATGTATTACTGCCAGCAAAGTCTCTCATTGTATTTACTGGGGAAGATAATGTGAAAAGCAGGTAGCTTTAGAAGCATTTTGTAACAATTATTTTTTTCCTTTCTTTTTTGAACAAAAACAAATTATTTATATTTATTTATTTATTGTGTTTATATGCCATCTTTCTCCCAAAGTGGGAGAATTTTTTCCAGAAAAGTTTTAAAAAGTTAAAAGTATAA
This sequence comes from Iguana delicatissima, assembly GCA_948472985.1. NCBI lineage: Eukaryota > Metazoa > Chordata > Lepidosauria > Squamata > Iguanidae > Iguana > Iguana delicatissima. The sequence continues at coordinate 102,850 of CAOKZL010001871.1, read as the reverse complement.
ACAATATAGTTTAAAACAATTAAAATAGCCACATAAAACAGTAAGAAGTCATTATAAAAGTATTCAAAGCATCTCAATAAAATAAACAGTTCATATGTTTACATGCTGAAAACATTAAATATGTATTAAAAGAAATACCAATTAAAAATCTTATCAGCAAATATTCATGCCTGTATTGTGCGTACGTGCCTGTGTGCATATAGGGGTGCATAACAGGTATATATTTGAGTCCACAGCTAGGGAGCATGATATAAATTGACAGGGGCAACTAGCTAAGGAAATATTACACTGTCTACTCCATCCTTATAATTTTAGTGGTGTTATCAAATGGCAGACATTTTTATTAAATCCAGAATAGAACTTCCCTGATAATTCTTTCAGATTTCCCTAATTATCTATATTTGTTTAAGAAAATGTCCCAATTGACATAGGCCACAGGCTAGCATAATAAGTAATACATAACTGAGGTATGCCTATATTGACAAAACTTCTGAGAAAGAAGCTCCTTTTTACAAAGTCTTTTTATGCCTGCCCAGCTCTCTATTCTTTCTTGCCCTCTGTCCACCGAAAAAGTTTTTAAGTGGCATCTGCACTGGGAGGATGATGAAGCATGGCTCAAAAAATATAAACTTTCAGTGTTCAGTTGCAGAAGCATATCTGTAGTAAACAGGATCCAACTGCAGCCTTGCAACAGCTGCTGTCTTTAGAATCCCTTCATATTCTCCACTTGGCCATGGAAACCCACTGGGTGTCCTTGGGTGCGTCACCTACTCCCAGCTCCCAGAAAACCCTGTGATAATTTCACCTTAGGGTTGCCGTAAGTCAGAAATGACTTGAAGGCATTCAACAGCAACAACAACTAAGCATGAATGAATAGCAAAACAGAAGCCATTTCTGCACTAGGCTGTTATAGCACTATGATTCCACTTTCAACATCCTATGGAATCCTGGGGTTTGCAGTTTCGGGAGGGGCCGTCTAGTGCGGAAATGGCCAGAGACAAGAGGACAGCAGATGAGCCTCACCAGCTCTCCCAACTATGTTAAAAAATCATAAATCTGTGAGTTTGGCCACCAGAATAGAAATTAGTAGAAAAGTAGAGGCTAGTATGCGTTTTTAAAATGATTTTATACCGTTTTATGTGGCGGTTTTGTTTATAATTTCACTGTGAAGATTTTTTAATTGACTGTCTCTGGAAGTCACCCTGGGTCCCACTCTGGGGGAAAAGCAGCATACAATTTAAAGAGAGAGAGAGAGAGAGAGACAGACAGACAGACAAGATGTCTAAGTCACCCTCTCTCCCCTAAATGTCCAAGCATATTCAGTGTGATGTAACATGATCACACTGAGAGCTTTCCCCACCAGTGACAGTAAATGAGGGAGAAAAGAGGCTACAAGATTTGCAAAATGTTGATGTGGCTTCACAAACTGAATATCACATAGTCTCCAAATTTCCTGAATTGGCAGGGATGGTCCCTGTTAACCATCTATTGTCCCACTTTTTCAACCACTTTTAAAATATCCAATCTTCTCTTTCCTCATTTCCGCCTTTCTCTCAACTTACTTCAGTTGCCACAAACTAAGTTTAAAACAGCGAAAGTAGTTGCCCAACTCTGCCTTAACTCTGCAGGGTGGAACAGCAGAAGGGCCAGAATCTTGCCCTTTCCAGTAGGCTCAGGTGAAAGCGAACTGCTGCAGCCTCTTCTAATTTGTGTGTTCTTCCTCTTTAACAACTTTTGCCATCTTGACCACACTCTGATCTTGCTTGACCACACATGTCCATTTTTCATCCTTGAAATGTTGGAGGAGATGGCAGTTTAGGAGAGAAAAAGACAAGGAGGCCCAGCTGCACCTTTTTCTTGTGTCTGCCAAAGCTCTGCTGATGTCTTGCAGCCAGCTTTTCTAGCCCCTTGTCTAAAAAGTGGTGTATGCATAGACTTCATAATGAATAAGCTTTAACCCAAATAGCCTGGCTTTACTAGCTCATGATCATAGAGCATATCTATTTTCCCTTCCTTACTTCACCTCATCACATGGCTTGTTTACATATTTATTAAACTATTTTTATATCTTGTTCTGTATCTGAGGATCTCAGAGTGACACATGTTAATGTGGTCATCTCAATACTTGTTTTATTTTATTTTAAATTACATTTTAATCCTTTAATATCAAATAAATAAGATGCCACTGGAATTTATTTTCTTCCAGGCTCTCTGTTAACCCTGTCAGGTCTCTAAACAGCTTGCTTTAAAAAAAAAAGTAGAATTTTTAAAAATCAAAATACATCCATGTTTTTGTGACCCAGCAGAAATCTTGTGTGCATCCATGTGTGCGAGAGAGTGGGTGTGTGTATAGCCTGTTCATGTGTGAGTCTGAATCGCAATTTCTTCTTCCTCAATCACGGACGAGGGAAGCTCTCCAAAGAATCAATCTTGCATTAGCAAATTCACAGCAAGGATTGTTACTGAACTTAGCAATTTATGCCCTGGCCTTACCCAAATCTTGCACAACAGTTCACAAGAGGGAGTTTTTGTTATCAATGACAATTAATTCCGGTTGACCTACTTCACAACCATTATCATAATCTGCAGTGATAATAATACGTAATTATTTTCAGTTGCATATTCTGTGCAGTCTTTGACAAATACAGAAACTCAGCTGAAATACATATCTGAATGATTCAAAGGGCTCTTTGTTGCAATGACATCCACAGATTACACCCACCAAAGCTGTAACACTGACATGGGGATCCAAATCCAAATTCTAGGGTGTGTGTGTGTGTGTGTGTGTGTGTGTGTGTGAGACAAATATACTTAAATGCAAAAGGGCACCTACAACCAGCCACCCAATTCCAGTTTAGTATGTGACTGGCAGGATACAACCTCACCAGCCTCAGGTGTAAATGAGCCTGATAAAAGCTATTATCCACAATATTGTGTTTGCTTTATTTAACTGGATTAATACAGCTGTTATGTTTCAGATAATAAGCTTTAGGTGGAAGGGTATCTCACAGACTGTATCCATTCCTCGCTCCCTTTCCCACAGCTCCGCACCATCCCGCAGGAATGCCGTAACAGTATCCGTTCAATTAAAAGGGGAAAGGGGTCCAGCTAAATGTTTCCCAGCAGAAATGGTTTCCACCCCGGATTTCGAAGAGGGTCCCAGATCAAATTTAAAATAGTGCTAGATATGCCATGCTGGGACTCGTTCGACCTTGTCCATGTGGAATTCCATGTTGTGCTTGTGGGGTCACCAACACAACAACTGGACTGTTTTATAATATGTCATAAATCTGCTTGCTAGCCTTGTTTTCCGTAGGGACAACAATACCGATTAAGGCTCAGAGATACTAACACCCATATTTTATTTTACAACCTAACATCTCTCACAGGTTTCTGCAAATTCGAAGACCATGTAGTTTCCACTCGTCAAGGACTGAAGAGTTGTGATCCTTCCATGGCCATGAGTATGAAGCTTATGAACTATTTTTCCTCTCTCCCATTGCGAAAGCCAACAAAACAGCACAGGAAGTCTACCTTCCAACTGTCTCAGTTTGGCAGGGACAGTCCCAATTACTTTCCTCTGTCATCTCACTTTTTTTTTTTTTTTAGCTACCTGTAGAATACCCCTGTTTCTTTCTAGTAGGGAAAGGACAATGAGGAAAAGAACTTTGCTCTTCCCAATAGGTTCAGGCAAAAGAAACTGCTGCAATCTCTCCTAGCTTGTCTGTTCATACTCATGATCAGCTTTCCCACACTCTGCCTGACCCAGTTTTCATTTGTGAAATGCTGGAAGATATGAGTAAGCAATGATGGATCACTGCAAAGTGAAATAAGGAGCCATTGTTTTGTATAGTAGATCCCATGGAGAGAGGTAAAGCCTGCCTCCAACCTCTATTTTTAAAGAGTTCATTAATTTATCTTGTTTACAAAATTAACAGGGAAGGACAACATTTTGAATGTTCACTTCAAACATATAATCTGGTAGCAGGTTGTCTGACAGGTCTATGTATTTATAGATTCCAACTTGTAATATAGCTGCTTAGAAACTGAGTCCCTGGCTCACCTCTCATAGAAAAATACTTTAAAGAAGCCTTTTTCTCACCCTTCCATCTGCAATGGTGGCCACCACTGCTGTTGTGTGCCTTCATGTTGTTTCTCACTGGCAATGACAACCCCCAGGAGAACCTACCATGAGGTTCTCTTGAGAAGATTTGCTCAGAAGTGGTTTGCCACTGCTGCCTTCTTAGGGTGAGAGAGCGTGACTTGTCCAAGGTCACCCAGGGGGTTTCCACAGCCAAATGGGGATTCTGACCCTGGTCTCCAGAGTTGTAGTTCAATGCTCCAACCACTGGCTCTACCGCAATAACACTGACATACATTCCAAGGCAGTTGGGATGTAGTCAATTGAACTACACCCCAGTCGGTGGCAGCAAGAAGAGGAAAAGGGGTAGATGCATAATTTATGAAGGAAGAGAGGGATTGGAGAAATTGGCTGCTCAGAGCCAGCACATTTTTTTCTGCCTTTCCTTGCTACTAGTGCATCACCCTGGAAAAACTGCAATCACTAATGTAGTGCGCCAGTAGGATTCTGTCCAGTGTATCAAAAGCGTTTTGAAATACTGCACTCCTCAAGATGGGATAAATATGTCAGGCAGTTGTGGCAGTTTTGTTGTAGTCTTCTTGTTTTTCTTTCTTTAAAATAGCCCAGACTGCTTTCAGGCAATTCCCAGCACCAGCTGCAACATTATATTCCCACTCTAGAGCATTTTAAGAAAAATTCTGAGACATATAGGAACAAAAAAAACTATCTCCATCCCTTTCTTTTCTAAAACAACAACAACAACAACAAAATCAAGTGTCACAGTGCATGGGTGAAACAGCATTACTGGACTATAATTCTAATAAAATAAAATAAACTCAGAGAGTAGGAAATCTGCTCTTCAAGCCATACGGCCACCTCAACAAACTATACCAGGAAGATCTGTGCTTCTTCAGAGCAATCTAGGAGTGCCCCCTTCTTACATTTTGTATACAATTACCATTGTTATGTCCTTAAGCTTGACAGAGTAAATTCGGTTGTTAGTTCTGGTTAGGATAAAACCACTTAATCAGCTGGCTTTAGCTACATGTTGAGTCACCATCCAACAAAATACCGAATTGGTCTACGCTAGTAGAGACTAACCAACAAGATTCCAAATGTGTTTTGATATATTTTGATAATATATATATATATATATAAACACACATATACACACACATATATATTATATGTATACAGTTTTTGTTATCAGTTTTTTCTAATACACTAAAAACTACAAATACAAAAAGGAAAGGAAAGGAAAAAGAAAGAAATGAAAAATAGAAAAGGATAAAATGCACAGAAATACAGAAAGACCTATACAAGAAGACAAAAAAAAGAAAGACAAGTGACTTCTGACTTTCTTCTCAGTGGTTATACTCCATCACAACATAATCAAACCTCTGTCATTACATTACATATTACACTTCTTCTGGATAATAATTATGAAAACTCAAAGTTTTTGTTTGTTTGTTTGTTTGTTTGTTTTTGGCAAAAGGAACATAAAGGACTCTCAATCTTTCAAAAATGTCCTTAATAATTTTTCATTGATCAAACAAGTTAATTTGTCCATTTCTGCCAAGTCCATCAATTTCAACAACCATTTCTCCTTAGAAGATAATGTGACTATACCATTGCTGCAAATATACCAATTTGGCTGCTGTAGTCATATACTGAAACAATCTTCAATGTCTCATAAGTTGAGCTTTCTAGTAAGACTGAGGCCATTTCCGCACTAGACTGTTATAACGTTATTATTCCAGTTTCAACATCCTATGGAATCCTCAGAATTGCAGTTTCGGGAAGCCTCAGGATTCCATAGGATGTTGGAAGTAGAATAATAGCACTATAGCAGTCTAGTGTGGAAACGGCTCAAATCTGATCAATAATCACCTTCTTCTATCCATGTTTATCTCGAAGAAAGGCCTACTGCAGTTTATATAAATATTGGAATATGATATTCAGGAGTGCTGCATCCAAAAATGCATGCATGCAAAAGAGAGTCGTGTATGACTTTTGTCAAACGTAATAGCTTTACAGGGATTTGACTTTGTATCCAGATCCAGGAGCACATGACGATTAGCAAGCTGACAGGATCTAAATAAGCAAAAGGCACTAGATCTCTTTTGATCTTGGAAGCTAAGCAGGGTCAGCCCTGGTTAGTACTTGATGGGAGATGGCCAATGAATCTCATGTGCTGTAGGCTATATTGCAGAGAAAGGAACTGGCAAAAACCACCACTGAGTCCTCCATGCTAAGAAAACCCTCTGAAATTCATGGGATTGCCATAAGTTGATAGGCAGCCTAAAGGCACACAAATACATACACAGTAAAGATGAATGCTGTCAAGGCTACCAGTCCTATTATATAGATTCAGCAAAAAGTCTCAATTCTACAGCAACTTCTGGTTTATCTACGTCAGGGGTGGGCAAAAGCTAGGAGCTGCAGGCCACATTGGCCTTACACAAGATCTTGGTTGGCCACAGATAAAGCTGTGTCAAGCCCTATTCCCATATGTCTTGCCCAAAATGACCATGTGGGCATGGGGACAATTTTGCCATATTCCTCCCTGCTAACTGTCTTAGATCTAGAAGATAGTCTTTTTTGTGCCATGGGAAATCAACCAGAAATTTAAAAATTAGATGTCCTGGGAGGCCAAAGTCAAAATGTCTTTGGAGACCACATGTGACATCACTCCCCCCCCTTCATACAATCTCTGCATGGTTGTTTTTGACTGATCTCATGGTCAAACAATATGGAGGCTTCAAAGTTTGGGATCTTTCAAATCAAAGACCGTATCATTCAACCCACGGAGAACTCAGAAATCGTTGTTCTTCCTCACTCATGAGTTTGAAACTCATAGGCTCCTTCTCTCTCCCATGGCTGCATTACTAACACTACAGTAAAATAAAAAAATGCACAGCCATTCCTTTTTGTCATGAATATCCTATGGAGAATGGTGTAGCCTGCCTCCAACCTCCATTTTAAACCAGCTTTTCCTGCCTGCTGAGATCTGGGGTAAAAACAGAAAAACAAAAAACACCTCTCCCATCCTGCAACAACATCCACTGATGTTGTTTTCCTCTGCTACTGGCAGAGCAATGGTCTCAGAAGCTGTGGACACACTGCCAGAATCCCAGCCCAACCGATCATCCTCATCCATGGTACATCCGTTCTTTGCAAGTATAATCAACTTTGTCAACACAGATGGAGAACTCATGCTAATGGCAAATAGATGTTATCACTTCTGTCCCATACAGAGGCACCCAATTGCTTTCGATACAGATGCATCAAAAGCTGTAAATTCCCTCATCAATACTGTTCTAGGATGATGAAGACAAAGACATAAGAAGAGCCTAGCTATGCCCGACCAAGGGGTCAATCTTCCAGATGGCTCTAAGGAACTTCACAAGAAGGACTTTCCTTCTGCTTGTTCCTTGCAGCTGGCTTTCAAGTGAAAAGTAAACACACATTTCACAGGTTCTTTTCAGATGTTGAATTTGCTGCTAGCCATGGCCATTTTCTCACACACTATGGTCATTGCATCTGTTGCACACATTTTTAGGAAACTGTTGTTACGTGGCTTCAAGTTGACTTCGACTCACGGCTTCCACAGACTAGGGTTTTCTTGACAAGATTTATTCAGAGGATGATTGCTATTGCCTTCCGCTTCAGCTGAGAGAATGTGACTTGTCCAACATCACTCCAGTGAGTTTCCATGCAATATGAACCACGATCTTCCGATTCCTAGTCTAACGGTCAACCGCTACACCTTGCTGGTTCATTTGGCAAACTAGAACTCTACATGTGAGGGAGCAGCGAAAGGGTACGTAATACATGCAGACAGTCCCACAGTGAAGTTGTATCTGTATATACTTACTTGATACCACACCCCACACTAAACAGTAAGATTTATTTGCACAGGGTTATGCTATTGGGATCCAGTTTTTCGTTAGTTAAGGAGAATGAGAATAGCACGATAATCATGTCTTCAGACAATAATTTTTCAAGGAAAAAAGTGTCAAGACTAACAACCATATTTGCTTTTGTGGATGCAAGTAAGTGGTGGTTATTTGTGCCATCAACACACTTAAATCACACACGATTTTCACAAAAACAGATCTGGTGCAATAGGATGAAGTTAACACTGTATATTTCAATAATTAACCAAAAATGTCAACAGAACTGCTAGCAATACTGAAGTAATACATTTCTCCATTGGGCAATACAAGTTTGTCCACTTCCATGGTTTCTTAGACTCTAAACAGACATTCTTTGACCAGCTGAGCAGTCTCATGTTTTCAGTGCCAAGAATACACACACACACACACACACACACACACACACACACACTACTTCTATTGATTCAAAATCAGATATTTTACAGGAAGATCAGAGCTTCACAGTGTTACCTTTAGGGGCATAGATAGGGAAATCACTTCCTCAGCAAATTACCCCTCCAAACTCAACATTTAGACAAAAGGCCAAGAGGTGAACTGAAAAAAACAACTTTACTGCAGAAATCCATTCCTGGCTCACACTCTCTTCATCTGGCAGCTAGCGGAAAACAGGAGATCTCTGAATACTCCTGAACACTTTCCAGTCAAACAACAGCCAAGTTATCTTCATTCTTCTACAAGTTACCACAATCCCCCAGTCACTTTCCCAAGTTCTGGCTCAACCAAGGGAGAGAATTACACAAATGAACAGACAAGAAGATGATGGCAATACCAAATGATCCCTAATAGTTGATCAGTTTCCTCCAGAACTTGTTCCTGATATCCTTTGAATCAGATTGCTAATTCACTAAAGATGCATAAAATTCACATTCACTGAGATGGAATTTCAGCACTTAAATCTACAAGACACTGAATTTAATCCGAAAAGCACCTGGATGAAACTGAACTGACAAGAAATTAATCATCTCCTCCACTTTGCTGCTTTTTCAACTCTTCTTTTGTTCTCCAGTTTCTGACTGAAATGGATTTGCACATTTTGCTAAGCAATCTGTTCCTGTTCTTCCATGTTTCGCTATGCTATGGGCTAGAAACTTGCCTGTGTAAACAGAAGTCAAGGTCATGGCAGGCAGTTGAAAACAAATGCTGAAGACCTTGTGAATTTGTGGCAATCCCTTGAGAGATTTGAGACAGTTGAGAGACTTGGCCGTCTGAGATTCCAGAATGCTTTTAAGAGTTCTGCTGGTTCACAAAGTTGTTGTGTTAGATTGCTATGCTGCTTAGGCATAAGTCCGCAGACATCTTATCTCATTCCAGTCACAGTGGGATCTCCAAGAATATTGGAAAGGCATATTTGACCCTACCAACCAAGTGACTCCAAGATGAAACAAAGAGATTGTTGCCACTCCGGCCAACACAAATACTAAGAGATTTGACTCCCGACGCAAGAAAGATCAGTCCCTGCTGCACAGCTGTGAAGATGAAGTGATTAATTATGAAGATTATTATTCCAAGCATTCTTTGCAGCAGACTTTGCTGTGATATCTGGGCAAACTTTACACAGTTTCAATTAAGAGCGGTCACACTTGGACAAAGTTACATGCTGCCGTCTCCTTTCGCACTGCAACCTTCAGCAATGGGAGGATAGAAAAGTAAGTAAATTAAACTCCAAACATGGGGAAATCTATCTAAATGTAAAACTATATAAAACATTTACCCACCAGGCAAAATTTTGCAACAGTCCGGTAAGTTTCTCAGTACTTCCTATTTTTGGGCATGTGTCTAGTTTGGGAGCACTGAAATAGGCTAGAATTTAAATCAGCCATTCAGCTCTGATTACAAACAGTCATATTAATTTCATGCGTGTATCTCTGTGTTATTTTCATTTCCTTGATCAGTGGATGCTTCCTTTCTCAGGAACAGCCTTGCAAATTAGGCTTAGTTGCCGTGTTTTAGAGACATGGGAAATCTCTAGTTTGACATGGTTCTGTGCTATAATCAGGTTGCTCTAAGAACCTAGGTGGTTTGGTCCCTCTCTTTCTCCTTCCTTCTCTTATAATCCACCCTTCTGAGAAGATCTTGCTAAACTTTCTTCTTTCTCCCATTGCAATGAACTCAGATTGGGTGTAACTGTATCTGATCACCTGAGCCCCCCCCCCCACTTACCTCTTGCATTCCTATTTTTCCATGTTTTTCTTGCTACCGTCAAAAAGGAGTTTGAATGTTCAGTTTGAGGGCCAGCATGGTATAGAGGATTGAGACCATGACTTTGGAGACCAGGGTTTAATTCCCTGGTTGGATGTGGAAACTCACTGGGTGGCCTTGGGTGCATCACACACTCTTAGCCCCAGAAACCCCCATATCAGGTTTGCATTAGGGTCACCACGAGCTGCAAGCAACTTGAAGGCATTCAACAACATGTTCGGTTTGGACTCCAAGCTGAAAAACAGATTGATCTGGTCTGGATCGACCTGAAGACTGCCCAGTTCCATTCAGGTTAGCAGTTCAGTTCAAAAATCATTACGTCTCCACCGCCGCCATAACTGGGAACCAACAAACGGCCATAACTTTTTCTGTCTTGCCGAAATGGATGAAGTTTTAAGAAGCAGTTTAGCCTTGGGAGGAGATGACACCTGCTAGATTCCAGATAAGGAGAGGAAAATTTGTGCGTTGTTGTTGTGAGCCTCCATGTCAGGTTTGTCAAGGGAGTTAGTCTTTGCCTTCCTCGGAGGCTGAGAGGGTGTGACTTGTCCAAGGTCACCCAGTGGATTTCCATGGCCAAATAGAGATTTGAACCCTGCTCTCCAGAGTCATAGTTACTATGCTGGATCCCTAAGGTTCGTACTACAAACATTTAGGTTTTGATTTCTTTAAAAAAAACACTTTTTAAACATTTTGTGGCAAAACCTACTTAGATTTGCAAGGATAGGTGTCCTGTATCCTTGCACTCTAGGTACAGAAAATATAAACATCAGTGTCTGAAATAATAGAAGTCATAGCACCAGATGAAGAACTGCTGTGACCTAAAAAATATTCCAGCTGGCCAAATGTTCCCATTTCTTCATATTGCAGTCAATCCCACTCAACAAATAACACTTCAGTGGTAATCTGTAATTAATCCTTTCATGGTAACTCATTGTATGATTCAAGTGAGATTACTCAAGTAAATTCTAAAGATTTTTTTTCAAGCACAAGGATGTTGAATCTGAATAAACTGAATGTATAATAGTTTAAAACTGCATCATCAATGAATAGCCGCTGAATCACCGCACTGTGAGAAAGTTGGATCATATTTGCAAACTTAAAACGAGCAGCCCCTAGGTATTTGTTCACTGTTCCCACATACAGAATGAACCTTAAAGAACTGCATGGCAGTAATCAAAAACTCATTAAAATCTGAAAACAGGTCTTTTAAAATTAAGTTCATCCCTCTTCACTCAAGAAAAGTGATACCATGAAGTACTGTACTTTTTGATTTGGGATCACATAATTGCTGAAAGTTGAGAGGTATGAGTTTCATTTTTTCTGTATTGCCAATATGGAAAGTTTGTGAGAATATTTTCAACAGTGTTACACTCACTAGCTGGCATTACTTCCTTTGTTTTAAAAAAAATCTATATAGAATAGAGCTTTCATACAGTGTAGAAAAATAAATGTCATCTTAGAGTGCATGTTTATGTACACATAAGTATGACTTTGTTTAATAAGCATTATTCCCAGAAAAGTATAGAAACAATTGCACCTTTAATGCTGTTGGAAACTCACAGACGTTTTTGCCTTATTGCTCAAGTCGCTTTGGGATTTCTCTATGGAAAGGTCATTTGTGAATCTCAGAAGATCAGACTGACTGATGGACTTCCATTTTATAATCAAGATGTTTGCGGTGCAACTGACAGATCAGAACTATGGCAGAAAAAGTAAAACAAAATCTTGCCTGCAAATCTTTCCTAAGGAATTCTTGACTCATCGATGGCATAAAAGAGAAAGTTCAGAGGAAATTGATATGAAGATAGAAATCAGAAGATAATACTGTAGCAAGCAGAATAATCTCCTATTATGAGTTGCTCTGAAAATGAAGCGTGCATGGAAAGGAGGGGCTGGCCTCCAGGCACTTTTCTAACAATTTAATTAGTGATTCAGTCTGTTTATACTATGCAATCTGTTTCTCCAGATTAAGATGTAAAGACGTCCAAATATTTTTGAGAATGATATTGGTGAATCCCAAATGGTTGGAATCTCATTGACGGCAGCTGGGAACTATCACCTTTCAGCCAAAAACTCCTTTACTAAACTCATTAATTCCTAAGCTCATTTGCTCAAAAAAAAAAAAAAAAAAATATCAATGAGCTTAGTAAAGTTTTCATCTTTTAAGTATGCGTGCTTAGAACTTCAGCCTAGGAGTCAAATAGGAAAGCAGCTTCCTCACTGGATTGTCACAGAAAGGAATTTAACGTACAACCAAAATAGATACTCATGGTGGGGATTCTGAAACCCCTAAACTAAATAGCTCTCTTATTTTGAAAGAAACATGTTGTTGAAATGGTGCATGGTTTATAATGCAGTTAACAGGGCAGTTTATCTACATTTACACTGATAAGGACGATACCAGCCACAGTGCGTGTATGTGTGTCTTCAAGTCCCCGTCAACTTATGGCAAACACATGAATTTCATAGGGTTTTCTTAGGCAGGGAAAACACAGAGAGGTGATTTGCCTTTCTCTGAAATTTAACCCATAGTACCTGGTATTCCTTGGTAGTCTTCCATTCAAGTATTATTTAGGGAAGTAGTAATGTTATTATTAGAAATAACAACACAGTAATTATAATGTGCAACCAATGTGCTGCACGGCACATTTGCAAGGCAAAGTAAGACACTTGCTTCTCGGTATACTGAGATTCCAAAACAGTGGTAGAACTAGGATCTCAGGCTGCAGTACTATACTGTTTTTATAGAAGTAACTCTCCCATTGAACACAGTTGGGTTCATCTCTGGATAATCGATTCAGGACAGTGTGGTCACTTATTGAATCTGAACTGCAAATACCCTTTACAATTAATTGCCTCATTGCTTCTTTTTCACTATCGTTAAAAATTACTTCTGTGTCTTGAAAGTTATTTATCTAAAGAAACAACAGAAGGAAGGAAGGCTGGCAGGGACACCAGCTCTCTAAAACTGAGGGGAAAGCACATTCCCTGCTGTGTTAAATCATATTTGTTGGCGTTTCCCTACTGATTTCCTACAATAATTTAGCGCCCGACTCCGACTGGTGAATCAAACAGACAGCGGGTTTTATTCCACAAGGCACGTCTCCGTTGCAACTTCCTTTCACTTCTGCAGAACATCTACATAAGCCCTGGTGAAATAAATGTTGTGTTTTGTTTGAGGTAAAATCTGGTTTTATTTTGTTCTTAAGAGAAACTTACATCAGAAGACCGTGGGCTTATTCAGAACCAGCTAGCACCTTTATAGCACCATTTCAAACGGAAGGTACATTGACTTCTCTGCACTGAAATCAACAATTTCAAAATGCTGATCAGTGTTCAGCTGTGGCTCGAGCAGTTCCTTTGAAAATACTTTAAAACAGACATCCTTTCCTTTATACATATTTCCCAGTTTCTTTCCAAAGAGCCAATGGCTTTTTCTCTGTTGTAGAAAAACAAAGAAAGCATCTAACAGCACCTTAAAAACTAACAATTTCTTTATGTCTTTAATTCTCATTTCTAACAATTTAGCTCAAAGCAAAAAAAAAAAAAAAGGCATTTACAGATTTCAACTCCACTCTTCTCTAATTTTCAATCTTGTTCGACACAGAGATTCCCTCAGCACGTGTTCTCTCAGTGGTGAATCGCAAGTCAGGATTTTGGCATCAATGTCCCATCAAAACAAATTTATTTGCTACTGAGAGCCCCTATGCGATATCCAACCACAATTCATAGCTTACATGACAACTGAGTTCAATGGCACAATTTAAATCCAGCTATGTCCCAACTCAGCCCTGGTTTTACACTTTGCAACTAACTCTTTTGACTGAAAGTAATATCTGGAATCTCAGTTAAATTTCATTCCTAGCAAGGAAATAAATGGCAATACTGTTAGATACATCGTAGCAGAAAATGAGACACTCTATTTATTACCGCATATTCTACAGGGCAGCAAAAGTGGGTGTTATCCTGTTTTCTTCTCCCAACCACCCTTGAGACAGATTAGACCCAGCGATAAGGATTTGCCAAAGGTCACCCAACGAGTTCAAACCAAACAGGGATTTGAACTTGGCTCTTGCTTGTACAAGTCCAGCCATGATGCAGCACTTAACTACCAAGACAATAAAACTGAGTTGCAAAATATTACTCAAACATCTGGCACAAGGTATAACTGCAAATCTACCCACTACTAAGTCAATGCAATCTAGCTATAGGCTTCATTTCATATCACACACTAATATAGACTCGGTGAAGAGACACCTGACTCCACTGGTGTATGGTTAAGTTCAGAAAAGAGAATGTTTAGTGGAATACACACCAGGAATGTCTGAGTGGAGACATGAGCATTTCATTCACCTTATCAAGTTCCTTTGGTCCAACTTGGTCAACTTTCCAGGGTTAAAGACTCCCTGTGCACACCTATCCAGCTCAGCAAGGTCTGAAGTATCCAACACACACACACACACAAGCATAGATTATTTTATTCCATGCTGATGATGCCAGAATCACTGTCACTCCTCATTTGTTCCAAGTTCACATTCATCCACATAGGAATTAACCATATAAACCATATAAACTGAGCTCTCCTTCTCCTCCACTCTTTAATTCCTCATTTTGGAATTTCAAAATGGAAAGAATGACAGTTGATGCATTTTTTATAAATCATATTGACCATGAATATACAATCTTGCCCTTCCTCTCCTGAGCCTGAGTTGAGTTTCAGCCCCTGCAAAGTCTGCCATCCCTTAATTTTAGGGCACTGTTTCTCTGATTGACCAAATGTGCTCATCCTAGGAAGAGAAAGAAGCAGCAGAGTTTGCTGTTGTATCCAACATGGTCACTAGAGCATTCAGCCAATGGCTTTTTTTCTTACAAAAGAGAAATTCTAAAAATGACAAATTTTAGTACAGTAACTGACTTGTTTCTATATAGAAATTCAGTCTGGAAATAATTATTTGCTTGTCTTCGAGGAGGTGGGGAGTTACGTTATTGGAAATAATTTGATTGACGTAGGACCCTGGTCAGCAATTAGCTTACAGGATCACTGATGGAGGAGGCCCTGCATTGCAAACTGCCAAGTAGACTGCTCCTAAATTGACAAAAACTGTATAGTCACCCCTCCATATTTGCAGGTTTCACTTTCACAGTTTTGATTATTTGTGTGTTTCTCCAGCTCTTGCCCCCCTCAAGCACTTTTTTTCTGGAAGAACCTTCCCTCTGGGCGGCTCCAATCAGACTATGCAGCTCTTTAAAGTCCCACTTTTGTTTCTCCTCCTCCTTCTCCATCAGCTCCTGCTTGACCAGTTAAGGATGGCTCTCAGCCCAATTTCTCAGCACCACAAAGCCTCTCCCAGTGCCCCCCACACCCAAGGAAGGAGATGGGTGAGAATGAGGAAGTAAAGGGCCATTATGCCAACTCCCTCCCTTTCCTCTCCTTTTCCTGACCTGGTTTGGACTCTGGGTGCCTGTTCTTCCCACTATGCCTTGGTCCCCTTGCCATAGACACACACACACACACACACTTCAATATTTGCAATTTTTCCACTTTTGCAAGGGTCCTACCTCCCTAACCTTAGGGAATGTGGATAGACAACTGTACTGTTTTAAAGACTTCTACCTGCAGTCGATTGCCCCGGGGGGATGAATATATACCAACTGATCAATCTGGGAGACAGTGCAACTGAAATTTTCACAATTTCGCATTTCGCCCCCTGGCCTCCAGTTGCTAATCTTGAAGGCACAGAACTGTCTACTCACTGTCGGAGAGACAGCACATCTCTTTTTGTCATCTTCGGAAAACTCACTGCGAGAATAGATTTCTCCTTTTCCTACCTAGCTGGCAGCCACAAAGCAGTACCACTGAATGGGATTTGAACGTTTTATTTGCCTTTGTAGGAGTATTCATGCTTCCTTTGTAGTGCGTTTTCACCAGTCAGAGCTCACTGCCACTTAAATTTAAAAAAAAAAAATCCAACCACATAAACCTGTGGAAACAGAAAGGGGAAAGCAGGAAAGAACCCAGCCACAACTTTAAAGGTGACTTATTTATCTTAGCCTGGGCTTTTGTGAATTTAGGATGGATTCCACTCCACCACCATGTAACTATTACTAGACCTGTGCATTAATTTTGAACTCCATCTGTGCCTCTGAAGAAGTGGTTGAAATTTACAAAAGCTCCAGCTGAAATAAATCAACCTTAAAGGTTCGGCTAGATTCTACTCCTCTTTTTTTAAAAAAAAAAATACTGAAAAGGACTAACACCAGGTGGGTAGCTACAGAGGGGCACAATGAAGAGAGTGGCCACCCCAAAATTAAGAATTCTTCCCTCCAACGAAAGTTTCCATCAGCCCCCAAGTTTTCAGCATTGCAAAGGGTTAGAGGCTGACAATCCTCCACACCGTTCCATATTCACAGCCCCCTGGCCACTTCTCCTGCCCCTTCTCTTTGGAGGTTTAAACTGGACTTCCAAACGTTGACGTTTTAAGTTACTACAAGGCTAGACATTTAGGGGTTGAATTTTTTTTTCCTCCGAGGATGCAGAATTCTTATTCTTGGAGCGGGGGAGAAAAACAGACCTCTCTCTCTCTCTCTCTCTCTCGCACCATTTCCGCACTAGCCTGTTATAGTGCGACTATTCCACTTTCAACATCCTATGGAATCCTGGGGTTTGCAGTTTCGGGAAGGGCCTCAAAGGGGGCTCAAAGGCCTCTCCTTAAACTGCAAATCCCCGGCTTCCATAGGATGCTGAAAGTGGAGTGATGGCGCTATAACAGTCTAGCGCGGAACTTCGGAGAAACCCGCTTCCCTGGAGCGGAGAGCTCCGCCGGCTGGCTCCTTTCCTCTCCCGGGGTCCGCCGGCGGGGTTCTGGAGGGCTTCTCCCCTCTCTCTCGGGCCAGCCGGCTTCCGGGCGGGGGGCGGGGAGGGGCTCTTACCGGAGCAGGAGTGGAGCGGCTTGGGCCGGACGACGAGCGAGGGGCAGACGGAGTAGAGCGAGAGCTTCTCGAAGTAGTCGCAGGTCTCCTGGGAGAGGATCTCGTCGATCATGAACGTCTTGTAGCGCCGCCTGGCTGCCTTGAGCTGCCCGGGGGAAGCCAGCCGGACTTCGGCGTGGCAGTGCATGGCGATGGCGGCGGCGGCGGCGGCGGCGGCGGCGAGCGCAGGGTCCCGGGAGGCACCGAGCGCTGCGTTCTCCTTCCCAAAACCCCCACCGCACGGACGCACGGAGCAACCGGAGGGGGGCGCAGCGGGTCGGAGCCTCCGCAGAGGGCAGGGGGTGGAGCGCGGGGCCCGGACGAGGCGATCGGCCCCGGGCTGCCCGCGGGAGCCCAGATCACCCCACCCGCGCACACTTTTCCCCGTCCGTCCGTCTCTTCCCTGGGCCGAGCTCCCGCCGCCGCCGCCGCCGCCGCCTCTCTATATAACCCGCCGCGCCGCGCCGAGCCCTGGCGGAGGAGACGCCGCCTGCCAATCAAAAGCGCCCGGGCGCCTCATCAGCCCCGTCTGCACTCCCGCAGAGGAGCGCGATCGTCTCGCTATTTAAAGAGTTCGGGGTGGGTCGTGGGGAGGGCGCGGGAGAGTGGCTTCCTCCGCCCTCCCCGGGCTGGAAGAGGGGTTCGGGGTGGGGTGTGTCTGTGTCTGTGTCAGTTCCCTTGCCAGCCTTTTCCTTCCCTCTTCGCTTTTTCTCCGGAGGGTTGGCGAGAGAGGCCATTTCCGCATCACCCTGTTACAGCGCTATTATGCCACTTTCAACCTCCTGTGGAATCCTGGGGTTGGCAGTTTGAGGAGGGGCCTTGAAGAAGAAATGTTCGGAGCCTTCCCGCTCTACCGTGTTATAGCGCTATTATTCCACTTTCAGCATCCTGTGGAATTCTGGAGTTTGTAGTTTACTGAGGTTCAAGAGCTCTCTGGCTGAGAATTCTAAAGGCCCCTGTCTAAACTGCAAACCCCAGGATTCCATAGGATGTTGAACGTGGAATAAGAACACTATAACAATGTAGTGCGGAAATGGCCTCAGCGGGAAGTCCTGGAGAACTTTCAGGCGGGGAGGGTCTCAAGGCATTCAAACCGGGCGCTGGATTCGAATTCTTGGCCCGGAATTGTCCAAAAAAAGACCATCCGCCGACGCCCAAGCAGCCGAACAGATGTTTTATTACTCTAGTATCTGTAAAAGTATATATTGGCGGCAAGCCCTACACAAAGCGTTTCTTTCTCCATTACTTATTTTTTTTTTAATCTAGACCAAGACTGACCAAGAGTTCTGGAGAACTCGTAAACTGGCGCGGTTTATGGTTAGCCCTAATAAAAGACATTGAGCAACGATTTCTTTTTAATCCTATCCATATCTGCTCAGATGGAAATCTCAGGCCTCTCCTCAGTTTAATTCGGAGTGTGCAACCCTAACGTGTATGCTTAAGGTTGTGGTGAGAACTGAGGTGGAGGTGATTTCCAGAAAACGCGCAGCAGTGTTTCCTTAAGGGTAAGAAGACATAGGATCGTTCTTTCGCCAACGAAGGGGATTTTAGAGCTGGAGGAGTGACTTGAGGATCGAGCCCTAGAGCGCTCAGCAAGACTTGATCCTGAGTAGACAAACCTGCAAAACGGACAGAGGGGGAGAAATCCTTGCCTCTGGCTGGAGCGTACCAAGGCCCCTTTACCGTGGTGAAACGAAATATGCCATTGAAGATGATCAAATCACGTTGACCCTTCCGTGTTTCTAAAATGCCTCGGCTTCCAGAGCATCCACATCGTTGGATCGCATTGGGCCGAGGCCGACGTTACGAACCAACACGCCAATCATCCAGAGCCAGGCCTTCTCCCAATACGTCTCGTCGGGAGTAAGAGTGGCTCAACAAGGGCTGACTCTATGGGAAAGGTGCTTACAAGGCAACGGTCTGTATTTCTCATTCAGGTGCGAGTCCCTCCTCCGTTCACGTGGAGCAGGATTGGGATCCGAAAATAGGGGCGCCCCCCAAACCAAACTGGATGCAGTCTCTGAGAGGCAGCGCGGTGTAGTGGTTTGGATAGGACTCTGGGAGACTCCAGTTTGAATCCCCCTTGGGCCACAGAGCCCCGCCCCCGAGTGGCCTCGGGCGTGTCACAGTCTCTCAGCCTAAGAGGAAAGCAGTGGCAACCCTCCCCAGAGTAAATCCTGCCACGAAAACTCTATGAGAGCGTCGCCACAGGTCGGAACTGACAACGCTGCTCTCAAGATGTCTTGTTCCCTGCGAAGAAAAGGCACCTCGGGCTTGCGGGAAGGTTTAGGGTACAGAAGGCAGCAATACTTTCCCTCCACCTGGCAGGTGAAATGAAGCCGCCATACCTCGATGGATTTCCTTCCTTCTCTTTTCTGCTCTCTTTCTCGAAATTCGAGAGGCCTCCGATGAGTTTTAAAGCTTCTCAGCTTTCTGATCTCCCTCTTCCTCCACTCTGCCTTCGGGGGCTCTGATGTATCAAAGCGATGTGCGTTTAAGAAAGAAAAGAAAAGAAAAGAAAAGAAAAGACGAATATATATATTTTTTTAAAAAAAAATGAGAGTGCCTCCGAATGTCCTCTCAACTAACTCTCCGCTTTCCGGACGCGCACGTACTTATAATTAAAAATATCTCAGCACACCACGGGAAAAAATCTGGTTTTGAACCGTCTGTCCCCACCAAATATACGTTTACACATTCACGATCCTACACGGTGTAGCCACGGAGTGTGTGTGTGCGTGCAAACGTTGCATTGAATAAGAGCTCTATTTGTTTTCCTCCACCTCCCATGACAAATTTCCCCAAATTTCTAGCATCGTGGGGACTTAAAACCTCAGGTGGGCATTTTGAAAGGAGAATTTTAGCGTCCAAAGGAAAGGAGGCAAGCCACCAAGGAAATGCGAACGACCGCAAATGTAAGAGCTTTTGGAGACTGAAGGGAAATTTCATCGGGGGAAGGGATTCGCATTTGCGGGGGACAAATAAGGTACATCCCTGCAGGTACTCCCCCGACAATCTATTACGTCTTCCCCGGAAAAGCAGCCAACGATTTTCTCGGGTGGGGGGTGGGAAAGGAAGGGTTGGGTTCTTAGAGGAACCACGCCTTGTTCTGTTTCGAGGTTTCACTTTAATTATTCTTATAATTTATTAGTAGTCATTTTTTTAAAGAAAGGCATCATTCATAACACTTCTCTTAGTGAGCCAGAGATCCCCAAAGCGTCAGGAAAACCTCCAGATGTGGGTTGTTGTTTTTCCTGAGTTTCCACACCTATTTTATCAGTTCCTCTCTTCACTCTACTTCCCCCCCCCACCCCTCCATAGGGTCTTCGTCAACAATGAGTAGCTCATAGGGCAGCCCTGTGCGTGTTTACTCCAAAGTAAATCCCGCGCCGCTCACTGGCACTTACTCCCAAGTCATTTGGTCTAGAATTACAACCTAGTTTAACGATTCCCCCTTTTCTGCTTTATAATACCGTACCATGCCTTGTTGCGCAGTTAAAAGTATGTGTGTGTGGGGGGGTTTCTAAACCTTTTAAAGGCAAGGCAGAGCAATAAAACAGGGCAAGGTGTTGAATTAACTATATCACAACTCAGCTCAGGAGCCCCAAAACCTCACCTCTTCAAAGGCATCTAATACTTACAGTTATTATAACTACTTTGGAGAGGAGTCTGGTTTGCTTTCTGTAGGGAAAGGGATAGAAACATATTCCCACACAGCTAATTTTTATGTCTCTTATATCTTAAGAGTATTTAATGCAACATTAATATAGGAAATTAATATTAATTTCTAGCCACCTTGTCCCCGATCTCCGGGAAAAAGAAACAGGAACAAAAATATTTGGACTGCAATGCTGTACTGTTATACCTCACTTCTTCCCCAATATTGGGAGTTATTTTGGTGGCTACTTGCTTTGCAGCAAACTCCATGGAAAAAAAATGAGACTTATTTCGGAGTCTGAGACATAACTGATTTATTCTTCTACAGGAGACAGGGCGCTACGATTCCCGTTTAACTGCCATGGCAACATCCTATGGAATCCTGGGATTGGCACAGGGAGGGGGGGTAGAATTCTCAGCCGGAGAGCTCAAGAGACCTCACCAAACTACAAACCCAAGGGTTGCACAGGATGCAGCCGGAGCAGTTAAAGGGGAATCATAACGCTGTAAGTGCATAGTGTGGACGGATTGTTGATCAAGCCCCGCTGAGCTCATCAGAACTTGCTCCTGTGTAGACACATCTGAAAGTGTGGACGGGTAGAGGAATCCCTGACTTTGGTTAGAGAATGCCAAATGTTAGCAATAGGCAGTGGAGTTCACAGCCAAGAAAGAATACATTTGGAGGAGAGAATTACATGCACCAGCAGGTGCATACCAGCAGGTCCGAGTCCGGGCTAAAAGGCGATTAAACAATAGAAAAGGAATGAGGAAAAATAATTTTCTTAAATAAAAAGATGGTAATAACTCCGAAGTCACTCGTTTCATTTCTTTTCTTGGAAAGTTATGGCTGACCATAGAATAGCAAAACAACAACAACGTTTTATTATCTATCTTACCTTTCCCCCAAAGCTGGGACTCAAGATGGCTAGCGTTATGTTTCAGTTACTGGAAAGGTGAAAGATGTGTGATTTGTGTTTTGTGTTTTGAACGAATGAATGGTGTGCACTCCGATTT
The DNA here is from genome assembly GCA_948472985.1 of Iguana delicatissima. NCBI lineage: Eukaryota > Metazoa > Chordata > Lepidosauria > Squamata > Iguanidae > Iguana > Iguana delicatissima. The sequence goes on along the minus strand of CAOKZL010001871.1, from coordinate 80,971 downwards.
ATTTATTTTTTAAAAAAATTGGGCGCGTGTGCAATCAATCTCCCTTTATATTGGGACAATTGTCCTTGGCTTTAATGAGTTTGCCCCAATGGAATAAATCTCTGAGATCTACCAGCTTCTGCAAACAATTTTGGCTGCTATCCTGTATGTCATGTCTGTTGACCTCCCCGGACTTGCCTCTGAGTAGACATAAAGCACTGTGCTGCTGGGTGAATCGCTAACTCTGAACCAGCTCCTAAACCTATTCACATCCTTTTCATTTCAGACATTACATTTTCTGTGTTTTTAAAACGAGTGTGTACGCACTTTACCAGACTTGGCTCCCGATTCCGGGTCTCTAAGGCTATTTCCGCACTAAACTGTTATAGCGCTATTATTCCACTTGCAACATCCTATGGAATCCTGGGTTTTGCAGTTTCGGGAGGGGATGTTGCAAGTGGAATAACAGCACTGCAACAGTCTAGTGCAGAAATGGCCTGAGAAACACCTCTTCTACGGTAGCCCATCAGTTGTGGAATGCCCTCGCCCTGGAAGACCCGGTTGGCACCGACGGTGGCATCATCTCAGTGCCAAGTCAAACAGTGCCTTTTTATTAAAGCCTTCGCACCTTATCCAGGTTGCACAAACCCACTAGTTTGGATTGGTTTAACTGGCTTTAATTGTTTTTTTATTGTTTTTTTTATTGATCAATAAAAACATAGCGATAGTGTTAACATTCATTCCACCACAAGAGAAAAAAGAATTATGCATTATTACATGCAACCAAAATTCACTTGTTTCAATCTACATTTTAACCGATGTATTATTTGTTTTGTTTCTGTTTTAGCCTTCGTCTTTTAAAAATACTGTTGTGATTTAGTGTTTTAAATTGATTTTATTTTAAGGTGTCCTGGGATCTTCGGATAGAGGGCAAGATATCAATATTTTAATTAAGAAATAAAATAATTTTTTTTAAAAAAATATATAAAATGGATTGGAGTCCCTTCGGAGTCACTCCTTCCAGACGCTAAAGCTGTGTCGCTCCGAGTTCAATGCCAAGATAGAAAAGGCGAAGGAAAGGGATTTTGTTTTGCCGAATGGGCGGGACTGTGTTTTGGAAGCAAGGCGCGTCGATGCGAGGGAAAAGATGGCAAGTTTTGTGAAGGACGCTGCGGTACAGTAACTTGAGACGCAACACGGTGTTCCAGAACTGAAGGGCGAGCCAGAAAAAGCAGGCGCTGCGGTGTAACCCGGCCAAAGCCAAGCGCAAAAACTGATCCCACCGACTGGAAGAGGGACAGGTGATTCTCAGAGCCGAGCACGCGTGGCTCCCCTTATAGCCAACTGGTCTTGGGGGGCGCGGGGGTGTCTTCAAGTCTCTGTCGACTTTATGGCGCCCCCTCCCCCGAATTTCCCAGGGTTTTCTTAGGCGAGGAATACTCAGAGGTGGTTTTGCCAGTTCCTTCCTCTGCCATAAAGGCCATTTCTGCACTACAACACAACACTCTTATAGCGCGATGATTCCACTTTCAACCTCCTATGGAATCCTGGGGTTTGCAGTTCCGGGAGGGGCCGGCCGGCCCCTCCCGGAACTGCAAACCCCAGGATTCCATAGGAGGTTGAAAGTGGAATCATCGCGCTATAAGAGTGTCGTGAGGTTATAGTGCGATTATTCCACTTTCAACATTTTATGGAATCCTGGGGTTTACAGTTTAGGGAGGGGCATTTTTAATTCTCAGCGTTTGGCCTTAGTAAACTACAAACCCCAGAATTCCACAGGATGTTGAAAGTGGAATAAGTGCGCCATGAGAGTGTAGTGCGGAAATGGCCTAAGTGAAGCCACAACCTTTCAGTAGATGGAGGCAGGGTTATACCGTGTATTGTTTTTAATGTTCTTGAAACTTTCTCTTGCTTTGGGCCTTCCTAAACTGCAAACCCTAGGATTCCATTGGATGTTGAAAGTGGAATGATCGCACTATAACAGTCTAGTGTGGAAATGGCTATAAGAGAACTGATTTTAGGTCAAACGCGCAAAACAGGACCGTATTCCTTCATTTCAGTCAAAATTTCGTCTGAAGAAATTTCTCTGCTTTGCCTCTTTGTTTCGCGTTTTTTAAAAATAAATTAATGTGAAAACATGTTGCGTTCGGTGCAACAAATAAACAGTATAATTGTATAATTATTATGCCTGCCTGTGTATGTGGGTGCGCGCGTGTGTCTCCAAGTTTCGTGACAACTTAGGTGATGTCATGAATTTCCTAGGATTTTCATAGCCAAGCAATGCTCAGAGACGGTTTTGCCAGTTCCTTCCTCTGAAATATAGTCCAGGGCACCTGGTACGCAGTGGCGGTCTCCCATTCGACCACTAGCCAGAGCCGACTCTGCTTACCTAGTAAGATCAGACGAGGTCTGGTGCCTTTCGGTGCGTTATAATTATTATACATAAAAATAATATATAATTTATTATATATGATTGGGGGTGGGACAGATCGTGCAGGCAAGCCCATAAAGAAACAGCCCACTAAAATCCAACAGCAGGTAATTCAGACACATCCATGGTAACAAAGTCGAGCTCAACAAAGCCCAAATCAGGTCTCCTTGGGAGTAACTGAATTAAGTGGGACTCGCTTCTGTGGAGACGTATTCTGCTGCTACCTTCCCCATGCTAAAATATACACTGTCCGGTAGCTGCTTTAGGGAAATCCAACGGTTTTTGCAAGCGGGGATCGGATTGCAAGACTTCCACGCACCACTTTATATATTGCTTCAGAGTTCCTCTTGGCTTGCTATTCTTTTTCCTGTTTTTCCAAATAGTATATTTTTCATAAACAGGTTAAACACTCGTTGTCGTCCGACTTGTTAAAACCGAAGCGCCTGGGTCACACGCACCCCCGTTTGGGACAGTGCGGTGTGTCCTTGCGTTCTTTTTTTCCATTCGTTATTCTCTTTTTTTTTTTTTTCTGTAGGGACGATCAAAACGAGGGATGATCTAATCCGGACTTCAGGCAAAGCGAGACCAGGAGTAGCTCCTACCCAGTTCATCATTCCAACCGGGAAACATCTCTGCATATTAATTCGGGTTCGCCTAAGAGGAAGACACAATTATCACAATTCGAAGCGCCTTCGCATCAAGCAAAGAGAGGGACATGGTCCAGAGCCAGGGTGGGGGAGCGGTTTGACTAGGACATCGGAGACCAGGGCTCGAATCCCCGCTCAGCCCTGGAACGCCACTGGACGTCGTTCGGCGAGTCACACTCTCTCAGCCTCCGAGAAAGGCAAAGGCGAAGCCCCTCTGAACGAATCTTGCCAGGCAGAAATCGTCTTCAAGGCTTTCCAGGCGCACAATGGCCATTTCCGCACGAGACTCTGAGGCCCTTCCCTAAACTGCAAAGCCCAGGATTCCGTAGGATGTTGAAAGTGGAATAATAGCACTAGAAGAGTCCAGTGCGGAAACGGCCAATAACAACAACTAGTGGGGCTTGATTTTCAGCGCCCCGAAAGGAGGCGGAGGAGAAGATGCCAGCCTGCCAAACTCGGCTCTGCGACAAGTACAGAAACAAAGAAAGGTCCCGATCCTCCGGGAAGGGCTCCACCGCCGGTGGCGCTGAAAGGAAGGGAGAGGCTCTTCACAAAACTCTCCTTGGGTTCCTTTGGGACGGTTCCGTGGTCTCAGTGTTGGACCAGGACTCCAGAAGACCAAGGATGGAAGCCCCGCTCGGCCATGGAAACCCACTGGGTGACTTTGGGGAGGTCACACTCTCTCAGACTCAGGGGGAGGCACTGCCAGATCTCCTCTGAAAATACCTTGCTAAGAAAAAAAATCGTAAGAGAGGGTGGGCATAAATCAGAGTCAACCTGAAGGCACATAATAGCAAAATACTGTGGAATCCGAGGCACAATCAGGAAGTATATTTTTTGGTGGTGGGGGGTGGGAATCAAGGATCAAGGGTAAGTAGCTGGAGTACATTTCAAACAGACCCTTATACCCAGCTTACACACTTCCTGCTCCCCCCCCCGCAATTCATTTATAAATAAACTTTTGAAAGAAAGAAGAGATGAGGGACAGAAAACACATTACCCTCCAGAAGTTAATGGAACTGTAAGCAGATTTTCATAGCATCCTTTAAAATTATATATATGTGTGTTTGTGTGCACTATTATTAACATTTATTTAGTTTTCTGATTGCCAGTGCCTTTTTTTTTTTTTGCGGAATTTACACAAAAGTAGACCCACCAGGTGAACCAGCTGTGGTTTGCATGTTGAGCTAGGACTCTGGACTCCAGAGTTCAAATCCCCCTTGGCTGTAGAAAGCAGAGGGAGTGACTCTGGGGAGGTCACACTGTCTCAGCCTCAGAGGAAGACAACGGCAAACCTTCTCTGAACAATTCTTGCTAAGGAAACCCCCTGATACCTTTGCCTTATGGTCCCCATAAGTCCAGAATGACTTGAAGACACACAGATTCATCACATAATCTGTCTAGGACATTGTCCCCTGCAAGGTCCTACAGTTTCATCCATGTGCAATTTAATCCTGTAGACAAAAACCATTAGGAATCCATTGACTTTCGTTGTTGCTGTTATTTATCCACTGTTAAACAACTTTTATTTTCAAAATCTCATCTTCTTTTCAAACAAAGCCTGATTCAAGGAAGAAGATTTAGATACTCTTCTTTTGATGCCATACACAGAAATCTGCTTATGGAGATTACAGTACAGAGAGAGAAGAGAGGACTCTCTGAAGAAGAAAAGTGTGCTAAATATAACATGGTTATTTTTTTTGTTATTGCTATTTTGTAATTGTAATTGTTTTTTTATTACTGTTATTTTGTAATTGTTATTGTCAACTTTTTAAATTTTAGTCCAGCATATTTGTGAAATGTACAGGATACACATGAGAACATTTCAAAACTGTAATTTGTATTATTTGAAGCATAGTGTCTCTTGCCTAGTTCTATGATAGTCAATGTAAGCAATGTAGTTTTCAGCAAAAGTAAAACACAGTAAGGCTGCCCCTCACTTTTCCTATATATACAGTATAAAGATAAAAAAGAATCCTTTAGCCTTGAGAGTCTAAGAAAAAAATCCCTTTACATCTTTTTACATTGTAACAGACTAATATGGTTATGTCTTTGAATGTTACTTTTCAAATATATGCATAAAGTTAGCTTTGATCCTGTAGTATATTGATATAACCTGTTTTTGGACAACATTCAGACAATCTAGGCATTGTTGGAAGTCTCCAATATCTTGCATGACATTCCAGTACCTTGCATAATATACCCATGCAGCTACAATTAGATATGACACTTGATACGCCAAAGAAACATCCTTTGTAAAAGTTCATTTAAGACCTTTAAAAGAAAAAAAAAGCTTTTATTTTTTTTTAAAAAAAATTGATACCTTGTCGATATGTATGGGAACCTTTCTCCAATACTTTGTAATTTACATATATTTTGAACATCCACCACACATGCAAAACAAGCAAACAAAACAGCAATGCAAGTGTTTTAACTGGAGGAGGGTGGAAGCAAAGGGATCTGTTTCCCTAACTTTGAAACAGCTCTGCTTTAGCTACTTAAAAAGGAGAAACAAAGGTAGGGAGAAGAAATATAGCAACACCTTTAAACTTAGCTGTTTTTCTTTTCTTTTAAATTTTTGCAGGAGCTTCCACAGATATAAATCCACTTGTTCTGAAACAGCATGGAGTGGTACAACTGCATCCAAAGAACTGGATTTATATCCATGGAAGCTCACGCAAAAATTAAAAAACAGTTAGCCCTAAAGGTGCCATCACATTTCTTGCCTCTTTCCTTCCTCCCTTCCTTCATCACGCAAGACACTGACACAGATAATTCTTTGAAAACTTCCTTTAGCTGCTTTTTTCTCAGAAGACTCAAAAGGGAGACTTGCATGGTGGAATGCAGAGAGAGTTAGGAAATATGGCTTTTCAATTATTTTAAGGCATGTCCAGAGTCAGGAGAAATTATTTCTTTAGACTACAACTCTCAATATCTTGGAACTGAAGTCCCCTGAAGTAACTGTTCCAAGATCTTGACATAGAATGGGCAGTGGAGAAACTGAGTAGGCATTTGCTCTGGATGTGGAGTGGGCAGTTCCCATGGGGACAGAATTGATTCCTATCAGGGAACCAACCAGGGACAGCAGAAGTGACCAGGAGGGTGTGTTCACTTGTGATTGAATGTCTACTCCTGCGTTAAATGGTTTCTCTATTATTGCTCCTATAATTCAGACACTGAACTATGTGTCTTTGCATCCTGTATGAGAACAACAAGGCCTAAATACCTAGAGCAGTGGTTCTCAACCTGTGGGTCCCCAGATGTTTTTGGACTTCAGCTCCCACAAGCCCTGAGCATTGACCATAGTGGCTGGGGCTTCTGGGAGCTGAAGTCCACAAACATCTGGGGACCCACAGGTTGAGAACCATTGACCTAGAGGCAATGAAACCCATCTGATCTTGGTAGCTAAGCAGGGTCCAGTGGGGGAGCTTAGCATGAGCTGGGTTGGGGGGGACAGAGGGATGGGTTGGGGCTACGGAGCATGCGGGCAGGGCCACTGCACATGTGGGTGGAAAGATGGCACCTATGGGTGGGGTTACAGTGCATGTGGGTGGAGCGACAGCACATGTGGGCAGGGCTACAGCACACAAGGGGGCAAGCAAGGAGTGGCACCACCCCCAAAAAAGTACCGCCTATGATGCACCCCCCATCACCCCCCCATCCCTATGCCAGTGGCAGGGTCAACCCTGGTTAGTGTTTGGATGGGAGACTTTGAATGAATACTAGGTGCTGTAGGCTATATTTCAGAGGAAGAAAATTCCAAAAACACCTCTGAGTATTCCTTGCCTAAGAAACTCCTATTAAATTCATGCAGGTCGCCATAAATAGACAGATGACTTGAAAGCAGGCAGGCCAGCACAAGCCCATACACACACACACACACACACACGAAAACAACCATACAACCATTGCTTGAGGTTATTCTTGGATTACCTCTGGCCATAAATTTCCTGGTTCGTAGAAAACCGTCCAGAAGAGTTTACAGATTCACCTTACTGACCTGCCGCAAGTGCTGCTGAATTCGTGTTCACAAAGTGATTTGAAAGCTTTGCATTATGCAGATGACATGTATGGTTTCCTCAACTCACTGCATGTTATCGCTGGATCCTGTTGTCACTGACATCACTGAAGCCATGAAAAGAAGGGATTGATAAAAAGCAGAAAGATTTTGGCCATAGAGAAAGCCTAGAAGAAATCTGAGAGCATAGACAAAGATTACGGAAGTTACTTTTGGGGCTTAGAGCTCCCAGAACCCCCCAGCCAGCACTCGGAGTGGCTGGGGGAAATGTAGGAGTTGCAATCCAGAAAAAAAAAAATCTGGGTGGTGTAGTCCATTACTTTCTTTTTTGCACTACAGTAGCTGTGATTCCTTCCACAGGTTCTGAGTTTTCAAAAAAGACAACATTTCCACAAGTTTCCCTGAAAAAAATCCTACAGCATGCAGTACATGAGGAATATTGGGGGTGAGCCAAAGCCACCAGCATCTGCCTTGGTGGAAAATTAAGTCCTTGGATAGTGATCTAGTGCTAATACATATTTTCGTCTTTAATCCCTCTACTTCCTACAATTGGTTTGAAATGTGCCTGAGAGCGATAGGATGGGAAGCGAGAAACTGGGAAACAACAGGTATGGGAATACCTAGGGATCTATGCTTAATGTTCTCCAGAAGTTTCCAGGAAAACATTTCAATTTTAAGTTTGGTGGAGGCTGATTTTTTTTTTTTTAAAAAGAAAACCCTGTGTAATAATATGGTTTATATTGCATGAAACACACCCTGGCTGTCAATCAAAACCAGCCCACTTTGGTCAAGAAGAATCAGGGGTTTTGTTTCTAAAACAGTAATGAAGAGGCTTGAATGGCAAACATCTGCTATGGGGGCTCAAAACTCGTCCTACAGCTGCTGGGATCACCAAAGGCTGCCTTGTCTGGTTAAACCTATTCCAACATTTCTCCCTAGGAACATGAGATGTGGGGATGGAGAGAAAGCAAAGGATAAAGAAAGTGTCTCTTTAGGGAAGGAAGGTGGCAAAAACGTCCTTCACTGAGGTGGCTGGAGCGAAGGACCAGCAGCATGAGAAAGTCACTTCATGAACTGGATGATAAGTGGTATGGAAGAACCTGCAGGCTTCTGACTGTTTTTCTCTCTTGGAAATCTGTCTGTCTCTTTCACGTCACTGCCCTCTGCACTCCAAGTGAAGCAGATAACATTGACCTGTCCCCAGTAATAAGGCAGGGCTTCGAAAGTTTATTGCTCTGGACGCAGTTCTCAGAATCTTCTGACCACAGTTCTGAGGGTTGTAGTCCACAAAGGAACTTTTGTCCATAGGTAGAGCTCAGAAGAGCATAAAGATTATAGGCAGAGCTTTTAAAAGTTACTTTTCTGAATCACAGCTCCCAGAATCTCTCAGCCAGGGCAATTCTGGGGGGGGGGAATGACATTTCCAAGTTGCGTCAAAGAAAAAAAAAGGTTTAAATCCTTTCAGTTTGGCAAAAAATATTAACAAGGAGAAACAGACAAGCTAAGAGAGGCTGCAGCAGTTTGCTTTTGCCTGAGCATTGTGGGAAAGATCCTGCCCTCCTGTTCTCTCACCCCACTGAATTTAACTGAGTGTGAACTGCATCAAATGAAGTAAGCTGAGGACAAAGGGAGAAAGTGGGAGGAAGAGAAAGAAACAGGGTCATTTTAAAGCTGGTGAAAAAGTGAGATAACAGGATTAATCAGGACCATTCCTTCCAAACTGGGACAGTTTGAGGCTATGTGTAACTAGCTTATACCCCATTGATTTCAGTGGGTCTGTTCTAAGTAAGGCTATGTCTAGCTCCAACCCTCTGATCCTGCCAAACTCCACCCAGCCTAAGGATGTTGGAAATAACTTTGGACTGACTTTGCCTTGGTTTAACTCTATGCTGGCTTTGCAGTTGCGTCCCTTACCTGGTGAGGTTTGGATCTGAAGTATCCTGGGGCCTTTCTGCATTACACTGTTATTGTGCTATTATTCCACTTTCAACATTTTGTGAAATTCTGGGATTTGTAGTTTGCTGAGGCCAAAGAACTGTCTGGATGATAATTCTAAAGGCTCCTCCCTAAACTGCAAACCTCAGGATTCCATAGGGGGTTGAAAGTGGAATAGTAGCACTATAACAGTGTAGTGCAGAAAGGCCCCTGGTTCCCCTCTCATTTTGCTACTTCTCTGCCCCTCCTCCCTGTTACTGACTCTTCTTCCAGCAGTTCCCAGCCAGGAGAACAGTATTGGATTGGTCTTATCTTTTGTAAAAATGCTCTTTCATTTTTTAAAAAAATGTTTTATATTTGATTCTCTTTCATTTATTTTCTATCTATGTTTTTCCACTATACGTGGTGCATATAAGAATTTAGTCACAGATCCAATAGATGCATTGAAGCAGTTGCTGGATGCTAGGTCTGTGTACATCTCATTGATGAAATGGGTTTATCGTTGACACTATCAATTGGATTTAGGCTAAGGTTCTCATGCTGTTCCCTGTTTTAGCATTAATTAAAAAGCAGTGGCGACTGGCAACACCCAATGGAAAGAATATAGAGAAGAAACAAAGTGTCAGGGTGTTGAGAAAGCTTAATTATTTTGGAAAAATATTGGAAAAAGATTTTTTTTTTCAATGTCTTGAGACTTTGGCCATTTCCACCCTATGCTGTTATAGTGCTATTATTCCACTTTCAACATCCTGTAGAATTCTAGGGTTTGTAGTTTCCTGAGACCAAAGAGCTCTCTGGCTGAGAATTCTAAAATGTCCCTCTCTAAACTGCAAACCACAGAATTCCATAGGATGTTGAAAGTGGAATAATAGCACTATAACAGTGTAGTGCAGAAATGGCCTTTGTCTCTCCTCTCTATATCTCTTAGCATGAATTAAGCCAGAAATGCTAGGCTCCAGCAAAGGTGCTACATCATGGGGTGGAAATCATGAAGCCCTCCAGATACCGTTGGACAGCAGCTGCTAGCATGGTTTGTGATCAACTGTCCTGGCTAGGACTGCTAGGAATTGTAATTGAACAACATCTAGAAAATCCCATGATTCTAACACAGGTTGTGGCAAGTACTATCACACGAAAACCCTGCTCCCTCCTTTATCTTAAATCACAAAGCTTTCTGAGTTAAACTACTCTAAGGACAGAAGAGGGAGGTGCGCTGATGATGATACAAGCACTAGCCAATAGGTGTTATCCAGAGTCAGCTGTGTGTGTATGGGTGCTGATTGTGCTAAAAACTTGTAGAACTGGAGTTCTAAGCTTACATTAGGAGATAGAAAAGGTGTACTTGTGTTTGAGATAGCAAGGATGCTTTCATCATCATTCTCCCTTGAAAGCATGTTATATCTGTCTTCACCTTTGCAGAAGCTGGCAACCAAGCAAGTTTAGGAAGCAATCGGCCAGATCAGCTAAATGTTGATGATGTAAGACAGATAAAGCCTTTTTTGTGGCAGCTAATGTAGGTGTGTCCAGTGGTGGCTCCTTTCTGGCTGGATGTATTGCTGCTCATTAATTTTTTATCTGAAAAAAAATATTTCACCCTTTGTGGATGCTTAGGGACATTCTTGTAACTGGAAATATAACTGACAGTCAGTTAAGCTGGATTCTGAATGCTCGTGTATTAGGAAGCACAGCCAATTGTCAGGAATGATGGGAGGTACAATTAGATAGCCTGTATCTCCCAGTATGAGCCTGTTCGGATTCCAAGACCCTGTTCCAGGCCCATCAGCTTCACAGGTAGGCTTGTTGGGTAAGTAAGACAGGGCCTTCTCGGTGCCTGCCCCTAGGCTTTGGAGATCCCTCCTTAGGGATGCTAGAATGGCCTCCTCCCTGCTGTCCTTTTATCATCAGGCAAAGACTTTTTTTTTTAATTCCCACAGACCTTTAGAACTAAAGGTTTTTAGAGGAATGGTTTTTAGGAGTTTGGTATATTGCTTTAAACTGTATGGTTTTTCATTTTTTAAGTTTATAAATCATTTTAATATCCTCAACAGTTTAATTCTACTACAATGTGGATATTGGTATGTTTTCAACTATAATGTAATTATACTAATTTGTAAGCTGCCTTGAGTCTCAGTCTTGGGGTATAAACAGAGATCCAGTATGGTATAGTGGTTTGAACATTGGACTATGACCCTGGAGACTAATGTTCAATTCCCAGCTCAGACATAGAAACACATTTGCCTCATAAGTTGGAAACTACTTGAAGATGCACAATGTAAATAAATAAATGATGATGATGATGGCGATGATGATGATGACAGCTGGAATCTTATTGGGGAATTCCGTCTTTGTAAGTGGACTTATGTCTCCAGGAATAAGAACTGGGCAGTTCTGTGACGTCTGTATCCAGTGGAGGGATGCTGTTACTTTACAATGTGGCAGAGCAAGGAAAGTGACCATTGTAGAATGGGACCAATACGCAAGGGTCCTGACGCACAAGTCTTGGTCCTTTCCACACTAGACTGTTATAGCACTCTTATTCCACTTTCAACCTTCTATGGAATCCTGGGGTTTGCAGTTTAGAGAGGGGCATTTAGAAGTCTCAACCAGAGAGCTCTTGGGCCTCAGTAAACTACAAACCCCAGAATTCCACAGGAGATTGAAAGTGGAATAATAGCACTATAACAGTGCAGTGCAGAAAGGCCCTGGGACGTAAAAGCAACTGAGAAAGTGAAATGGTAGAGGATTAGTTAAGGCAATCCCTGCCAAATTGGGAGAGTTGGAGAGTATGCAATTGTGTCAAAAGACTTCGGCACCCAAGTCTAACCTCAGCTGGCTGGCCCTTCCCTAAACTACAAACCCCACGATTCCGTAGGATGTTGAAAGTGGGCCAAGAGCGCTATAACAGTCTAATGCAGAAAGGGCCCTTGTTGTACATCACTAACAAGGTTTGCTTAGGATCTCTGTTACATAGCTAAGTATACACAAAATTATGTAACACAGATGGTGATGCAGGATTCCAGTAAGTAATGACAATGATAATGGTCCACAAACAATTGAAAGACCATAGATTGCCAACCTTTGCCTTCAAATATGGTGGCAAAAACCACAGTGAACAAAAGAGAAAAGACCACCTTTCGAATTCTGTGATGCTCCTGCAAACACATTTCTTAACCAGTACCTTTCAGTATGAGGGCAATCTGGGGGCTGCTGTGGTGGTTATGTTTATCTTTTGGAAACAGATCCTCTTTGTAAATCCTAATACCTCACAAATCTCTACGAAAGTGTTCTCATTCTTGTTTGTTTTTCTTGCTATAACTCTTCACCTTGTCCCACAGTGTGAGAAAAATCTAATTTGCACCTGCCAAAAGGAAACTGCCTTTCCTGGCTTATAGTCAAGAATATGCAGCAGCATCTCTGCAACGCCCATCCGAAAATGCGCACCACCCGGTAAACATCTCTCTAAATATTTTCAGCTTTGCCCATGTTCTTGTTTTGTTCAATTTGAAGTTGGACTCTGTCCAATGTTGCATGGTTCATAATGTCTTAAATAGTATCTAGGTGACATCTGATATTTAAATGTGATGAGGCCGTCCCAAGGTGCTTTGCTGCCTCAGATGAAGTACAAGGTGGCTCCCCTTCATGTAACATGTACAGAAGTTAGCAGAGTTGGAGGAGAGTGACCAGAACTCTGTAGCTCCTAGAACTCCACACCTAGCACGGCGTATCCTCCAACTGTCCCAACTGGGCAGGGACAATCCCAGTTAATCCACTTGTCCAACTCTTTTTAAAATGTCTTATTTTCCTCACCTCCTTCCACTTCCCCTTTTGTCCTCAGCTTCTTTCAGTTGCTGCAAACTGAATTCAAAGTGCAAAAGGAGTTTGCATTCAATTAATTCAACAGAAGAGAAAGGAGAGGAAAGGATGAAAGCTTGTCCTTCCCAGCAGGCTCAGGCAAAAGCAAACTGCAACAGCTTCTCCTAGCTTGTGTGCTCTTCATCCATAACTTCTGCCATCTTGGCCATATTCTTGTTGCTTGGCCGCACATGTTCCAGTTTCCATCTGTGAAATGTTGGAGGGTATGGAATGGCCAGTGACCATTAAGGATGAGGGACTCTTGGCTTTGTCATCCAAACAGTCGCTTCCCCAAGCTCCCAAGCAGCCTAACTAAAGGAAGAACAGAGCAAGCCACGGGACACACTTAGCTCTGTTGTCTAACATCTTGTTGTCACCATCCCATCCGTATCTCTTTATTGTTTTCTTTCTTTTTATTGATAGTTTAACTGCACTTTTAAGTTTTGTATGATGTGAATTTTTAGCTGTATTTGTTCTAACTCTTGTAATCTACCTTGAGTCCTAAACTGGCGGGGGGGGGGAGAAGGGAGAAGATGACCTGTTATCTGAAGTGACTCTTGCCTAACAGTTGATGAGACCTACAGGTGAAGAGATGAACACCCGCCACATCCAGCACCCCCTTTCCTGCACTAGCCAACTAGATGTTGCTGGGATGCTGACCAGAAGGATGTGTAGCTCTCCCCTGCTAGATGCCTTCCAGTAGGCATGGTTTTCCTTGGCATACTGTTTCTGAACATGGAGATTCTACTTAGCCATCTTATATTCTAAGAGAACATTGCGTGTGGATCTTTATAAGGCCACAACAGTACCATTCTCACAAAAGAGGAAGCATAGATTGGGTGGGGGAAATGACTATTTTGGACTAAAGTATTGAAAACAATGCCCATTGCTACATCTTGCAGCCATGAATTCCAAAATGTATGTTGCATGAAGAAGTGCTTTTCTCTGTTTGTTTTGAACTTCATGGAATGAATCTCAGTTTTGTTCAATGACCTCTTCTTCTGGTGCTGAGAGTTAGGAAATGGTACCTCATCTTTCTCTACACCAGCCTTCCCCAATTCCAGATGTGTCAGATTCCAACACTCATCATTCAGTGGTGGCCATTTATCATTTTATACCAGGAATGGTAGAACACATGGATCATTAGAAAGTTTGGCCCTCCAGCTCCCATCACTTCTGCTTCCTGTCCATGCTAATTGGTATTGATGCAACTTGTGTTCCAGCAATATCTGGAGGCCTACAGTTATTTTGCATAATTTATTCTGAATATTTCATTCTGGATGTCTGAATTTATTTTGAAAGAGTATGCTGTTCTGCCCCAGTTTTTGTGGCATTGCTAGCCATGGGGGCAAGCTAGGAGAGATGCAGGATCTCAGGAGGAGAGGAAGAGAGAACGGTATCCATCACTTTCCCCTAGAGATCCTCATATAAAGCATCTTTTCTCTTTCTTACATATTGTTGTCTCCCTCCCCATAACAGCCAATTTCTTCCATTTGAGAAGGAAATTGTGGCAGTGTGCTTCACATCTTATGGGACCACAAAAAGGGTAGTTGTGGGGTATGTTGGTCCATGAGCTGCAGGTGACCATATATGCTCTGAAAGACTATCTGCCATAGAGTACTTATAAAATAAGATATTCTGTAATGAGCGCAGCTACCATATACTTATGGCTGCCAATAGGCTTTCTTGTTACTGTTCTCATAGAAAATAAGTGTGGATGCTCTGACAGGGTTGCTAGAGTGAAGACAATTACACAGAACACCTGTTTAGCAGTTGCTGCTTATCACCTGCCTCCATGGCAAGTCAGACTTTTGCAAGGGTTTCTCACTGTATTCTAATATCCTGGGGTATTTCAGAGGATTTCTTTTTGCAGAGAAATGTGTGGCTTTCTTGTGAAGAAGATATATTTTCTATGCAGAAAAGTTTTTGCACTGGAAATCTGGGCTTAGTGTTATTTTACATGGAAAAAAATATCTAGAACACTTCATGGCACTCAAATATAGAAACAATATTGCACAAAAAATATTTCTGCAGTTGAGAGAAATCTACAGAAATTATTCATCTTTGCATGGAGGGACAAAATGTTCAAGGATTTACATGCAAAGTCCATGCTTCCACTTGAAACTCCAAACCAAACAAACATAGAGGGATGTGTTGCAGTTTCTGATACGGTTGGTCATTACAACTCAGTGAGAAACAACTGCAATTATTTCGGAACTGGAGGAATTGTGACTGTTCAAGGTCCAAACTGGAGGACCTTGTGAATTGCCTCACCCAATATTTAGCACAGATTTCATTAGTTTTGCTGAAGGTATCTTGGGACAACATTTCTGAGAGCTGCTATAGATGATAAAGGAAACATTACCAGTTAGAAATAAGTAGAGCAGATAGCAAGAAGGAATCTGTTCATCTACATTATGTTTGTGGTACCTAGGACTAAGCCTATTAAGTATCATGACCATTTCCGCACTAGACTGTTATAGCGCTATTATTCCACGTGCAACATTCTATGGAGTCCTGGGGTTTGCAGTTTTGGGAGGGGCCGGCCGGGGAACCCCAGGATTCCATAGAATGTTGCAAGTGGAATAACAGCGCTATAACAGTCTAGTGAGGAAATAGCCCATGGTTGAGATCCTAAATCAAGCAGGCTGAGCATAATGCTCTCCTCTCCCCCACCCCTACTATTCTGTGTCCACCATTTTTTCATAGGACACAAGAGGCTATTCTTTTGCACCCATTCCAAATCTCTCCCCACCACCGCCCTGTGCAGCAGTGAAGCCCTGGGGGTGGGGTGGGGGGCTGCTGGTACTGCTTACCAGTGAGTAGTGGGAGAAGCAGGGGAGCAAGTCTAATGATGCAGAACTGGGTCTGGCTGGTCTCAGCTCAGAGGGGAAGGAAATGGGAGTATGCTCACAGCTCCTGCTCCTTCTCCTCAGAGCTACATTATCTGTGTTGCCTTCCTAATCCTCCCTTTCCCACTGCTAAGCAACACCAGCAGCCCTTCCTGGGGCCTGACAATTATGGGGGGGCACTCACAAAGGGCTACAGAATAGCACCTTGCACTCCATCCAAAAAGAGATATATGCTCACATAAGCCACACTTATGCAAGTTGTGCATATCACTGAATACTGAATAATGAGACTTCCTCTCCCCACATATAAATTAGTTGGAACAGACTGGTAAGAAATATCGTAAATGCCTATCAATGTCCCTGCTCTGACTATGTTCCTCACATAGGGCTGGTCCCAAGCTCTTGTGGCTTTTGGGTTTGGGGTGAGTGAGATCCCAGTCAAGCCACCACCTCTGCAGGTTTGGCTCTTTTTCACATCAGAAAAATGGAAACATGCGGCACATCCACCAAATCAGCATCTTCAGGGAGACCTAATTACGCTAATTAACACCTTGCAACTGTACAACTTAACTGTGAGTCGGAAAGGGCCTCTCTTGCTGCTGTGGTGCCAGGAACTTATTAAGCCTCTCCTCAAAGTAAGTGGAGATATGTATTATCAGGCCCAGCTTGTAAACTGGTAATCTGAATCATGATGAAGCCACGAAGCATCTTGCCCACATTTAATTGCACAGAAGGGAAACCAAACTGGAGTCTTTGTGGAGGCTTAAACTGACTCATCATGAGGTCAGCTACCTGACAACTGCATGACACAGCCAGAGAAACGGAGAAGATAGGTCACGTTATATGACTCCAGCTCTCTCTAATGTATCTTTCAAACTTCTAGACCACTTCAGCACATGGGATAGACTTTAGTTAACTTTGACCTACTTTGCACAACATAGGACACACTGGGTCAATTGTTGCCCACTCACAACTGGTGCCTTCAATGGCCTTAATGTCAGCAGAGGTGGGAAATCTGCTCTGGGTTTTTGTCTGAATTTTAAAGGAGATATTCAAGGCATTTAACTCAACTCCTCAAATGGGTTCAACATCTTGGGTAATGCCTTTAAAGTTTAGACTAAAATCTGGAATGGATTTACCATCCATTGACATGAGAGCAATTGGCCACCACTCTAGTTACTCACATCAAGTTGGTATAAATGTTTCTGTAAAACTGTACGGGCCACAAAATCAAAAACTGAACTGAATCCCCACTGGAACTTCAACCAACCAAGCATTCATGTTTAGTATCAGAACTGAGTTCCAAGTCCTACCACAACCAAATACTTTCCTAATTTGCAGCTTCTCTGATGTAGTGGCCCCAGTCTGACCTGGATCCTTGTGTACTTGTCTTGGAACAGAGCATAGACATTTTACTTTTGGGAACTACAGCTCCCAGAAACCCTATGGACAAAATGGCCAGTAACCATGTGGGCTAGGTGATTCTGGCTTTTGTGGCCAAGTAATGTCACTTTCCTCAGCTTTGCTTAGGAGTGAGGAAGGACAAGTGAAGTTCAG
Organism: Iguana delicatissima; assembly: GCA_948472985.1. Classification (NCBI taxonomy): domain Eukaryota; kingdom Metazoa; phylum Chordata; class Lepidosauria; order Squamata; family Iguanidae; genus Iguana; species Iguana delicatissima. Next base: position 63,700 of record CAOKZL010001871.1, on the reverse strand, counting down.
TGATAATCCTAATGGCTGTATTTGGAACCTGAATGATGAAATAGATGGGCATTGTTTTGATTCAAAATTTAGATATAGGCCAGAATCCTGATGATGATGTACATTGTGTGTGCTTTTTAAATCATTGCACAAGGAGATATTTAATACCTTCTTGCACAATGATCACTCGCCCAAAGTCAACAGATGTTTTCAAAACTCAGCATGTCCCCAGGACCACTCAGTGGCCAGGGGAAGGTGAGGCAGAATATGGCTACACCTCTACAGGTCAGAGAAACAAATAAACATTGGCCTTCTGGATCTTCCACCACTCACTGTGCTTCTTCCTTCTCCCTCAGCAGTGTTTCTGAAGCATCCACAGGCTCACTAGAAATCTGTGATGAAGACATTTTTATTTTCCCCTGGCTGTGCAGCTGAACATGGCCCAGACAGTTATACCCAGTGGCCAATAACTGCCCATCAGGAGGGTGCTCTACCACTGAAAAGGTCCATTGTGCTGGGGAAGAAGAGAAACCCCAGTAGAACTCCCCCAGTATGCTGGTATGATAAGGTATCTTGAGCATATAAAGTCAAGGAAAAATAATGATTTGTTCATAGCTTCTGGATCTCCAAGAGGGAAGGCCAGATCCCTGTCTTTCTAGGTAGGCTGGGATTTTGATCGTGGTGAAAAAGAGGAATGGCACACGTAGGTATATTGGCACATATGTACATGCAAAGTAGTGTACCTTCATGTCAGAGTGGGAGTGATTCTGCTCTGGGTTTTAATCTGAACTTTCAAGTTGCTATTCAAGGTGCTGAACCTTATTCCCAAATTGGATTGTATTAGATATTGGACTGGATTATCTTGGCTAGCTCCCTTGAAGTTCACACTGAAACACAGAATGGATTCATTGCCTCACTGACAAGGAAGTACCCATCTGCAGCTGATCATCAGGAATATAGTAGCAAATATATAGGAATCTTTATTGCCCCCAGGATCACTCAGGGTGCCTACCTCCCAGAGGAGAAAACATGGGGGGTTGAGGTCATGAGGAGGCTGCTTTTCAGCCAAAGACATCCCCTTCACTTTGTTATGGCTCCCACAGCCATGGTGGGTCAATGAGCTTGTCCTTCTCATATCCACAGAGACACCTGCCTGACTCTGGCTTTTCACAAGGAGTCTATTCATAGCCTGTGAGCAGGTGGCATCCCAGAAGCTTAAGCGACTTTGACAGTCTGCCACGACTTCTGTCGGTGAGAAGCAGATTGGAGAGACTTGCCAGCACCATCAGGCATCCGTCTTCGTGAGCTGGCTTCCAGACAGGCGTCTTAATTTGCAGACCAATTTGGAGCAGACAGAGGCAAGCTTGGTTGGCTCTCCCTCCACTGCAGGGACTGTAGGTATGTAGCAGAAACTCTCTGAGGAAGCCTGAGAGGCTCTAAGAAACCCAGAACATTTTTTTCTTTTAACTAGGTCTCCCAGAATCCCCTAGTTATGTTGAGGATTCTGGGAACCCTAGTTAAAAAGTCACTTTTCCAATGTGTGAAAGCACTTTATGGTGCTTTCTTCTGACAACAGGTATGTACTTCCAAACTGGGGTCTATTTAGCACTACCTGTGCCCTGAATCCTGGTGGATAATTCCCACCAGAGCAGAGCCGTTTCATTTATTGTTGAATGGTAAGTCAACACACGGCCACGTCCAACCATTGGGAATCATTCTTTCCCTCTTCTACCTTTAAGTACTTTCATTTCTCAAAGGCAGAATGGGTCCCTGGCCAGGGTTTAACAATGGGGGAATGAGTGTGTTGTGTGCCTTCAAGTCATTTCTGATTTATGACAACCCTAGAGTGAGCCTACCACAGAGTTTTCTTGACAAGTTTTGTTCAGAGAGGGATTGCCTTTGCCTTCCTCTGAGGCTGAGAGAGTGTGACTTGCCTAAGGTCACCCAGTGGGTTTCCATGGCAAAGTGGGGATTCAAACCCTGGTCTCCCAGTGTCCTAATCCAACATTCAACCCACTACACCATGGCAGCTCTCAATGAGGGCATCACTCTCTCAAATAAGAATTCTGCCTCCAGCAAATTTTTCCACCGTGCAGTAGTTTAGAACCTCAGTTGAATGTTTAGTAGTAGAGCTGAGGCATCCAAAGAAAAGGTGGTCAGGCAAAGTGACTGAGGGAATGTGAACCCAGCAAATAGAGGAATTCTCATGTGAACAAATTTTCAATGTCTCGCTCTCTGCAATGCTAGAAATTTGGCAGCTGAAGGAAAATTTCATGGGATGGAAGAATTCTCCCTGCTCACTGGAGAGGATGGGAGTTTTAGTAGCACTGAGGCTGGAGATGGTTGGGGAAATGCCTTTGGTCTGAAAATTCTTCCCTCTTCCTTGCTGCTTCTTATGCCTGGAACTGTTGCCAAGAACAATAGAAGGGGAAACTGGGGGACAGTTTTGTGTGTACAGGTAGGGTTGCCAGGTGAAATAAAGGACAGGGATCCTGTACATTTAATGGTTGTTTAGAAGAGGAAGTTTAGCAGATGAAGTCTGAATAATAAGAAATCCCTCCTGAAATTCCTTCTTCTGTTATTAAAGACACAGGAGCTCTGTTCCTTCTTTTACCTATCAACCCAATCCACAGAAGACCTGTAGCTTTAATCTTTGGGCTTAATGCTTACTTCACTTGTCTAGAACCAGAAATTTTATGAAGAGGGCCAAAAAAAGCTAGTGTAGAAATTACAAAGAGATCATAAATACAGGAAGGGTGGCTTGATGTTTATTTATTAATGAATATATTAGTTACATTCATATCCTTTCTTTCCTCCAAAGAGCCCAAGGAAGCATCCATGGCTTCCCACTTGCCCCTTCTCTTCACAACAGCCCTGTCAGGCAGGGAAGGGTGAGAAAGTGACTGGCCCAGGGCCTTACAGTGAATTTCAGGGTTGAGGTGGGTCTTGAAATGGATTTTTCAAATCTCATGCAATGTTCTAGTTGTTTACCACATGGCTCTCCATATATTTAAAAATATTTCATTGAAAAAATATTCCAAACTGAGCATTTGACTGGAACGCAATTTGCAGCCATTTTCTTGCATCTCCACAGGTGAAAACTCAGTGCTGCATCCAATGGGCAGACTTGCTTTTCTAACAAAAGCTGCTGATAAGGGGAGAAGCCTGAAACTCCTCCATGCCCACAGCACTCACCTCAGCTCAATACGTCCGGGTACATTCCCTTAGTAACAAGCCTAAGTATACCTTGGTGAATTTCTCCTAAAGAAACAGCATTGGGCTGGGACTCTGGGAGACCATGGTTTAAATCACCACCCAGCCATGAATACCCACGGGGTGATCTCAGGGCAAGTCACACTCTCTCAGCCTTTAAGGAAGGTGATGGCAAGCCTTTGCCTAAATCTTGCAATGAAAACCCTCTAATAAGGTTGCCATAAATCAGAGTCAGTTTGAAAGCATATAACAATCACTCCTTTAATCTCTCATCTCTGATCTCTAATTGTTCAAGTACCAGCCCCTTTCCCACTACCACTTTAACTGTCATGGCTGCCTCCTTTTGAATACTGGGATTTGTAGTTGAGAAGCACTGGAAGTCAGAGAATTCCAAGTACCTTGTGGAAGAACAGCCTCCAGGATTCCATAGGATGCAACATTGGCAGTTAAAGTGGAATCACGTTAATTGTGCTATCAAGTTCTCCAGCCGATTGTAAGATCCTAGGGGCAGAGAATATGTCTTTCTTCCTTCCTCCCCTTGTTTGTTTGCAGAGTGCCATGTCCACTGATGCTGCTGTTTCAGTTGTTGTTGTTGACCAAAAATCAGAACTGTTACTCCTTCAGTATTAAACAGCACCATCGAGGCTGTTGTACATGAGTCAATAAGAGAAAGAACTTACCTTCTTCAAAGTGATTCAACTTATTAATTTTCAGGGGATATAACAAATTACTTAAAAAGCTCATCTCGAGTGTACTAACAGCAGCCTAGCCAGAAACCGCAACAGTGTGAGGAAAAAAGCAGGACTTTCAAACTGTAAACAGGTAGATAGAGTACGAACCACGTGTATAGTTATGGGGGCAGGGGGGAATAGGGCTTTGCCCACCAAGTAATAATTCTCCCCTCCAAGTGAAATTTCTTTTGGTTCCCCTCAATTTCTAGCAGTAAAGTTACTTAAAACTTCAATTGAAGACTTAGAAATAGAGTTCAGCGTCTAAAGAAAGGTGCAGGCAGAGTGAGTAAAGAAATGGAAACACAGCAGAGGTAAGACTTTTAGGCGTGAACAATTTTCAGTGGCTTATTCCGTGCAATTCAAGAAATTTGGAGAGTGATAAAGAAAATTTCATTACTGTGCAGAGTTCTTATTAGGGGAGGCAAAGTCCACATTCACCTACCCCCTCCTGGCTCTGAACTTTATTCCAAATAAGAAACTGACACAAAATATATGGCAAATAAACTAAGTGAAAGACATGGAAAAATATGGAAATGTATTACAACATTATTTGCTCTGTCAATAGAGATTACTTTAGTTTTGGACTTCCTGCCAACATGGGGAAAAAACCTGAATTCATTCTTTCAAGCATTTCTTTCTATCTGTTTGGTTAATGGTACATCAAGAGTACATATCTGAGTTACACTAAACAGATTTATCTATTTTGTTTTGTGGTTTCAAATTATCACTTTTTCAATGAATCTTTAAAAAGGGAGGGGGAAATGCATGTGAAAAAAATCTATTTGCATAGATATATGCTTCATTTTTGTTGGCAATGAAAACTAGGAATCTGAGCACTGGGTGTTTCAGTATAGAAGTGCCAAAAAAAAAGTTCCTGTGCAAAAATCTGCAAAAGTGGACTGACTCTACTTTTAACTAATAAAGCTTGTGCTGAAAGTAATTCTTTGAAAAAACAACAACCTTGCCTTCTCATCCAAGATTAATTTCTCCCCATTTCCCTTTCCCTTGTCCCCTCTTCCTCCATGATCTTTCACAAAAAGAATGTTCATTATCAGTGATAAGACAAGTAATTCAATTGTCACTGAGAATAATTAGGAAACTAAAAACACATGTAGATGTAAAGACTCTGATTCAAGCTCTGGTGCCATTGGTTAAGCCCAGTAGCTTTCACTGTATTAGGCTGAGCTAACCCTTAGAGAATTGCACACAACAACTGCCTAAGCTTCCCTTTGGTAAGGAGCAGCCTCGAATGTTACTCTTTACCCCTTTCCTTCTCAGTGCACCCCCACTCTCAGCTATCTTGATATTCTCCTTAAATCTATAGACTAGGCTGAACATTGACCATAGTTTCATAGATGTTAGAGATGATGATTACTCTTCAGTGAAGCACCAGCTGGTTTTCAAGCTGCCAGACCTCATGAAACTCTCTTCAGGTCCATTGCCCTCTGTGACAGCTCCAGAAGTCCTGTACAAGAAGGAGACATTTCTGGATTTTGTGAGGTCCTCCTGCTGTAGCTTCCTGCCTTTTCACAGATCCTCAGACTCTCTCCAGCACTAGTTTGATTTGTTTGCCATTTTGTACAAGGGACACCATTTCACTACACCCTTGAATATAATGGGACTTGAGTATCTGCAGATTTTCGTATCCACAGGGAGTCCTGGAATCAAACCCTCGTGGATACCGGGGCCCACTGTATGATGTTGAACACTGTTGCTCTATGTCACGAGCAGGAAAAGTGTAGCCTACAGGCTATAGGTGGAACCCAGAGCGGTTTTTGAGGTCCTCCCAAGAGGGGTTTCTTGGCAAGGTTTGTTCAGAGGGGGGTTGCCTTTGCCTTCATCTGAGGCTGAGAGAAAGAGTGACTTGCCTAAGGTCACCAAGTGTGTTCCCATGGCTGCGTGGGCATTTGAACCCTGGGTCTCCCAGAGTCCTCATCCGGTGCTCAAACTACTGCTTCACACTGGCTCAAAACTACAATAGTGGTGCTTAATCTTGTGTGAACTGCTTAACTCAGCATTGTTCGGGAGTAGGAACAACGATCATCGGGCACTGTCCAGTCTGAAGACATGGGACATCTCCTGGTGTGTCAGCCCAGTTATGTCATGCCCTCCCCTTAGAGGACTACAGTGCTCTCGTTTTGGCACCAAGCGAAAACATGGTGGTTGACCAGAGCTCTGGGGTTTGACACAAACCCTTGCATGTATGTGGTTTCAGATTACTTTAAAATGCAATGTTTTCGGTGGTTTTGATTGATCTCTCTCCTTGTGACTTTTTGAGTTTCTCAATATAGCCTTCCAAAATCTCTTTCACTACACTGTTTTAAACTGATCGTATTGTCGTATTATCCACTGCTCAGAGATCTTCAGACAGAAGGAGAGACAGAAATATTTAAAGAAATAAACAAACAAACCAGTGGTGGGGGGCATGAGATCAAATCTTCTAGCACTCAAAGCAGCTCTATGTTGCTATGCAACTACCAATTCTGTCTGGAGTACCTGTTGCCAGAACTACCTTCAAGGTGTTATATTCTCATCCTCACTCTCCCCACCGCACTCTCTCTCTATTGGATGCACACTAATGTGCATGTACACACAGACACAAACAGAGCAAACAGGAAAGCAAAAGAGAGGGGGAATTCTTGCCTTTAAAGGGACACAAGGGATGGCTGTTGAATTTTTCATAGGAGAAATATTGCCATGTCACTGCATGGAATCACTGAGCAGAGGAAGGAGAAGGAGGAGACTGATGTCATGAGCAAAGGGGGAATCATCCAGAAAGGGACTCCTTAAAATTGGATCAGTCTTGGGAGCTACATTATTTCTTCACATGATGTACAAATGAAGAGAAAAGACCTTTAGAGACAGTTTGCTGTGTAATGACTGAAAGTGCTGATTTTACAATATTGTCTCTTCTGTTGTTGCCCTGGTCAATTCATGGAGATGACAAGAAGCAGCACCAGGGTATAGATTTAAATCAGGTGGGAAGGATGTTGTTGCTGTTTACCCTCAAGTCTTCTTCAAAGAAGGAGTTGCTTTTGCCTTCCTTAGAGGCTGAGAGAGTACGACTAGCCCAGGGTCACCCAGTCGGTTTCCATGGCTGAACAGGGATTTGAACTCTGGTCTCCAGAATCATAGTCCAACGCTTAGACAAAGACACTACACTGGGGCCATTTCCACACTATGTTGTTATAATGCTATTATTCCAGTTTCAACCTCCTATGGAATCCTGGGGTTTGCAGTTACGGGAGGGGCCAAAGGCAAACCCCAGGATTCCATAGGAGGTTGAAACTGGAATAATAGCACTATAACAGTGTACTATGGAAAGGCCCTGGGTCTTGGGTGCACTGTTGCTTTTTTACAAAGATTGCAGGGGTTCTCAACCTGTGGGTCCCCAGATGTTTGTGGACTTCAGCTCCCAGAAGCCCCAACCACTATGGTCAATGCTCAGGGCTTCTGGTAGCTGAAGTCCAAAAACATCTGGGGACCCACAGGTTGAGAACCACTGAGAGATAGCTGATCTCTGCTATCTCACATAGTTTGTTTCACCCTTTGACGCTTAACGATGACTCTTATTCTAAGAAGTCCTGGTTGCGTAACTCCAGCAGAAGAACAGAACAGAACATTAGCGAGACTGTAGAGAACAGTATACCTACCCTGCATGATTACAGCTGCTTGAACCCGGTATACTACTGTCATAGCTTCATCCTATGGAAACTTAGGATTTGTAGTTTGATGGGGTACTTTACAATTTTGGTTAGAGAGCTCTTCTGATGTAGTTCAGGGGAGTGGGCCAGAGCTCTTGACCAGAGAATTCCTCAGCAAACTACTAAACCCAGGATTCCATAGACTGGAACCATGGCAGTTAAAGCAGAATCGTAGTGCTATAACTGTGTAGTGTTGCCATAGGTCAGCTTTAGCATTACTCAGAGATGTGATGTTTTGTTTCTTCCTATGGAAAGCAAAGTAGTCCTCCACGCACATTTAAATTATTTTTGGTTAATGTTCTAGCAAGTGTATATTAAAGTAGATATTTGTATACAGACTATATTTGAAATGAGGTGATTAATTAACAGCAATTGAGTGACAGCAAGTCTAAGAGAGCAGGTTATGCAAAACCACAAACCGCCCATTAAACATACTTTTTATTATCATTAATTTTGCACACACCTAGTTCACACAACCAGTGTATGCATGGCTAACTGTGGAAGGGTTGATGAGAAACTTGCTGCTTTTTTGGGGTTTTTTAAAATTGGGAGCCCAGCACAACTTAGTGGTTAAAGTATTGGACTGGCATTTAAAGTATTGAGATTAATGTTCCCCTTGAGCTATAAAACTTAGTGAGTGACTCCAGGCCAGTCATTCTCCCTCTTCCTGAGTTACCTCACAGGGTTGTTGTAAAAAACAAGGAGGGAGGAGAAGAACCATGTAATCTCCATTAGGCCAGCTACAAATATAGTTAATGAACAGTTTAAATATTAATAGCAGGTATGGAGAGGCAGGATTTTTGACGGCAGTGTGGTGGAGAAAATAGGGTTGCACTGAAAATATCCACATGTCTTGTTTGCAATGAAAAAGTGTGAGAGGGAAGCTCCCTTGCACTTGCTATTAGCAATTCAAAAACCAAGGTTACAGCTGATGATGCATTCAAGATCGCTGCTAGTGTGGTTATGCCTGTTTTCTGGATCCAGGTAAAACTACACTCAAGAGAGCTGCACAAAAAGTTTGTCTTAAGTCCAGAGTGCAGTTTGAACACACACTGCTGGACAACACTTGTCAACAAAGTTTGCGTTGTCCTATACAGCTTCGGTCAAGGCTACCTGATGCACCGTATCTTCCTGTATGAGCCTTCCTGAGTCCTGAAATCCTCAGGAGAGACTTTTTTTCAGTCCCACCATGTTCACAGGTCCAGTTGGTGGGAGCACAAAACAGGCCCTTCTCAGTGGCTGCCCCTAAGCTCCAGAAATCCTCTCTCAGGAGTCCAGAAGGGCTCCTTCCTTACTGTCCTTCTGTCAGCAGGCAAAGACTTTTTTTATTCCAACAAGCTTTTAGCAGTGAAAATTTTTCAGGGAAGGGCTTTTAAGAGTGTGCTGTATTGCTTTGAGTTGTAATATTTTTAACTGCTTTTTATCCTTTTTAAGTGTATGTTTTAGATTGTTTTAATATTGTCGAGAGTTTAATGTTTAATGGTTTAAACGCTGACGTTGTATGTATTTAACTATATGGCAATCATTTAAATTTGTTAGCCTCCTTGAATTCCAATCTTGGGAATTATTATTACTAGTAGTATGATTAGCATTATTGGTACAGAGACCAATTGAGCATTGGAATGGAGACCAGGGTTAAATTCTGCACTTGGCCATGAAAATGAACTGGGCAACTTTGGGCATGTCACACACTCTCAGCCCCGTGATAGGTTCACTTTAGGAGCTCAACAAGTCAAAAGTGACTTGAATACACACCACAACAACAACAACAACAACAACAACAACAACAACAACAACAACGGGCTGCACTGTACTGTACTTCTTTATACATCAGTGTCTTTCTCAGCAGCAAGGTAGCAGAAAGCAGACATGCTCTGTGTTAGAACCAAAAGGAATATTTTACCTCTGGTTTCTATGACAAAAAGTATTTCATTTATAAAATGATGAGGTCTTTTACCTTTAATCAATAGCAGCAACACATTATTGAAACTGGCTTTGAGGGCCATCTGAGATCAACAAATGCTACGGCTAACTGTCAGGCAAAGATTTTTTCCCAGAAAAATTGCACCCGTTCATTTCACATGTCAATGACCCGTCTTCAGCTGGATTTCTGAGAAGTCAGAAATTGTTTTGGATATTTGTACTTATTTTAAAAGCCAGAGGAAGGAGACCTCTGTAGTTTTTTTTTAAAGACGTTGTTGCAATCCAGTTCCTCTAAGTCACAGCTGACAAGGCCAGTGATCAGTATTGATGGAAGTTGTAGTTTAAACAACATCTGGAACAGCACCTCTTGAGCATCTAAAATGACCCTGTTCTAGCCCTGAGCCACAAGACATGCTCTCTGTGACATTTTTCTGCTCTGCCTTCCTTTTTCTGCCTTCCCATTTTATTCTTTCCCTGCTTTGTCTTTTTTTTCAGAGATTGGAAGTAACTAGTTACAAATAGCTGTTTATCCTTCTGCAACAATTAAGGCACGGCTACTTTTCATCATGGCTGTAATTTAACGAGGGGTAACTTTTCAGGCTGTAACTGCATTTAGTCACTTTTATAGTTACCGAAAGACTAACTAGATGGTGGAGGAGGAATATCAGATGGTTCAAGTGCCTTGTGGTTTGCTGTGTGTGTTGCAATAATGACAAGACAGGCATACGGAAAGGGTATTTTGTATCACAAGCCAGCCACCATTGGTATTGAGAATTTTCAAAGTAACTCAGAAGTAACTATTGAGCCACTTTTGGGGAATGGGTACTTCTGAGTACTTTTTAAAAATATGAGCTATGACAGAATAGCAGTTGTGTGTGATGTGTGTGTGTTGGGGAGGTGTCTCTAGGATGTCTAAAATTGGTTAGCTTTTGAAAATCGCAATAAAAAGGAAACAACCTAACAGTCTGGACCTAAAAGTTAATGGCCCAAATTCCTCAAATGGATAAAGAGACATCAAATTTTCCATTTCCTTGGTCTTTCCCATCTCCAGATACCAGCCTAAGTTCAAACATCCAGAAGGACATCCTGTCTTTTTGTAATCAGTTGACTCCCTTGCCTTCCCCCCACTACATTTCCAAGTGACAGAATGGAGACCGGTTGGTTTTTCATGTTTCAAGGCAGACAGCAAAATTCTTCCATAAAAGTCCATCAGACAGATGTATTAACTCCCATAATCCCTTCCCGTGGTTTAGGAGACGCCAGCCAGCTTTATTAATTAAATCCAGTTATCTGGTGACTACTGCAAATTAAGCATTTCCTTGTAATGGCTGTAAGAAGGGCTCATTCATTAGTAAATGTTTCCATTACACTCAAGGTGAGGAGCTTCTGTGCGGATTGGTTTGGCTGGCCAACTAAGGAACAAAGTATGAGAGAGAGAGAGAGAGAGAGGAAAAACAGGTGTTGGGGGCATACACTGGTTGGAAAATTTATACTGGCAAAGCTTTCAGTTAGCATGGTTCTCATTTCCTCTGTGAACATGACAGAGGGAAACATAAGCAAACCCACCTACCTGCTTCGGTATCATTTTCCTACTTACGGAGTTTTGTGAGCTTTAAAGAAAGCTTTACTTACTTACTTGAAAATACTATATAAATACTTGCTATCCACAGCCTGGTGTAAGGGCCTGAGTGCTCGCCTAGGAGTGTGAGAGGCCAGGGTTCAAATGTATACTCAGCCATGATGGAAACCCACTGGGTTGACTGTGGGCAAGTCACACTCCCTCAGCCTAAGGGGGAGGCAATGGCCAACCTCCTCTGAATAAATCTTGCCAAGAAAACTTAGGAGAGGCTTTCAGTAAGAAGAAATGGATTTGAAAGCACAAAACAATGCCTATCTATCAAATCTATCCATCAGACTGTCTGGCTTACATTCCACCTTTCTAGCAGAACTGGGACATTATCATGAAATTCATAGAGTGGCTTCTGTCAAGTGCTTCCCAAAAGATTTAGAGCGTACTTTCTTGTTTGTATACACATCATAAGCAATCACAATGCTATCAAGAAAGGGAGAGAGAATGGCTGTGATGCTACACTGAAGAAACGGAGAATAACTTCACGCTTATGTGAAGTCACTCTCTGTTTCTTTAACATAGCATCCTGGACTTCTGTCCAGCACCCTGGAATTACTCGGTGGTTGGACAATGCTACTTCATTAGTGGATTGTGCCATTACCCTACCAAAGGTACGATCCAATGTTCCTTCATGAACAATGCACATGTGCATCCATGTGCAATGCACAATGGACCCACATACAAAAGTCTGGTTCTCCAGCCTAGAACTGACTGTGTTTGTTCTGCATCAGAAAAAAGTCCAGCCACTTGCATAGGAAGTGTATGCTTAAGGCACCAACAGGATTCCAGCCATAATCTTGCAGTTTTCAAATACATAGTCCTTAACTCTTCATTGCCTTGAAAGGAAAGGAATTATGTTTGACAACAGCCCAGGTCAATCACCCTTGGAGGTTTGGATGAAATATTTTATTATGTTGTCATCATTTTATCCATAGGTGTTACTGCATCTTTTTTAACAAACAATGACACGAAGTATAAAATGTTGCTTAAATAAAAAAGAGTATTTGTAGCAATTTCTTTCTTTTCCACTAAATCCAGTTGATCATGTTGTGTCCCTTTAAAATATACGTCTCCTCCCAGTACTAGGAGAGGAGGGAAAGACTTGTGCCATTTTGGACCCACATTTCATACGAATAACAAGAGAAGGTTAAGATGTATCCATGCCAGCAATGGACCCAAAATGTCATCCTAAAACTACTGAATACTGGCAGCAAATCCAAGGCAATGAAGGGGACTTTCATTTTCCTGTAACTCTAGGAGAAATTAGAAGACCAGGCCTGGAGAATCGAGGATCCAACTTTATTTAGGGAAAAACAGACATCTGAATAGAATGGGAGCCTGAGCTGTGAGCCTGTATGTTCTGATATAGCTTGCCAAGACACTACTGCAAAGTGTACATGCTGGGAAAATCCAGTGAAGCTGACAAATTCGATAGAGGTTGATAGGCATCACTTGGTCACATATAGACTCCTGTTAGATAAACTACCATCCCCTAGTCCTTGCTACATAACCCATTCTCCAGTCTCTTGGCATTGCATGCGAACAAAATATACTACACAAGCTTTGCAGTGTCAACTTGTTCTTCTGGAAGAATTTCTTTAGGGCCAGGATACACTAACAGAAGAGATACAAGCATTTTGAAGGTTAGCGCATGCAAAGCCATGTTACTTTCCCCTTCACCAACCATAATGATATGAATCCTGATATAGATTAAGAAAGTCCACAAACATAAAAATTCTTGTTTTCTTCCTGCCCTCTAGCAGCTGAGCCTCTTGAAAAATGTATTGGGTGCAAAGGCACCCTTCCAAGGATTGTGAGAATATAGCTTGGAAAGAGGAGATGCTAAGGAAGGGAAGAATCACCTTCATTTGGTGAAGGGATTCCCCAGTTTGGGCAAATCTCCTTTTCCTCAGTAGCCCGATCCTTGTGTCCCATTCTTACTTAGGGGGAGGCATGGCTCCCAAGGGAGGAGAGAACAGGAAAACCTCCTGGAGAACATCTTGCCATTAGCCCCTTGTCATTTACATCCACATAGGTCTTTAAAAAAGTAAACCGTGTATGTTAGAAGCCTAGGGAATTTATGAACTCGGGACAATCTACATCAATTCTTCTTTTAAGTGAGTTTCTTGTATACTTCATGAATATATGGAGACATAACTACAATGAGAAGCTCTGAAGCTAAGAGCTGGATAAATTCAAAGAGGAAATCAGGGTATAACTATAGGAGTGGGTTGGGGAGCCTTTGCCCTCCCCCACCCTATATAAGAACTGAACTTATCTATAAAATTTTCCTTCAGTGTCCAAAGTTCTAGCATTGCAGGGAGTGAAACACTGGAAATTGTTCACATTTAGAACTTTTACATTTGTTCTGTTCACATGTCCTTGGTCACTTTGTCCCTGTTCTTTGGATACTGACATTTTATTTCCAAATGTTCACCTGAAGTTTTAACACACTTGCAAGGCTAGAAATTTGGGGACTGAAGAAAAATTTCACTGTGGGGCGAGGTTTCTCAAGCATGCACTCAGCTGAGGACATGACTGTGTTAAAACATTTTCCTTCCTGAAAGAGAAGACAAGACGGCACCCCAGCCCCTTTCATATAACATACAGAAGCCAATTGCTGGCAGCTTGATTCCACTTTAACAGAGGAGACAGGGTAGTGCCCTTCACAGGGCCCATGGGATAGCTTATAGGACTCAAGACAGGCTGTGCAACATAGATAATATTGTCTTTCAATACCTTGTTCTGTTTTTCAACACTCCAACACCTTGTCACTGTTTTGCAGCTCCTGACATTTTCCAACTGAGATGGCTGCTTCTTTCTGTTGCCTTCTTCTTACTCCTCCTCCTCCTCCTCCACTTTATTTATAATGTTCCTTTCCCCAAAAACTGAGATTCAAGTAGGCTTACAAATTAAAATGATTATAATGTGCTTTTAAAAAGGCAAAAAACAAATGTTAAAATAGAATTGAACTATTAATAATATTAAAACAATTTGAAACATTCACTTACAATAGTGAAAAAGCATTCAAAAGGTAGTCACAAGCAGTTAATACTAGAACAGAGTTTACAGTATTTTTGTACGCAGAAAAATTCACTCCTAGTTTCTACCGGCAGTGCCTCAAGCTATTGTTAGCCGTCTGGGACCGAGACTCTATTCTTGATTTAGAAAGGACTTTGGCTAGTAGTCTACCAGTAGATCCTGGTCTATCTTCTGCCCAGCCTTGGTGTGCACAGTACTTAGACAGATGCCCCAGTGGTTTGACCTAGTTTGAGACAACTTCCTATCTTCATCCATGAAATATTGTTTGGGTTTCTGGATCCGAACAACGCTGGCCCCAGCAGCTTTCTCTCCAACTGCATCTGGAGCTGAGCATAGAGCCATAGCTCCCTCTGCTGATGCAACATGCAAATAACCACACAGGTTCTCGAAAGGAAGACTTGCAACCGTTTTCAGCCTCACTAATTTTCAACCTCACTAATCTCACAATAAGATTAAACAGGGTCACCGTGTACCTTGAGTCCCTTTTCAGCACTAACATACTGTCATAAATTGATTTAATTAGCTATTGTTTATCAATACCATTCACTATAAATAAATACAGGAGTATAATTCATTAGCAGGCTGTATAACCCTTCTGAACCAGTTCTTTGGGAGCATATTGTTATGCATACCCCAATACCTGGAGCAGTGAGGTTTCACGGGATTTACTGCTTTCTCTGTGAGTCAGTTCACTCTAAGATCATATGGCACCTGAGGCATTTTGCAATCATGTCATTTATTTATAAGTCTGTATGTTGAACTAGAATTGGGAGAAAAACCATGTGGGCCTCCAAGTGTTGTTGCCACGCAATTCTCAATAACCCCAGCCACCTATAGACAAAAATGGGGCATTCTGCGAGTTGTGGTCTAACAACATCTAGAGGGCTACACAATTGCCACCCCTGAGCTAGGACCTCAAGACATTTTGCTAAGTAAGGCTAAGGTCAAAAAGTCAACATACCTATCATTCCACCTACAGAAACTGACTAGATTATATTTTCCAACTGTCCTGATTTGGCAGGGACAGTCCTGATTCACCCTCGGTCATCCCATCTCAGCTGCCTTTATAATGTCCCAGTTTCTCTTTCCTCCTCCCACTTTCCCCTTTCATCCTCAGCATATTTCAGTAGTTGCAGATTGAGTCCAAAGAGCAAAAAATCGTTTGCACTCAACTCAGCAGGAGGAAGAAGAAAGGAGGAGGTAAACCCTTGCCCTTCCTGGTAGGCTCGGACAAAAGCAAACTGTTACAGCCTTTCCTAGCTTGTGTGCTCTTCCTCATTAATAACTTTTGCCATCTTGAGCACACTTTGACAATGCTTGGCCTCATGTTTTCTTGGTTTACATTTATGAAATGTTGGAGAGCGTGCTAGACTGAACTGTTACTAATGATTGGGGTAGTGTCATTCCCTGGATAACTCACAATCCACAAACTCCACTCTGAGGTAGACAGCAATGTTTATTTCAGTCAGCAAGCAACACAGCAGGCATCTTCAGAAGTTGCTGACCCTACCGCATACATGGAGTTCACAAGCTTTATACCTTCATATACAAATTTAGGTGTGTAAAGCTGTGATTGGAAAGGATAATCAATTAAACACCACTCCACATCTTTAAACATCTCCCAGACTCTTGGTGGTTTACCCATCTTTCATCCTTGAAGCAAGAACATGTTTCCTGTCTCTTATCTCTGAGCATTTCCAGTTCTCACAACATCCTTTGGTGCTTTCATTTTTCCCATCTCTGATTTTCTCCCAGATACACAGTAACACGGAGCATTAAAGCAATTAGCCATTTGATACTTCCGAACACACACATAAGTTTTAAACAGATATAAAGTTGCAATCAGCAATTGGACTTCGACACCTAATAGCACTCTAACTCACTCAAGCATTTCTATAAGGCTTGAGAGAATGTGATTTGCCCAACATCACCCAGTGGACCTCCATGGCTGAGTAGGAGGTTCAGACCTTGGTATCCTGGCATTCTAGTCTAATACTCAGACCACTACACTACGCCAGCTCTCCATTAAGAGAAAGGCTTTCACCAAAGATCTTAAAACTTGGGGCCATTCGTATCAGGAGATAGGACGTTGCCATGGAGCAACCATTGCTATGCGGTGGGGGTGCGTGTTTCATATACTGTAGATATAAAAAATGTGTGGCCCTTTGGATCTTATCAGACTGCAACTTCCCTTAGCCCTAATATATGATGATGGGAATTGCAGTGACCTGCCACTAGAGAGCTTCATATTTTCCAAGTTCGTCCAAAAGAAGGTAATACTGTGCTGTTTTTAACCTAAGATTTTTTCGCAACACTGCTTTAAAATCTTGCCATTCTTTGACTTATCACAGGGATGGACAAAGTCTGTCTCTCCAGAGGTTGTTGGGCTGGAAGTCCCATTAGCCCCAGCTGGCACATCTCCAGTGATGCTGGGAGTCGCAGTTCAACAACACCTGAAGGAGCTCATTTTTGCCCAAATCTTCCCTAAGAGAAGTTTCAAATTACCTTTCAAGCTACCTTTAGCAAACCAATTTCACATTGGCCCTCAAGGCCACTTACAATAACATTCTTTTTTAAAAGAACAATAATAACAACCACTTAAAAGAACTGGAGCATCAAGAGTAATTAGGATAAGAGATTTACAACCCATGAGAACAAAGAAATTAACTGCTTAGTCTCATAAGTAAAAGCCAGACAAACTACTTTAAATATACACACAGTTGATGTGCAGAAGAAATAGGGGCACTTTAGTTCACATGGCAAAATATACTAGTGAAATTCTCTGTTCGTTGGTTGTTGTTATTTGCTGCCAAAGTCAGCTTTGATTTATGGCAGCCCTATGAACGAGAACAGACTGAAAACTGTACCCTTAACACAGCTATGGAAAGACACCAGTGACCTCTGGCTGGTCACACTCTCTCTGCCTCAGAGGAAAGCAATGCCAAACTCCCTCTGAACAAATCTTGCCAAGAAAACCTTGAGGAGGGTTGCCACAACTCAAGCCATTTCTGCTGGCTGGCCTCTCCCAAAACTGCAAACCCCAGGATTCCATAGGATGTTGAAAGTGGAATAATAGTGCTATAACAATCTAGTGTGGAAATGGCCTCAGATGGCACACCACCACAACAAATGTATAGAAGAGGGAATTTTAACAGGTGATGTTTCTTACCTGGTTCTGTGAAAGCAGCACCTACTGAAATTACCTCTTACACACAGTCATGAAAGATACAGGAACCGTCTCCAGTTTTCAATCCAGCACCCCTAGTTGAGTCCAGGCTAGATTTGCTCTAGAACTCTGTGAGAGATTCCCGTTCCACGCTGGCCCCACAATTCCAATATTGGGTTCCTATCACTTACCTTGCCTTCCCCTGCTTAATACTGTCTTGGATTGGATGTATGGGCCTCAACGTGACCTCTACTATGGACCAGTGGCTGTGTTGTTTGGATGGGTTCAATGTAGTCAGCATGACCTGGCCCACCACCAGACTTAATATGAACAGAGAGAAATAGTGGTAAAAGCAAGCACAAGTGGAAGTTAAGACCCAAAATACACTATATATTGAGCTACTGAATCATTTATAGCTCCCCAAAGTCAGTCCATTCCTCTGTCTGATTACCCTATCTCTATTCCACCTGTTCCTATCTGTGTGTCACATTTCCCCATCCCTACACCATCTTTCTCTTATCTGTTTTTTGACAGAGACAAGCCTCAGTTTTGTCACATTTCATCCCCACGCCGCCACCCCCATTCATAGCATCCCCCGAGCTCTGATTGGCTGCCTTCAGCCAGGCTTGCCCCACTTTACCTTTCACACATCAAATCTGCAAACAGCTAAGGACGAATGCAAGATCCCAGTCCTCTTGGAGTCTGACTACCTCCTGCCACCAGAGGGCCCTTTACGTCAGCAATCGGGCATCTTTCTGTACCGTGACTAGACATCCTGCACCAGAGACAGAGGCCGTTTCTGCCCTAGACTGTCCTAGTGCTCTTATTCCACTTTCAACATCCTATGGAGTCTTGGGGTTTGCAGGCCCCTCCCTAAATACAAATCCCAGGACTCCATAGGATGTTGAAAATGGAATAAGAGCACTATAACTGTCTAGTGCGAAGATAGCCAGAATTCCAGCTGCACCTGCCAAAATTCTCTTTTCTCTACGACTATCCTTCCCAGATATTTTTGGAGTGGAACCCCCAGTGTTCATCACTATTTGGCTATGCTGATGAGGGCTGCTGGGACTTGCAGTATAACTATATCAGGAGGACTGAAGCATCTTTACTGTGGAAAGCTCTGAAGTTCTGGTTACTTTTCAACGCTGCCAGTGCTAGCAGCATTCTAGAAATGCTGGCTTCATGGCCTATCACGCTATACTGTTTTAGCACAATGATTCCACTTTAAGTGCCATGGCAACATCCTATGGAATCCTGGGACTGGCTCTTTAAGGGGGAATATTTATAATATTTAGTGAGAGAGCTCCGTGGCCTTCCTAAACTACAAACTCCAGAATTCCACAGGATGTTGGTATGGCAGTTGAAGCAGAACATAACTATAACATTGCAGTGTGCTAAAATAATTAAACAGATCATTAGTTTCAGCTTTCTGTTGTTTTCACAGAATATGAAGAGACTTTTCACACTGGGCATTTATAATAGTGCAATTCCACTATATCTGCCATGGCTGCATCTTGTGTAATCCTGGGATTTGTATTTTAGGGACGTATTCAGTATTTTTTGCTGACAAGCTCTAGCGCGGTGGTTCCTAAACTTTGATTCCTCAACATATTTTGGACTTCACCTCCCACAATTCCTGATTTTTGGCCAAAGTGACTAGGACTTCTGGGACATAAATAAATAAAAAAAGACCAAACTTCTAAAGGACCACTGCACCAGTACTTTTCCAAACTACAAATCCCAGGATTCCAGAGGATGCAGCCATTGCAGTTTAAATGGCATCAAACTGCTCTATTTGTGTAAGGTGAATGGAACTTTAGTGATTTTGTTTCCTTAGTTTCTGCAGCCTTTGGCATCAGAGCGTGGAAAAAACGTGAACTACAGCTCCCAGCAGTGGGTACTCTACTTGTGGATTCTGGAAATTGCAAGCCAATGAAGTAATTTTCCTGAGCTCTGATTTCTAACCTGTCTTTCACAGCCTTCCTTTGGCACCGCTGAAGCCTCTGTTCCAGAGAGTCAGGGTACACAGTGAACCAGCCAAAACAAATTCCATTCTCTCCACTTTTTGGACACTATTTTACTTTGTCATTGTGCTTATGCAACGCACTTGTTTGGTTGCATTTAGTGCCTTTACGTGCCATCTTTGTGTCTTGCTGCTCAGGTGATTTTGCAAATTGAAATCTTAAAATTTATAATGATAATAAAATAAAATGTACAAAAGAGCCAAATTCTCTCTGGCTGTTGCTGCTTTCATCAGGATTTGATGGCTTGAGCTCTCTGACTGGGACTTCTCCTTTCTGGCCTCACCACACTAGGCTTAATCTCTCTTTCTCACCGACATTTCTGCAAAGAAGACAGATGCTAGAAATGGCTTCCCAGAATACAAAAGACCGCCAGGTGGCAGTATATCAGTAGAAACCTTTGGAGCCAAGCAAAAGGTTTTCACATTCTAATGACAAAAAGATGCATCATCAGAGACAACGGAGGATCCATTTTAAAAAAATCTGAACTGTGAAAATCAAATCCTCTGTCCTCCCACTTTTTCATCTGATTTTAAAATGTCCAAGTTTCTCACTCCACCTCCCACCTTCGTCCTTTGTCTTCAGTTTGAAACTGCTGCAAAGTGAGGTCAAAGCCCAAAACTAGGTCACATTCAATTAACTCAGAAGGGGGCAGAGAACAGGGCAGAATGTTGCGCTCTTAATAGCCTCTGGCAAAAGCAAACTGCTGCACCTTATCCTAGCGTGCAAGTTCTTCCCATTAACAACTTTTGCCATCCTGATCACACTCTGATGTTGCTTAGCCACATATATCCCAGTTTTCATCTGTAAAGTCTTGGACCGTATGTTAGCATCTTGCTACTGGCTGAGACAGGCATAAATCCAATTTATGTCTATTTAAACCACTTACTTGGTTGTTGCAAAGGCTGGAATTCTCCAGTGACCTCATGTTTATGACCAAATTCTCTCCACAAATTCCACATTTTAGTTGCTGAAGCCCCAACCCAACACAGCCATTTAGTAACCAGTGGAGAGTGGGGGGGGGCATAAGAGGTGGCAGAGAAGCGTCCAGTTGTGTTCCTGTAGCCGGAAGCACAATACTGACATCATCCACCAGGACTTCTAAAGGACACAGCTGGACACTTCTCTGCCACACACACACTGGTCTCAACTGTCCAGTCAGTGGCCATGTTGAAGGGCCTGCAGCCAGTAGAAGGTTTGGGAAGGCTGAGAGAGATTGTACGTGGCTTCTGCATCCATGTGTGCTACCTCTTTGTACATGGCTTCTGCATCCATGTGTTCAACCACAGCTCAAAAATATTCAGAAAAAAAAATCCAAAAACCAAACCTTGATTTTGCTGTGCACCAAACATTATGCTGATGTGTAGGCATACCCTGCTATAGCCTCCCATCATTTCACAGATCCTTAGGCTCTTTCCAGCACTCATTTGAGTTTGCCATTTTATATATCTTCTATAGTTTATATAAAGGACATCATTTTACTATGCCATTGTAAAATCATTACTACTGAAACTTGAACAACCATGGATTTTGATATCCACAAGAGGTCCTGGAACCAAACCCCAGCAGATACCAAGGGTCCACCACAGTACCACTTGGCAGAACTTTAGGAAACATTTCCCCAATTCAAGATCTCAACCATTTGATTTAATGGCCTAAATCCCAAGCAGAGTAGACCCACTGAATCAATGAGAACCTAGTAAGTCAACACATATATGAGTTCCATTGAGTCAATGGGTCTACTTTAGTTCAAAGCTAGACTGAGGCCAGTATCCTCAGCAGTGAAACACTTAAGACTGCTATACTTTAGGATTTCCACTTGACCCATGTTGTTAGCATTACAAGATTCAGGCCAACAAACTATGGTTTAAAATGATACTTTGGGCTCATCCAGACTGGTGGTTTGTGCTGATTTATGTTGCACCATTTAAAGTTGCTTCCTGACACTTCTTGGTGTTTCTTGTCATCTCCCCATCTGAACACTCAACTAAGATTCTTTTTTTTTTTTAAATTTCAATAGAAAAGTGGCACCTTTCAGTTCACTTATGAGCATCTGGTTTTGAAGTGGGCTAGGGCATTAGATGGGGGTGTCAACCCCCACTCACACCCTTTCCCAGATGTATTTCCAGATGTGTTGCAATTTTCACATAGTCTGATTCTGTTTCTTTTCCAGTTATCACCTTAATTTTAAAACAAGAAATCTATGGAGCTGTAGTGCTAAGTTGGTAAAATGAAAGATTGCTATTGCACAGTTTGTTTCTCAGGAATCTTACATGCTACTCCATCATAGAGCCATGATTCCCCTTTAAGAGACATGATTGCATCCTATGGAGTCCTGCGATTTATACTTCAGTCAGGCACTAGAGCTCTCTGGTTGACAATTCTAAATATTCTTCTCTGAACTGTAAATTCCAGGCTCCCATAGAATGAAACTATGGCCTGTAGTTGTTGTTGTTGTTGTTGTTGCGTGCCTTCAAGTCATTTCCAACTTACAGTGACCCTAAGGAGAACTTATCACAGGGTTCTCTGGGGTAGAGAGTATGTGCTGCACCCAAAGCCACCCAGTGGGTTTCCATGGCAGAGCAGGGAACTGAAGTCTTGTCTGCAGGGTCATAGCCCAATGCTCAAACCACTATACCATGCTGGCTACTAAAATGAAATCATAGTGCTACAATTGTGCAACACAAAAAGGTCAGAGCTGACTTCTAGGAAAGTGTACATAGCATTACAACTTCAAGCACATTTACTCTCTTTTCCACCTTTTCGAAACACACAGGCACTTATTGGGGGGGGGGGTCACCTGGATGAGGAAGTGGCCCAAATGTGTGCCACAAACAAGCAGGATGTTATTCTTTCTCTGTCCAAATGCAGATGCTCAGCTCAGTCCTTGGTGCCCAGGACCACATCTGAGACCATTTATTGTAGCATCTGGAAACTGTTAGAGAGTGTTAGAGAAAACCACAAGTATTTAATCAGACTGTGTCCATCTGTGTTGGCCTCTGCCACTGGAAATTTGTTATAATTCATTCATTTCCAAAAAGAAGAGAACCCACTGCTGCTTTTGCAAACTGACCAGTAAAATATGAGCAGCTATCTCTCCCCAGCTGTACAGGATAAGATGGTGCACAGACATAGAAAAGGCTGAGGTTATGTACATGTTGCAGGTATCCAAGTGAAGTACAGACACTGCATTAGGCACAAAGTTCAGCTTCCTGAACATTTCAGCTTTTCTTGTAAAATCTGTCCACATCTCCTAAATCAAAATGGTAGCTGATATAAGTGGTTTCCAGTAGTGGAGAATAATGTTTCAGTGCTCAGCATAGCAACAAACCCTTCTCAGTGGCTAGCCAAACCAGAATTATGCAAAATCGCATTGTTCTTGCTGCTGTTGTGGGAGAAGACAAATCATGCACATTTGGCTCATTTGCACAATATACACACTTTGGAAAAAAACAAACATTTTTGTTACTGAGTACATGTATTGATTATTTATTTATCAATTAAGATATTTCTATCCCACCCTCTATCTAAAGGTCAGAGGGTGGCACACAATAAAAAGAACATGATGAATTTAAAACAGTGTAAACAAGTGACACTGTTTTAAAAGGCAAAACAAAAAACAAAAAAAACCTTATTAAACAATCAACAAGTTAAAGAAAACAGATTAAAATCAATTAAAATACTCTAAAACAAGTGCAAACCACACGCACATGTTGATCTGTATAAAACCAGTTAGGTCTCTACCAAAATGAAAGCAATGTAGGTGCCAAACTGGCCTCTAAGGGAAGGGTAACTGTGGAAACTGGGGTTCCACAGAAGAAGACCCTTCTTTTTTTGTTATCTGAGTATGCTTTTGGTTGCCTGGACATATATATCTATTAACACAATAAAAGCCACACTGCAGTAGCTTTCATGAAGACATGGGGCAATTTTCAAATTGAGACAGAGCTCCTCAAGAGGCCATTAGTGTTGGATTCATGCCCAAGCAAAGTAAGTTACAGTTTGAGGTCTCAAAATACTCTTCAAATAATTTAAAAAATTACCAGATTATTACACATTTGTTGTTAATAGTGTGAGGTCTGTTAAACCTGAAATAGTTTATGCCCTAAGCATATTTTAATCAGGCCCCCAGTCCCATAATTATTACCACTAAACTGTTCTTGGGAATAAAGAGGATTCCTACAGTCCTGCCTTGGGTTGTTTATATGGAAAGCTGGAACAAGGTAGTGCGGGATTGGTTAGAGTCAGTGGTGGCTGGCATCTATGTTAGAGGGGCAGTGAATCCACTCCAGGTTTTAGTTGAGACTTTAAAGGAGTTGTCCAAGGTCCTGAAGCTTGTTGGTGTTTTGTGCCTTGAAGTTGTTTCTCACTTATGGTGACCCTAAGGCAAGCCTATTACGGGATTTTCTGGGCAAGATTTGTTCAGGAGTGGGGGTTGCCTTTGCCTTCCTCTAAGGATGAAAGCCCAAATATGTTCAGCAGGGCAGCAGGCACAGCCAAGCTTCACATATGAGTGTTTGGGGAGCGGCCATCACAGAGACAAGCAATTGCAGCAGAGTCAAAGCAATCCCAGCTGTTCCTGCTCCATCATCCGCTAGTACAGAAAGTGTTAGCAGGCTAGATCACTACATAATTGATGGAGTCATGGCAGACCCCACTCATACAAGACATATTTCCCCAGCTCTGATACTTGGCCTTAATCCCAAGGGTTTCTCTGGACTGTCCTTCTGCATATCCCTCCACCCAACTTGTTTCACTGAGGCTGACTTTTTATTTTTTTATTTTTTAAAAAAACTTCTGGACTGTTTCAGTTCCCACTAGCCACACTGCTCACTGAGTTATTTAAATAAGTTTCTCTAAAGCTACCCAAATCCCAGAGTGGATTCACCATGATATGGGCATGGAACCCACTAGCCACTACTGTGTTGTGCCTCCTTCTGGGATAGCAGCAGTACAAGAGTGTTTGGGGAGGAGAGCTTGATACATCTACCCTAGCCGTTCTCCCTAAATACTCAACCTGCATAGAATAAGGTAGGCAGCAAGCACTTGTAAGGCACTGGAAGCAACATCCGTCACCCACTCTGTGGAAAAGACACCCAAGCCAACTTGGAGACTTTGTCCTGCTTTCTGGACTCTTGGAACTGGACCCTGACTACTTTTTTGTATGTCCCTCTGTCTGTCTTGATTTTCCTGTCGATTGACTGATTCTTCAGCTTCTTGACTTCTGGACTGGTAATTATGCACATGGCTTCTGTCCTCTCCCAGGGAATTATGACACAGTGGTTAGAATATTGGACAATGACTGCGGAAAGCAGATTCAAATCCTCAGTCCACCAAAAATCCCTCAAGGCCACTCGCTATCTTCCTCTTTAACCTACTTCACAAACGTATTGTGATAATAAAATGGGGGAGGCAATATACATGAGAACAAGCATGGTGTGGCTTGAGCATCGAACTACGACCCTGGATACCAGGATTCAATTCCCTGCTCAGCCACGGAAACCCAATGAGTGACCTTGAGTGTGTCACACACTCTTGGCCCCAGAAAACCTCATGATAGGTTTGCCTTAGATTTGCCAGAAGTTGGCAACAGCTTGAAAGCACACAGCAACAACAGGCAATATACACTGCCTAGACCTCCTTGGAGCAAAGTCGGGGTAAACCCATACATACTGTTGCTGTTGTGTGCCCACCCATAATCTGGCTGAAACATCACACTGCAAACAATTTGCAAAGTCTAGCTGTCTCAACAGCTGCAGCAGGAGGATGTCAGGCAGGTTGCAATAGCAAGAACGAGGAGGCTGTTCCCTGAAGAAATTGGGGAAGAGGGAGATTCCAAGGTGGAGAAGAGCAATGCTGACAACATCAAAAGAAGCAGTGGAGAAATCTGCACAGGAAGGAGAGGGAGGGAGGGATGGAGGGAAAGAACATGAGTACACTGAATTCCCATTGATGCTCCAACTGTAACAAACAACCAGATGGCTGAGCATCCCAGAGAGACCCTGTTCGGAAAGGAAGCGGAGAGAAGAGTCCAGGGGTCAGTTCAATGCAAACAGCCATTCCCAGTGGAAAGACCAAGAGTAAAAGCAGATTATGAGCGGTCTTCATGGGCTCTGCACAGCTTGTGGCAGTAAAACTGAAGTCTGAAGGCATCTTTGTCTCATCTCTGGCATGTTACTGGATAGATTTCCTTGCCCTGAGCTCTCTCTTAGTTCATTTCCCACAGTTCATTTCCTTTGTTTATAACGCTGTGAACTTTTCGCTTCTGCCTCCATCCGTGCCTGCTTTTCCCCCTCCTTTTCTCATCTGAAGTGTTTACTTATTCAAGCCTCATGAGCCTCCATGATATTACATAACTTCTTTTTACAGGAAAGTTCTTGACAAAGATTCTAGTCCCTGTGGTATTCATTACCTCCATGAAATGTCAGTTGTAGGAGGAATGGAACTGCCACAAAACAAACCCCACTGAGGGCCAGTCCAAATGTATTTAGTTCAATGAAGCTAAAAATGGAACTTCCCCAGCCAAGTTGAAAGAAGTAGCTGGGGATCCAGTTTTAGAAGGGAAAGAGACACATGTGTGAAACACGTAGCGTCTTCCTAAGAGCAGGACTTACCTGTCTGGAGCATTTTCATTTCCTAATTCCTTCTCCTCCCAGCTGAATTTAACCTCCAGAAATGCTCGGCTGACCAAAACAACATTTGGAGAGAAATTTGTGTGCCTTCATGTCATTTCTGACCTACGGCAAGCCTAAGGTGAACCTGTCACATTTTTTTTTTGGCAGAAATTGTTGGTGGGTAGTGGTCTTTACCTTCTTCTGAGGCTATGAGTGTGTTACTTGCTGTGGGTCACCCAGTGAGTTTCCATTGGTTGACCAGAGATTTGAACCCAGGTCTCTCAGACTCCTATTCCAGCATTCAAACTGCTGCACCACACTGGTTCTCCTGGGGATACACTAATAGAAAAGCCATGGGGGGGGGAGTGTCCAGCTCCTCATTTTTGCTCATTATAACTGGGTGGCATATTTACATCAGTGAGCACACCCTCTTTGGATGCCCATAGCACTGAAAGCAATGCAGGCCAGACAGATGGCACTCAGGGTGGGATGGGACAGACATTCTGCTTGGATCCATTGCTTTAGATGTGGCAAGGAAGGCTGGTACAAAAGCCTCTACGATTGGCATCATGGAAATAGCTTTAATTTAAGGTCAAGATTTGGGGGGTGAGGTTTAAGGCCATGTTCTATTGGTAATACTCTGATGAGGGCCATGTCCTGTATGTGGGGAGGGCTGATGCCAATCATGGCTGGAACCAGAGGCAAAAATAGGCAGGGCCACCATTTTTCACTCTCTTTCTGTCTGCCACTCCTATAAAACCCTTCTTTTCTCCCCCATTCCACTCTCTTTTCTCTCTCCATGCCACCCCACTTCTCTCCCGCCTTCTTTTGCTGCCGCCTCCTGTTCTTTCTTCCTCTCTCTTTCTCCTCCCCTCTCTTTCCATTTTTTTCAGTCCTTTTTTTCAGTCCTCTCCCTCCCTTTGGCTCCTGTGGTTTATCCAGTGAAGTGGGACAGACTGCTGTTAACAGAAATCTAAAGTGATCACTTCAAAAGAACTTTTGAAATTAGGCTGAGGGCTCCATTGTGTAGTAGTACATTTTTCAAACATAGGCACCCATCAAGGCAGTCTTCAGTGTCAGTCCCTCCAGGGCAGACCAGAAATAGAGCAACCCATATTGATCCATACAACAGAACTCACTGGAGTAGTTTTCATCTCTACCACAGTCAGATCTTTTGCAAAGCCAATGGGTTCTAATTGCCTATTCATGATTAAAGCACTTGGAAATACTTTGGATTGCAAGAGGGAAATCTCACAACAATACAAGGCTGGTGGGCAAATCTACCCACCCTCCAGTTACTATGAGGACTGCAGCTTAGCTCAGAGAGAACAAGGAACTCAATACAAGGCAGGTGACCCCACTATCCCTGATAACCAAAAAGGCAGGAGGTTTCACTCCTCTAAACCCACATCCCACTGTACTACTGGAGAATGGCTAGTGGTCTCTCGTGCCAAGGATGCAGTGAAGCCACTCTTGGTTTTACTCCAGACTCTAAAACATGGTGGGGCAATTGTGGGGGCTGGGGAGATGCATTAGCCCCCCCAAGAGACCTCGAAGAGCCACATACCCCCTGCATATACATTACTAAAAGCTAAAAAGCATTTTGCCTTATACATGTCAAAGGGGCCTTTTTCAAAAACAGGAAGTGACTGGAAGCTACTTCCAGTGTACTTCTGGTTGTTAAAAGGGCCTTTCTTGGGCCTAAAATGGCCCTGGCAAACGTGGGGAGGAATAATCATGGTGCAAATGCCCCCAAACCCCCTAAAAGGCATTTGGGGGTAAAGAAAATTGTTTCCAAAACATTTTCATATTTTTAATTACTTTTTTTTTTACTTTTATGTGACCTGTAGACCTCACTTTGTCACCCTTATCCTAAAGGAGCTATCCAAGGTGCCAGACCGTACCTGCCCCCCCCCCCAAGAAGCTTAGTACCTTTAAAGTCTGGGGAAAACACAAAGTAGAATCAGTGCACCACTGACACGGTAGTTTCCAGCAGCTGTTTCACACACAACTTCTCTTTTAGCTATGCATCCAAAACCTGTAATGTTTGAATGTGGCAAATTTGCTTGATAAAAGAGCCAGGATTGCCTGCAACTTCCTTAGGCACGTATCACAGCTAACAAATCAATATTTGTTGTTATGCCCCCAAGTTGATTCCAACTCATGGTTACTCTTGGATTTTCTTGGCAACATTTCTTCCAAGAAAGTTTGCTGTTGCCTTCCTCTAAGGCTGAGAGAGTGTGACTTACTTGCCTGAAGTCACCCAGGGGGTGCGCTCCGGTGGGAGCAGGGATATGAACCCTGGTCTCCTGGAGTTCTAGTCCACCACTAGGCAGCACTGTTTCTAATGTGTTGGTGGTGTGTGACATCAGCTCGTTTCAATTTGTGGAGACCCTAAGACAAAACTATCGTGGATTTTTTTTTTATGAACAGTTCAGAACAGGGTTGACATTGCCTTCCTCTGAGGCTGAGAGAATGTGACTTGCCCAGGGCCACCCAGTGGGTTTCCATGGCTGAGTAGGGATTCGAACCCCAGTCAAACCACTACTACACCACGCTGGTCCTACTAATGTTTAGCTCTGGGTAATGTGTAAAATGGCCCTCAGTTCCCTGAGATGGTTCTCCTATAAGGAGATTTCTCCTCCTTGCTTTAGCTGGGTTTGAACATCCAGTATCTCTCTCCCTTTTGTGTCAGCGCATACACAGCTGCTGACTCATCGTGTGGCTGGGGGAGAGTGACTCAGGTGGCGATGGGGAGGAAGCAAAGACCACTGAATGTTGATTTTAACCTCTTCAAATGGGGGGGGAGAAGCAAGCAAGGGAGTCAGGGAGGAGCATTACAATGATGCAGCTGATTAGCAGGCTGTTCCATGTTCTCATTGCCTCAGAGCTGTAACCACGGAAATGTAGGTCCTTTGCTAATTTCCAAAAGCCAAAGTCATTCTTCCCTCTACCTCCCCTCAACACACCATCCCTGATTGGCATTCTGTGTGTGTGTGTGTGTGTGTCTGCATCTCATTCAAGCCCCTCCGTTTTTTTGTAGCGCAGGTCTGTAGGAGTTGTGTGGTGAATATGGATTCTTTTAACCCATTCAAGTAGAATCAGCAGACAAGTTCACACTACAGGCAAGACTTGGTGAGAAAGTCCTTTGCATTCATCAGCTAACCATGCAGAAGAGGATTTTATCCCACAGGGTGGCTGCTGGCAGCGGCAGTGCCAAAAATCAGGATTAGCTAGTGCCTCAGTTCAAGCAGCGGAAAAGGAAGGGAAAGAATCTGAAATGCACACAGAAGGGTTTGCTCCTCTTTGACATGTTATTCCTATAAACACACACACACAAAAATCTGCTCAAAGATTTAGTGTCTTCAATTACAATTTAAGTAGGAGGCAAACCTATTCAAATAAAAATGAGAGGTTTTTACACTTTGGAAGCTCAAAGCATTGGGAAATCTGAATGTTGTGCTTCTCACAGCAGTGTTAGCTGACCCACAGAGTATATTTCCCAGGCTGGGTCAAAGTTGTAAACAAGAGGACATCTGCATTTCTTATGGATCTTTTGGTTTGCGTTTGTATATGTTTCTATATCAAACCAGATGGCAATTCCTCTACACTTCAAACACAGACAACTCAAATTCAAAACAGACACCACGAAGTATGTGTTGGTCGATATTAAGAACTGCAAGGCAGCCAGAATGGAAATGCTATTACTGCAAGGTTGAGAAAAAGACAAATAACCAAACGAAGATAGTCTTTCAGTTAAAGACGTGCACACAAATATTTGGAAAATTGGATGCTGTTGAAATTGGTCTCAAAGAAGGCTTTCTCTTGCACCCAGTTCAGATGCCTTAAAACTCTCCATGCAGATAGACCCATTTTGATGATGATGATGATGATAATGATGAGACAACAATAAAGATCTATACGTGCAATTATTATCCTTCATATTTAGAAAAGCTAGTGAAAATCTCTCTGCTAAATAGATCTTGGAAAAGTGACTCTTGCAGACTACAGTTCCAAAATCCCTGAGCCAGCATAGCTACAGGCCATTCTTGCTGTGAAGTTCTGGGAGTTGTAGTCCAAAAGAATCACTTCTGATTTTTGTGCTGTTTTAGATTTTATCCTTGGGACCATTTAGACTACAATTCCCAGAATCCCTCTGCCAGTGTCATTGGTTGTACTTGCTCTATGGGATTCTGGGTATTTTAGTCCTGCCAAAAAAATAATTCTTCTAAGCTCTGATTTTTATGCTGCTTGAGAGTTTGTATGTTGCTTTTATTTGTATTATATTACAGCATTTGCAATGTTGCGCAAGCTGTGCCAGGAATGCTTGTGAAGGGAGGGATCTAATGAATTCGTGTTGAAGGGAAGAGAGGATGAATAAATCAGATGCCGTACATAGACCCAAGCCCTTTAACTGGCAGTCATGAAGACACCTTTGTTTGCAAAAATCACACCCTGGGGCTCCTATCCTCATCCATCAAGGTCCATTTTCTCATTCTGACTTTCTGGGAATGGGATGCTGAAGCAGCTATCATCACTAGCTGTCTCCACCAATCTCATGGATCAATACTGCCCAGAGCTGGGACGAAGTATTCCTTCCTAGCAATGGTCACGGTTCATTCTATTAGCAGCCTATCGATTCTGACATATTGTTGGCTTGCTAGTAAACTTCAGCAGCAATGCATTCTTTCTCTGCTTTTCTTTTTTTCAGCATAAGGAAGATTCATCTTTCTTTCCTCTCTGTGAGATGCCAGACTTGCATTCTGAAGTCCAGATCTGCTGTGGATTAGTTGTGACAGGTACTCATTTGCTGAAAAGCACAGAGCATCCAAACACCAAACAAGGCCTTTTAAGACCCTTTGTTCTTGTCTCCAAAGACGTATCAAAGGAACGAGCAAAGAAACATAGAAAGGCATGTGCCCTGAGCTCACAAAGTAACTTCACAGTAATTGCTTGCACTGGTAAAAGCATCAGAGAAGGGAGAAAAGATTCTGGAGAATGGATGGAGCCATGAAAAATTGAAGAAACAAACTCTACAGTGTTGAAATAGTTCACATTAGGACATCGCAAGTAACTAAGTTTTGTGGTTTCCAGCCAGAAATATTAGATCTTGTGGCTGCCGGCATTATGCTTGGGTTTTAGGAACAGGAATGAATTTCAAAATGGCACAAGCCCATAGCCAAGCATTTTGTGGTGAAAGAACTGAAGGCTGCACTGCTGTGTGTGTTTGTGGAGTAGGACGGGTGAGGTGGGATAAATACCAACCATGTTTGAATGAGTTGAGTTAGCCTATCAAGCAAGTAAAATCACATCAAGAAAAAAAATTAAGGTCTGTTATTATTAGTCCCTAGTAAAATAGATCCATTAAATCAGTTGGATTTAGCTATGTGTTGATTCACCATTTGATAATTGATTCAGTGGATCTACTTTAGTTTGGAGTTAGCCTAGGTTGGAGAGCAACCAGGGGCCCATCCACACTAAAGAATTATTCTAACTTAACTGTCATGGTTCCTTCCTGTGGAATCCAAGAATGGTAGTCTGGTGAGGCACAAGAGTACTCTGGCTAAGGAGGGTCTGATCCTCTGATAGGAGGGTCATTTAGAATGACCCTCCTATCACGAATAGGTGTGGGTGTGGGTGTGTTGTGTGGGAGGAAGGAAGGAAGATAAAGGAAGGCTTGCTTGGGTCAGCCCAGGGCACAGACAAACCAGGCCTGCTTTCTTTCCTCCCTCACTGGAGCAGTAGCACCCCTTTTAACCTTATTATCATACCCTGGCTCCCTCTCCATACTTAATCACAACCCTGTGCTCCCTAAGACTCACAACTTTTGTGGATAAAAGGCAAAGCTGATTAACGGTTACTCCAAAAAGGAATGGATAACCTGTGGTAGTGTGTTACTAAAATTCAAACTAAAGAAAATACTCTGTGAAGGCAATACTTCTAGAAAAATGGAATGAAATCTTTATTAAAAGAACCAACAGGGGAAAAGGTATTGTTGATTTAAGAAGATTCAACCAAAATCACAATTTCTTAAAGATATTTGACTATTTCCTTCAAACCACCACAGTGTTCCCCAATGGAGCATTCACACATCTTTTTGGCTCTCCCAGCACAAAGGTCTGTTTCCCCACTCAGGATTCCACTCTCTGACCTTTTCAGAGGTGGCTTGGTTACTTCTCTGTCCCCACACTAGCCCTCTGAGAAGCTAATCCACTCCTAGAAAACCCTCTTTTGCATGCTCTGACTTAGAGCTCTCTCTATGAAACTCACTGGAGGATCACCAAAGTCTAACCCATGCTCCCAGTATATATGCTTTCTGCTGTCTCCCCCACAGCCTCTCTCTCTCTGGCTAAGGCTGGGTGTTCTAATCTAACTACATCACCCTCTGTTACTCATAGAATCATAGAATCATAGAAATGTAGAGTTGGAAGAGACCACACGGGCCATCCAGTCCAACCCCCTGCTATGCAGGAACACCCTCAAAGCACTCCCGACAGATGGCCATCTAGCCTCTGCTTAAAAACCTCCAAGGAAGGAGACTCCACCACACTCCGAGGCAGCAGATTCCACCGCCGGACAGCCCTGACTGTCAGGAAGTTCTTCCTGAGGTTCAGGTGGAATCTCCTTTCCTGCAGCTTGAATCCATTGCTCCTTGTCCTGGTCTCGGGAGCAGCAGAAAACAAGCCCTCTCCATCCTCTACATGGCATCCCTTCAAATATTTAAACATGGCTATCATGTCCCCTCTTAACCTTCTCTTCTGCAGACTAAACATACCCAGCTCTCTAAGTCTATCCTCATAGGGCATGGCTTCCAGGCCTCTCACCATTTTGGTCGCCCTTCTCTGGACTTGCTCCAGCTTGACCATGTCCTTCTTGAATTGGGGTGCCCAGAACTGGACACAGAATTCAAGATGAGGTCTAACCAAAGCAGAGTAGAGTGGTACCAGTACCTCCCTCAATCTAGACACCATACTCCTATTGATGCAGCCGAGAATTGCATTGGCTTTCTTGGCTGCCGCATCACACTGCTGACTCATGTTCAGCTTGTGGTCTATTAAGACTCCTAGATCCCTTTCACACGTACTGCTATCCAGCCACTTGTCCCCCATCCTATATTTCTGTATTCCATTTTTTCTACCTAAGTGTAGGACCTTACACTTCTCTCTGTTGAATTTCATTTTGTTAGCCTTGGCCCAGCTCTCCAATCTATCCAGGTCATTTTGCATTTTGATCCTGTCCTCTGGCGTATTAGCAACCCCTCCCAATTTGGTGTCATCTGCGAATTTGATGAGCATGCCCTCTATTCCTTCATCCAAGTCGTTGATAAAAATATTGAACAGCACTGGGCCCAAGACAGAACCCTGTGGCACCCCGCTAGGGCGGCTCTGCTAGCCACATTCCCAGGCTTTGTCACACCTCCCTAAACTGCCAGTCCTAGGATTCAATGGGATGTTGCCATGGCTGTGTAGTGTGAATGGACCCCAGGACTTGGAAAGTTACTAATACCATTAAGTACTGCTTAGGTCCAGACTCTCTGAAAGATGGTTATCTCCCAACATAAGCATGTTGAAGTCTTAAGAACCTTGAATGAGGGCTTTCTCATAGTTCCATCAGTGTCATAGGTCCAACTGGTGAGGAAGCATACGAAGACTGTCTTGGTGGCTGCTCTCAGGCTATGGAAACTTCTCTCCCATGGAAAACTAGCCTATCTCCTTCTCTCTTCTCCTTTCACCAGCAAGTAAAGACCTTTTCATTTAAACAGGGATTTGGTGATTAACTGTTTGTGCAGAAGGATTTGGTAATAGGGTGTGTGTGCTACATTTTTATCCTCATGATTCTGTAGTGATTCTGTAGTGTTTTACATTATTTTTTAAACATGATAGCTATGTTAATTATTTTTTAATTTTTGCATCAAGTTTTTAGTTGTATTTTGTTGCAAGCTGCAAGGATAAAAATTAAATAAATAAAAAGTATAAATGAATAAATGTAGTTATTTAGTAGGTAATTAGTTACACATGTACTACAAAAGCCCAAACAATATTTAGCACTCATTACACATTTCTTAAGAAGGAAGGAAGGAAGGACGGAAGGAAGGAAGGAAGGAAAGTAAGTCAGTCAGTCAGTCAGCTAGTTTCTCAAAGCATAACAGAATACTCTAGCTACATTTAGTTACTCAAAAATCTGTAGCAACACAAGACACAGAACGACCCAGCATTTGAATCATGTGAAACTATCTCTACTCTCTAGTGAGGCAACAACCATGTAACTAAAGTAACCAAAGTAACTAAAATATATAGGTAATCTGGAAAGGATAAGGTTATCCCTCAAGATATAATCATAATGCAACTAAGTGATACCTTTCTTACTGTGGAAGAAACTAATTAAAAGTAACCTGTTCTTTGTAACAAGTTACCTCCAAGCTCTGATACAGACTTAGGCAGGCTGATAGCACATCTGTAGAAGTCAAGGATTTGCTGATTTCAGTCTCGATCAGTTTGCCTCCAAAATGAATTTTTGAATAAACAGAAAATGAAAACAAATGAAATAAAATAAATGAGAAAACAATTTTGCTTTGCACACCCATTCCTTCCATTTTACCAGTTTATTCTGATAATACCTCTAGTAGCCCACACTGAAGGAGGAGTACAGAATTCAGCGCTCTGTGGTTTCTCTGGACAGGAATTCTTGGAGAACTGCATTCCTCAGGAGAACATGATGAATTGTAACAGAAGCACATTATCAGTTGCCAGATGCACCATTTATTGAATTGCCATTTGCAGAGGTCTGTGAGCCAAGCATTCAAGGCAGAAACTGAAGGAACAAAAGAGAGAGAAAGAAAAACCTGGATAACACTATAGTAGGCAGTAAATCTACTGGAAACAGGCAGAAAAATCCCCACATTACAGCTCAGACTGATCCAAAGTATTCTGCTGAAATCTTACTGAGTGGCTGGAAAATGCTTGATTGAGTAAACATTGGAAGCATAGTTCTCAACTCCTTTTATTTTATTTTTTTTCCTTCCAAAACATTGGAAACAGCTGCTTAGAATCAGATTCTTGGCTTCTCCAAATAGGAGAAAAGGCATTTCTGGTAGTAGAGCTAGGTGGTTATAGACCCTTTGGTTGCTTTGCTTATGATTTGCCATCAGGTTTACCTTGACTCTCTGAATGAGAGCCAGCATAGCACAGTAGTTTATGTGTTGGACTAGTATTCTGGGAGAACAGGGTTCAGATCTCCACTCAAACATGGAAACTGACTCAATGACCATGGGCAATTCACAGTTTCTCAGTCTTAGAGGAAGGCAGGGCAAACCTTGCCAAGAGAATGGTATGATAAGGTCACCATTAGTCATAGCTGACACAAAGACACAAAACAGCAACAATGAATGAGAGAGTTCTGGTCAGCAACAACCCTGCTTAGATCTTGCAAACTCAGGGCTGTGGCTTCCCTGGTCAAATCAATCCATCTGTAACATGGCCCTTTCTGCGCTACACTGTTATAGTGCTATTATTCCACTTTCAACATCCTATGGACTCCTGGGGTTTGCAGTTTAGGGAAGGGTATTTAGAATTCTCAGCCAGACAGCTCTTTGACCTCAGGAAACGACGAATCCCAGAATTCCACAGGATGCTGAAAGTGGAATAATAGCACTATAACAGTGTATATAGTGTTCTTATTCCACTTTCAACCTCCTGTGAAATCCTGGGGTTTACAGTTTAGGGAGGGGCCTTTAGAATTCTCAGCCAGGGAGGATCTTGGCCACAGGAAACTACAAACCCCAGAATTCCAGAGGAGGTTGAAAGTGGAATAATAGCCCTGTCACAGTGTAGTGAGGAAAAGCCGGCGGTCTTCTTCTTTTCCTAATCTCTTCAACTTTTCCAATCATTATTATCTTTTCCATCATATAACACATCCAAAGCATGACAGCCTCAATTTAGTCATTTTGGCTTCCTGTGGGAGTTCAGGGTCAATTTGCTCTAGAAGCCATTTATTTGTCTTTTTTAACAATCCATTGTACCTGTAATACTCTCACCCAGCACCACATGTCAAATGAGTTGATTCAGTCAACTCTTAAAATGCAATAGGGTGGGTGGGTGGTGCCCAGCAGAACTAAAGATGTTGGGGTCCAAGGCCACATGCTTCCTTCCATTCCTCCTTTTCCTTTCTCTTTGCCCTTGCACACCACAGTTTTTTACTTGCAAGAGTTGTTAAGCCACGGCTTTCTGTTACATTTGAATCAGGAATCTGCGGCTTTATCTCAGATGACACACCAAGATTTGTGGTTTTAAAAGTACCAGCAGAAATCATTTGAGAGACAGCAGAGCAGGAATGGAAAGAGAGTGCAGAGGAGTGTATGGACATGTGGCTCATTTTCTTTCAAACAGATTGTGTTTTATTCAACTGAGTGACACATTTGAAACAGGTCAGTATGGTGAGATAAGCAGACAGCCCTGAGATTTAAATTTTGGGGAAATAGGCATGTGGCTATAATAAATAGAATCTCTGAAGGAATGACAGTGGTGTAATGGAACCAGGACTTGCAGGATTGGAGAGCCAATACTTTTGGATTAGAACATTTTACCCATATCATCTGCCACTTAGACCTCCCTGTTCCCTCTATATTTAGCTGTTATCTTCACAGTAGATTGGATGAGAGTGTGAATTTCACAGCAACAATGTGTTGTTGCATAATATGTCACTATACAAATGGAGTGACTTGGTCTTGAGCAGGCAAATGAGACTCCTTAGCTTTACAAAAGACCTGTTCTTGCAGATGGAAACTGTTTCAGCTGATTCATTGATATCATCACAGTTGCTTGCATTCTTCTCTCTGCAGCTGCAACTGTGGAAGCCAGCATGAATACTTGACCTTGAAATTTTGCCTGAGTAGTGGTAATATTCTCCTTGGCGAATCTTCCTATGTCTGCTCATTTACCATCATTTGTAGTATTTTTGTAATAACAGTTGTAGGCTGCATATGGCAGAGCTTGTAAAAACTGTTTCTTAGGATAACAACTCCTAAAGTCCTTCAGATAGCATGACAACAGGCTGGAGAGGGATTTTGGGAACTATCATGTATAAAAATAATTTTTCAAAGCTCTATCCTGTAGTTTCTCTGTTTAGACAGGCCTTTGGATAGCAGCTGCTGCACTGTTGCTTTTACACTGTGTGTTAGTGTTTGCATACATTGTTTATTGTACAAAGACTGTCATCATCCCTCAGTTTGGCTCCATTGCCTAAAGCGAAGACAAACTGCAATGTAACACTATCTGAAGGGCCATATATTCTCTGGACCTTGACTTTTGTATTTTAATTATATTGCAAAAGCAGTGGTAGCTGATGGTTTCCATGTTAATAGCATGATGAATCTGCCCCATGATTTAGCTGAGCTTTCAAAGGAACTCTCGAAGGTGCTGAACCCTAGGCCCCATGCAAGTTCAGAACCTTGGATAGTTCCTTCATGCTTGAACCAAAAGCTGGAATAGATGCTAAAAAGCTGGAGTGGATGCAGTGGCCCACTGAAATGGAAGGCATCAGCTGCCACTGATTTTAAGCCAATCCCAGGACCCTTGTAGGCAAAACATACGCTTTGAAAAGATATAACACACATGCTCTCATTTCCCAAGTGACTCTACCAAGATATTTCTTCTTGACAAACACAACAGAGATATCCATTGTAAAATGGAGCATATAATATATAATAGTAATATTAAGGGACAGCCAGTGGGATATAGTGGTTTGAGTGCTGGACTATGACTCTGGAGACCAGGGTTCAATTCCCCACTTCTCCATGGAACCCACTGGGGACCTTGGGCATCTCACATACTCTCAGCCTCCGAAAACTCTGTGATAGGTTTGCCTTAGGGTCACCATAAGTTGGAAACGACTTGAAGGCACACAACAACAACAGCAACAACAACTAATATTGATGTTCCTGGTTTTGTTTTTAGTGATCAAAATACTGAACACTCAGAATGTAGTCTCATATCTTGGGGACTTTGATGATGCAGAGTAGGGAGAATAACCAGATGAGCAGAATAATAGCTTCTGAGATCCTCAAGCAAGGAACTAATTTTTGGAGCAATTAGTCCAATTTTTAGAAAGAAAATACTACCATATTCTGGTGACTGCCAGCTCTCCATTAAAATATTTACTCCTGTCTCCATAATTGTGTAAAAACACCCCCTTATTTCCTTTCAACTACCAATCCATCCAAGATGTGACCCTTGATCATGATTTAGAATAAAGCTGGATAGGAGAGGAAAAAAACTCCTCTTAACTAGATGGAAAAAGATGCTGGAAAAAATAATAACTCTATTGAATAGAAGAGACAGAAAGGGTACCATCTAGTCACTGAGAATGAAAGCATAAAGATGTAAAGGTCAGTGATATATCATGACCTTTAATTCACTCGACTGTGTTTTTCCATTCCAGCGCATGCATTTTATCTATCAGAGCTGAAAGCACAGAAAGGCACAGCTGTAAATATGACCTCCTTCCTCTCTCGGCTTCTTTTGGCTTTGATTTTGATTTTCTGCCAGTCCTGCAGTTGGTTTTAAGGAACGTGGGGGAAAATGAGCTGAGACTCCAGCTTGCTCCTCACAATTGCATTCCTGGTTTGCGGCAGTGTTTAGTGCCCTTGCGTGCTCCGTTCATTACACTGCACGGACTGCTTTTGAGCATCATGTTTACCTTGCGGCAAAGCAGCAAGGAATTGTCCCATGAAACATTCCAACGGAATTATCTGTTTATTCACAGAGCTAATTTGTAATGGTGATCTAGAGAAGGTAGATCTAAAATCCCATTTTACACATAATTTGCAGCATAATTCTGTGCAATTTTACATGGAAGGACATTCATTGATGCTTCCATGGTTTGAGGACTTTGCTATTTGCATATCGCTTCCTAAATAATATTCTACAGCATTCTGTGTGTCACAGTGACAGCCAGTAGCTTCTGTATCAAGAATGTGGAGAATCCCCTTTAGGTTTTATTCCATTCTTTAACAGTGCTATCTAAGGTACTGAACTCTATCCCTAAAATAGGTTTAGGATCTTGGATTGATCCTTTAAAGTCTGGATTAAAACCTGGAGCTAGCATTCTGTGTATGTTTCTACAGGAGGTTCCCAGCACCATATGCTGCTGACTATTTTGGCCATTACAGACATTGGTCTATTGTGAATTAGAAGGGGAAATAGAAGGGAAATGCAATAAAATGAATGAACAACAGGATTGAGTGAGTTTGCTGTGCATGGGGGAGGAGGCAAAGTTTCACCCACCCCAGCAATTCCTGTAGGTCAAACCAGACCTCAAAATTCAAAACAATAAAGAAAAAAATAAAATTTGATTATATCTTCCTGGCATCTCTTTTTTCTTCTATCATGGAAGGTCTGTTCTGGGAAGGAGGTGTTGATTGTCATCTGAGTTAGTTTTGCTGAAGTCTTTGAATTTGTTTGTCTTTCTTTTCTTTCTTTCTTTCTTTCTTTCTTTCTTTCTTTCTTTCTTTCTTTCTTTCTGGATTAATATTCTGTTTGCCTTTCTTGTTCATTTGTCTTGGGAATGAGTCTCTTTGTGTTGCAGGGAATGAAAGCTGTTTCCCCATAGCCACCCCAATTGTTCCTGTTGTTATTTAGCTGTGAGGTAGAGTGGGTGTTGCAGCCTCTTCTCAAGCTTCTCATGAGAGCTGGCACTCATGGCGGGGTCCCCTTCTCTAAATTTAGCAACGGACATTATAGAAACTCACTGGCCTGCTCAGATACAATATAATAAATGATTCAATAAATTTTGGTATCATGTATTTTATTTTGTTTATTTTATATTTGTTTATTTATTGTATTTATCATTTGTCACATCCTGTGGTTTTTAATCCTTGGTATTCCCTCTTTTCCACCATCTTCTCCATCATGGTTTATCAGAGCAAGACTTTTGAAACATTTGAGAGTGGGTTAGTGAAATGCTGCAGATGAACTACCTCAATCTTGGTCTGGGGATCAGGTGCATGGAAAGGGATCTTCTGCCTTGTAAGAGGGTGCATTCTTTGCTTTCCTTTGTTCCAGATGCTGCTGGACTCCGCCATCAGCCCTAGACAGCCTAACCCACATGTGTCAAACACAAGGCCTGCAGGGCAAATCTGGCCCACCAGGCCATTTCATGTGGCTCTCGGACCCTCGTCTGGCAAGCCAAATCCTTACATTGCAGGTCCCCGGCTGCTGGTATTCTGAAGAGGGGTCCAGCAGCCAGCACTCGCAATCTACTTCTACTTCTGACTGCTCCTCTGTCCAACTCTTGTGAGCCGCGTGGAGCATTGCCATGGCAGAAGTAGAAGTAGATTGCGAGTGTTAGCTGCTGGGCCCCTCTTCAGAATACCAGCAGCTGGGGGCCCACAACGTGGGGATCAGACTCACCAGGTACAGAGAGGGGCAGGGGGACAGAAAGATCCACAGGGGAGGACAGGACAGAAAGAGGCACAGAGAGGGTCTGGGGGGCTGAAAGAAGCACAGAGATATCTGAATATTGAATATATCTGCTTGTCATTATTTTTCCTAGACTTCTAGTTTCAGAGCTAGTTATTACTAAAACAAGTAATAATCGAATGCAGAGGCAATTATTTAATATGATAAAAGAGTAGATACATTTATACAATCTTACAGATACAACTGGTCCTTTGAGGGCAACCATAATGCTGATGCAGCCCAAGATAAAATTGAGTTTGACACCCCTGGCCCAACCAATGATGAAGAAGTCCAGGAAAAAAAAATCAGAGACAGTACCACACATTCTTCATTCTTGAATTATGCTGACTTATTGGGGACTGCAGAACAGTATTGTTTCTCAAGCAGAGTTTGAGAAAGTTCCTTTTTGGGATCACAGCTCCCAGAATCCCTCTGCCAGAATGACCACTGACCAAGCCTCTGCAAATTCTGGAAACTGTGGCTTGGAAAAAACAACATTATCCATGGTCTGAGCTTAGTGCAAGAGAAAGAGAGTTGCTTTTGGAAGCTCTGTTGCAAGGATGATGTTTATGCCTCAGTGGGTGCTTTCATGAGTTAGTGACATTAAGATGCACCCCAAAAGAGATGCTGCAGTTTTCAATAACTATCTAGATGTTAGTTCAGTTTGAAATGTTCAAATGGAAAGAACTGGTGTGACATTTTTCAGTTCCACCCATGGAATTCACATTTCCTTTCTGGAACTCCCAGATGATCAGTTTCATTATGCCCATTTGATGTCGAATTATTTATTAACTAAGTCCTTTCCTAAGGCTTGGGTTAGGCACTCATTCAGGTTGCTTGTGTGAGAAAGCTGCCTTTTGACTCTCCTCTTGTTCTTGTGCTGCATTAGCTACTTTCTTATCTCCTTCATACCTTTT
Organism: Iguana delicatissima; assembly: GCA_948472985.1. Taxonomy (NCBI): domain Eukaryota; kingdom Metazoa; phylum Chordata; class Lepidosauria; order Squamata; family Iguanidae; genus Iguana; species Iguana delicatissima. Next base: position 22,304 of record CAOKZL010001871.1, on the reverse strand, counting down.
TAGCACTAATAGGTAGCCAGCTTTCCATTATAATAGTGGTACTTTATTCAAAGACCATGGAAAAAAAAAGGTGGGGGTTTGTTCCTTTTAAGATCTTTCAGCAGCTCTGCGTGCCTTAGGCACCTCTGTAGATTAAAACTGTTTCTGACACTGTAAAGGTAGAAGAATAACAGTGGAGTTTGTACAGTTTCTTTTATCATCCAAATATGGTGCTTCATAGATGCTCCTTGTTGTAGGTTAGTAGAATAATCTTGATTGGCCAGAGAGGAAACTGGGGCACAGGGAAAGGAGCTGTCTGTTCCCTTTTGCATGAATAGCTTTGTCAGGAACAGACATCCAACTGATGTCAGGAATTCTTAAGGAATAATATTGTTGTTGTGATATTAAAATGACAGGGGATGACTATCTCTGCATTTGACACTTTTCTGTTTTAACCTTTTGCATTGTTTTTGCGCCTTCCATAGAGAAAGCAGGAGAGCAGAACTCAGAAAGTCACTTTCCAAAGGTGAATAGTTATAGGCCAAAATCCAGCACCATGTCTTCACTATCCAATAGTTACAGAATTGGGATTTTTGTTGCCTTCATCCATCCCATTGCAGCCCTCAGCAGTGCCAAAACGTGCTCTTGGGTGGGTTTTTACGGTGGAGGAAGGATCTTTAGATCTAGAGAATAGATAGACAGACAGACAGACAGACAGACAGACAGATAGATTTGCCTTCTTTTTTCTGGCATGGGATCCAAGGCAGCTTACAAAGGCTAAAACAAGATCAGCTAAAAAACAAGATCAGCTAAGAACCTGATCATAAAAAGTTAAAATAAAATTAAACCATCTTCATATTAAGAAAATGATTAATTTTTTAAAAAAAACATATGAAATCATTTTTAAAAATGTAAAAATAAAGTTTAAAAAATGCAGCACACATACTCTATAAAGGGCTCCTTGTAACCAGTTAATCATTAAATGCCTATTTGGATAAAAAAGATCTTTGTCTGCTGGTGAAAGGAGAACAGAATGGGGGCCAGGCAAGCCTCTCATGGAAGAGCAAGGAAGGCTGTCTCCCATATCCTCACCAGATGCACTTTAATGGTGGCAGGACAGAGAGAAGGGACTCTTTTGATATTCATATAGTGGGATAAGATCCTTCGCATAGCCAAGAGCAAAGCCACATAGAGCTTTATGGGTCAGAACCAGCACTTTGAATTGTGTCTGGAAACAAAGTGGTAGCCTGTAAAACTTTTTTGATGAAGGACCTATATGCATTTTGTAGCTGGCCCAGTCAGCTTTCTGGCCAAAGTATTTTGGACCCACTGAAGTTTCTGAACAGTTTCCACAAACAGCCCCATGAGTTACAATAGTCCAATACAGTAGGCCATCAAGACATGTGTCTCTGTAGCCAGATCTTGACCATCATTCCAATGGACCTCCTCTAAAGTAGTTAGTTATCTTTATAGCTTTTTTAAAATGCAACTGTTATAAAAAGGGAGATAGTCGCTTTAACTTATGAGAAATGGGAAACAAAAATGATTGGGTATTAACTGATTTGTTAAAAATCTGAATGCTACAAGTGTAGTTATATTTGGAATTTATATTGGGCAGGGTGAAATAAATCTAGTGAATATAAGCTTATGGTAGAAAAACGAGTGATTATTCAGGATGCTGTATTAAGTTGCAAAGGAAAACACAATTTGTTGCCTCAGGAAGTTTTCCTTGGGATCGGAAGAAGACAGACAAAAAATGTTGAGCTATACTTGATTATAGAAGCCCCTAAAGCTGATTCTGATATGTGAGAGTGAGCTAGTAATCACTTTGAGTCCCATTTTGGAAGAAAGGCAAGATAGAAATCAAACCAAATCAATACATACTAAGCTTAGAGCCCCCTGGCTTCTCCTTTTCCAGACAAAAGGAACAAAGAGAGAAACTAAATTCTGGAAGAAGGTAGAACTGACCTGAGCAGGTAAGAAGGAATCAAAAGGCCTTAATATATAGATCTATGGAAATACAGAGGGGAAAAACCATCTCGTTTCCTATTCTCTCCACTTCCACTGATAATTTTATACAAGTGTTAATTCCTCTTTGTCTGCAACAAGAAGCTCTTCATCCTGCAGCATGAGGCAGCAGCACCAGGCACTCGATAAGCCAGCCCTTGAACTATGTGGTATTCCCCTTCCACTATTTAGGGAAATTGCATCCTTGCGATAAAAGTAGCTCATCAGTTACAATTTCCCTACAGAAGGAGTGAAATTTTGCTTTGTGGTTACAGCTGTAACATCAAGTAGTTGTGCATATGCTACTGGACAACAGGAATTAATTACAAGCAAATAAATAACAAGTTATATAAATAACAGATTATTTCCAAGCTCTGGAAGAGAGAACCAAGCCCTTTCTTCAGCCTTCTTAAGCATCTAAGCGTATACAATTGTTTGCTAGATGACAGCAAGGTTCATCTCTCAAGATTCTATTTGCACAAGCATGACACAAAGGCAAGGGTCCAGTGACCACCCCCAGCATCTGGCAGTTTTCAGAGTTATTCTGCCTCTGTGTGCATGAGATATTGTTAACATAGTGGTCTGGCAAGCAGAATTTAATTTTATACTTCTTCAACAAACAATGTCATTCGGAATTAGCACATTGGCACCTGCTACGAGAAACGTTCTTCCATTAAGTCCTTGACATGTTCAAACTGTTCATAGTTTTAACATATTGTAACTTACTCATTTAGGCAAGCATTCCTTGTTTAAGTCCAAGCTAACAGCTATTTCATGGATCACATAAACAGTGCTAGGCTGTGATCCAACATCCCCTCAGCATAGCATAAACGTCTGCACGCAGAGGCACACTATGTGAGCAGTAGGCAGAATGTTGCAGAGCAGCAACAATGTGCAGCACACATCAATGATTATTGTGTGTCGTGTACAATACACAACACAGAATGCTGAACTGGAGTGCAGAATATACACTGCAGAACTGCAATGCATAATCACAGTGCAAAGGATATGATGCACAACTGCAGCACACTATGTGCAACTGTACTACACAGTGCATAACCACAATGTGGAAAGACAAGGCACAAAGGAACATGCTGTCTGCACAACTCCATCTTCACTGCTTTCGACAGAATACATCCGCTATGCAGTGATGATTTTTCCCCCTGTATGTGTTGTGTGACTTCTACATGCCCACTGGATGCCAGCCTCAATTTGAGTACTGTATATTTCTGTATTACATATAGTTTATGTTTTATTGATGTGCACTACTTTGAAATGTTTGAATCTCAGCAGTAAATAAATACTTGTAAATAGGTAAACTATTAAATAGTCTAAACGACCAAACCATTTGGAGAGTTGTAGTCCAAAAAAGCAACTTTTCCAAGCTTTGAAACAGAGATGTACTTAATAAACGAACTCCGTCATGAAAAAAATGGAATCTAAAATCTAGAAGTAATTCAAGGCAGCGAAACTGGCAGCTAGAGGAAAATGGATGCCTGTTTAAATTTTACACACGCACACGTCCACATACGCACACATACACACCCACTTCTTTCTGAATATTAAGTGACCCAGTGGTGATGAATAAACATATAAAGTGTGTTTTCAATCAGAGCTTTCCAATGTATGCAGAACGTGTTGTATGCTTTGCCAATAGCCGCTGTCATCAATTCTATCAGACTTGGCTTAGAAGAATTTTTTTTAAGGGGTGGGGGTTGGCAGCTTCTGATTGTACTGTTCTGTTATTTAGAAGGACAATCAGCCAGCACTTCAAGCCTCGGTTTAAAGACGTCTGCATCTCGTTTAAATTTATCAGACAATTCTGCAAGTGTGAAAGCACACTCGACACAGCTAAGTGGAGCCAAGGGGGCTCGGAGATCCTGGTTGCTGTCAAAGGATGGAGTGCTTTGACCTGATGACAAAAATATGTCAGCATTCCTCAGCTGGGTGTGCTGTTATGGGAACTGCACAGCCCTCACTGCTTTTGTGGCAGAGAAGGTTTAGTGCTGGAATAACGGATTCAGCTGTCAGCACAAACAATTGCATGCAGAAATTAAGCTAGGGTGGTATAACGGAAGGGCGATGGGCGTTTTGATTGTGGCTCTTCACATGTTTTGGACTGCACCTCCCATAATCCCTCCCCACTACCTAGGCTGGCTAGGGTGAAGGGCAGTTGTAGGTCAAAAATGTCTGAAGCAAGATCCTGCATGAACCTGGCAGAGCGGAAAGCTCTGCCAGATATACTTGTTCTCTTTCCTCCTCTTCCCAGGCATGCCACTTGCCTTCTTGCTGGATGGGTGCCCTCCATAGACATTCAGTGGCCCACTGAGGAGAAGGAATGGACAGACAACACCCAGCTGTGTTCCAGCAGCCAGACACGCATAGATGGTAACCTCCTCTTGGATCTGAGAATCCCACTAGGATGCCTGCTTCTTTGTGCATCCGGTTGCAGGAATATCCACCTCTCCTAGAGCTACTAAATGGTTGTGGCGAGAGCACTCAAGCAGTTTGAATTCAGATTCATACCTTCCAAATATATCAATTTGGCAAGGATGATCCAAACTAATCCTCTGTCATTCTTCTTTTTCAGCTGTTTTTAAAATGCCCCAGTTTCTCTCTCCTGCTTCCATTTTCCTCTTCATCCTCAACTTACTTCAATTACTGAAAACTGAGTTCAAAGGGCAAAAGTATCAGATCTTTGGTGCAAGGATGACAAAGGGATAATGTCTACGCATGTGTGGGGTATGTGTCTGTGTGTGCGCGAGAGAGGGAGAACTGTTGCCGGGAAGAAACATAAGTGAACACATGATTGCATTTAGAAGATCTGGGATAGAGTTTGGAAACTTTACTTTTCCATCTACAACTCCCATGCTGGCTGGAGGGTTCTGGGAGCTATAGCTCCAAACCCCCAACGTTTCCAAGCTCTAATATCCAGTTCATTTCCCAGGAGCTCCAGCAATAGGATCAAGTCATAGGAGATGAGAAAAGTATGACATTTAATGTTAAAGCTAAGAACCAATGAATCTGGCAAATAGTTTTGTTCATGCCCAACATGGCTTGCACCCTAATGAACTCTGTGTTGATTCCACTGGCCGTTTATTCTTCTTCTGTGCTAAATACAGCATAAACATGCCTAACAGAAAAGCATAAAAACTATCCATAAAAAAAGAATGGGCTTCCTTAAGTGCCCTGTTGTTATCTGAAAATCAAGCCATGCCAGTATTCCACAGTCCACTAGTAGATGAATGATGAATTCCCATGTGATCTCGCGCACAGAAGATCAGCAACTAAGGGACCCAGTATACTTACTGGGATGGCAACCCTTATTCCATGACTGAAGCAGAACTTTGGAATGTTGCTTTTTGGGACAACTGCTCCCAGAATGCAACCAGCATGGAGTTCTGGCAGCTATAGCTCCTGCAAAATAAAATTCTCAAGTCCAGGCAGATGACAATATGGCATTGCTTTATATGAGGTCAGAAGAATGCCGTGTCCCAGATCAAACAAGTTCTGAATCAGAAGCTTCTTTCAAAACCACTTTGTCATGTGGGGTATGCTGTTCAAAGGGAGCAAGTTTTTTTTTTTAAAAAAAAAAACAAACCCTTCTAAACATGCCCAAACCTTTGGGTGTGTCTAGATAGCTCTTTCAGTCATAGCATGAAGCAAAAGAAAGGGACAACAGCAGCAGCTCAAAGAGAATTATATCATATAGCAGAGACGGCCCTTTCCACACGGGGGTAATAAAACGTTTTAGCGCAGTGTAGCGCGATATCTGACGGAGGTCTTCCATACCTTAAAGCGCGCTGAGTCGTCTTTAATTTCCAAGTTCCACACGTCAATCCGTTCAGAAACGTCTCCAACTGTCGGGGCACGGGGGAAGGACGGAAGGGGAGAGAGGGCGGGAGGGGGAAGGGTGGATGGAGGTGGGGAGGGGGGACGGAGGGCCGCGGATGGCCGCGCGCGTGGTGTGGCCAGTGCAGGGATGGTGGCCGGAACGGTCTGGGCTGAGATAGCGTCACCGGGAGACGTCGGGGCGCGGGGGAAGGACGGGAGGGGAGAGAGGGCGGGAGGGGGAAGGGTGGATGGAGGTGGGGAGGGGGGACGGAGGGCCGCGGATGGCCGCGCGCGTGGTGTGGCCAGTGCAGGGATGGTGGCCGGAACGGTCTGGGCTGAGATAGTGTCACCGGGAGACGTCGGGGCGCGGGGGAAGGACGGAAGGGGAGAGAGGGCGGGAGGGGGAAGGGTGGATGGAGGTGGGGAGGGGGGACGGAGGGCCGCGGATGGCCGCGCGCGTGGCATGGTCAGTGCAGGGATGGTGGCGGGACCGGTCTGGGCTGAAATAGCGTCACCGGGAGACGTCGGGGTGCCGGGGAAGGACGGAAGGGAGAGAGGGCGGATGGATGTAGAGTACTCACTCTGCGATAGTCTCCAAGGGAAACGGTGGACGACAGGAGGACCTGCTCTATCGCCAGACACACCTCAATGACAATCACAGCGACTGTGGAGATCCCCAAGCCGAAGGTGTTCGCCGTTTTGCGATATATAAGCGGCGTTGACAACCACCACACGGTAATCGCCACTCTCTCCTCCACAGATATGGGTTGACGCATTTCTGTGGCTTTCCTCTCAAGTGTGGGACGCAGACGGTCGGCGATCTCGAAGAGGGTGGCTTTCGTCATGCGAAAGTGGTAGAGCCACTGGTCATCGTCCCACTTAGCAAGCAGCTCCTCAGCCCACCATGTCCTCCGCATCCTCTCCCTGACCCACCACCTTCTGGGGCGTGGGAGACGCCGCGAGTGTCCTCTCAGAAGGGGCGCATAGAAAACGTCCTCCTCCTCATGGTCGCGATGGAGCCTGGACCTCCTCGCTCGATCTCTGGCCCATTGTTCTTGCATGGTGGCCACCACTACACCCAGGACCGCGACAAAGGGCCCCAGGAACCTGACCAGGTCATCAAGAACCTCGACCTCCATCGCAAAGCCACGAACAAGCCAGAAAATCGGCGAAGCAGGAAGCACAACGACCGGCACCAACCAACGCACTAGCCAGAGGTGGGGGATGGCGGCGAAAGGCGGGAGGCGTTGGGGGAGGACCTTGCATACGTACGTGCGCGCATGCGCGGGTACGTACCGACGCAACACGCCATTTCTTCAAATCGAAATCAGCCTATCACAGCCATAGTGGGCGAGGTTATGTTAATAGCAGGGGTGGTCAGGACGGCAACGTGTGGATCTCTGAAACCGCGCTAAGCCGGATCAAACATAAGACGTATGAATGGAGAGCGCGCATTAGCGCGGATACAAAAAAACCCGGTAAAAACCGGCCGGAACAGTCACTACGCGAATTCCTCTTCTCGTGTGGAAAGGGCCTTTGTTATAAGTGGCAATGATTCCCTTACCTGTACTTTTTGGTACGATAGAACAATGCAAAGACGATGAACAGCCTGACCCTAGCAAGTGTATGAACTAGGACTGTGATCTCATGCATAGGAGGTAAACAGTCAGGGAACCAGGCTAAGTCAAAGCCTGGATAAGTTAATTGCTGCACCATAACTCCCAAAATACTCCACCTAGAGCTGTAGTCCAAACAAAAGAGAATGTTTTGAATCCGTGGTTTGGCATGGCTTCCTGATTGTTTACCTTTTGTGTACAAGATCTCAGGATGAACTTGTCATTCCTCTACCTAATTAGCTGGGATCCCTGGCATGATAGATGTGAGCCAGTCATGATTTGAGCATATGATAATAAGCAAACAAACAAAGAGACACATTCCATTTTGAGGTCAAACAAATAGCATCAAAGGCATAGGTTGCTTTCCTGTGGAGAAATTCCTGCACCATTCTCAGCAGGGAGAAAAAATGTGTGAGCATGTTCAACAGGGAGACCATTGAAGAGAAAGTAGCCCACAGGCATAAATCACCCACCCAGTACACAAAACTATGTTGAAATCTTTACACAGTCATATCACTGTAGCTGACCACTCTTGTATACAAGGGTTGACAGTTGAAGCTGCTTGGAAGATTGGACAATGTGGTAGGAGGGATGTCTGTCATATGACATGCTCGAGACTCCTTTTTCGACACTTCACTAAAAGTTTTGATTTTCAAAAGAAACCAGAATCAGATGTGCCGGAGCCCAGACCCAGATTCCACAATCTGGTATATTCTTTATGCACCCAGAATGAAGAGAAAATACACAAAAAGGCAAGCATTTAGCTTCTCTTGCTGCATTCCCTGCAACCACATCAGAGGAACAATGAAGGTCTTGTGATGAAAACTACTCAGCTGGCATAATATTATTTGGAAACTCAAAGTTTTCAATCCGCATATGTTGTCTTACAAGGTAGCCTGTCTTTTTTTTCTCATGCCTATGGGTGTTGCAGAAACCGAGTTCAAATCAAATATACAAACTATGCATTGGATGTAATGGTAAAATCTGAAATGCCAGCATTAGTCATTACTGTGTCCATAGCCACATACTCGAGGAGAATTCAGATTTCTCGGCAACTGTGTTTATCCACATCAACAAAACAGTTCTGGCAGTTTTCACCTGCACCAGGACCAGGAGTGTAGGAAAGCTAATGGTATTTAATTGCTAATTCAAGCAAAGTCACCCCCCAAAATATTTTGCATAGAAACAAGATAGCTTGTAACAATGTATGGTCACTGGGAAACACAACAAGCTCCATTACCATTAGCTCCTGTGACAACTGCAGTGAAGTTCAGAAAAGAGGCCTGAGTTGAATGGCAGATGATGCCATCATCCTCATTAATGTAAAATGGCTAATGCTCTAGATTTGGATAGTAAACACGGACAAATTCTTCATTACATGACAACACCTACATACTGTTTGCTCAAACCTAGAAACAGACTGAAGCACTGGCAAACAGTGAATTGGATTGTTAAGGATGCTGAATTTTCTCAAATGGCGAAACTAATTTGGGTTTTAAAGGATAAGTCAACTGGAGATTTTTTATTTTTGAATGATTGGAAATTGTTTGTGGCTTTTTTGAGCAACAAAGCCAATGCAATTCTCGGCTGCATCAATAGGAATATGGTGTCTAGATCGAGGGAGGTACTGGTACCACTCTACTCTGCTTTGGTTAGACCTCATCTTGAATACTGTGTCCAGTTCTGGGCACCCAATTCAAGAAGGACATGGTCAAGCTGGAGCAAGTCCAGAGGAGGGCAACCAAAATGGTGAGAGGCCTGGAAGCCATGCCCTATGAGGATAGACTTAGAGAGCTGGGTATGTTTAGTATGCAGAAGAGAAGGTTAAGAGGGGACATGATAGCCATGTTTAAATATTTGAAGGGATGCCATGTAGAGGATGGAGAGGGCTTGTTTTCTGCTGCTCCCGAGACCAGGACAAGGAGCAATGGATTCAAGCTGCAGGAAAGGAGATTCCACCTGAACCTCAGGAAGAACTTCCTGACAGTCAGGGCTGTCCGGCAGTGGAATCTGCTGCCTCGGAGTGTAGTGGAGTCTCCTTCGTTGGAGGTTTTTAAGCAGTGGCTGGATGGCCATCTGTCGGGAATGCTTTGAGGGTGTTCCTGCATGGCAGGGGGTTGGACTGGATGGCCCGTGTGGTCTCTTCCAACTCTACATTTCTATGATTCTATGATTCTATGATACAGTAATTTGTTGATCTCATATTAGTAATTTGCTTAGGTGGATCTGTAAGGACAGAATAATCCTTTTCTTTGTTTTTTTGTTTTTTGCCTTTTCTTATTTTCTCTCTCTCACTGCAGCTTGATTGGGTGGGGTAGAGCCCTTAAAGAAAACTCTTTAAAAAAAAAGGTTTGCATTTTTAAAAAATATAGAATTGAATTTAAATGTATGTCAAACACTGACAGACACGCGCACCCCGCTTAAAAGACAGGACACTGTGGTAGGATGGAAGTCGGAGTCTTATGACATCCTCAAGACTCCTTTTTTTTTTAACACACTAATGAAAATTTGGATTTTCAAAGCATGCCACATTCAGAGGTTTGGAGCACAGCCCTAGATTCCTTTTTGGTAAGGATGCACATATAACCTCATCTACAATTAATTCTACAACACAGAGTTCACTTACAGAATGAACATGCAGAAACAGACAAGACATGCATGTAACAGACACAGCCCTAGCCTTGGAGAAAGAGGTTAGAAAGGGAGATGGGACAGGAAAGGTGGCACTGGTCTGAGAACTTCTATACCTCCTCATCAGTTTAGGAGGTTAACCATCAAACAGCTCCAAGTAAGTGGATATTCAGATACTTTTTTCTGCCTCCCTCTTATTGACTCCTATGACCTAAATCCAATTGTTTGTCTCGACTACATTAGACCTATTGAATCAATAGGAACTTGGTAAGCCAACAGTTTTGTAAGTTCTACTGATGCAGGGAGTCTAGTCTAGTTGGCACAAAAAAAAAAAAAATGGATTTAGGGCTATTTTCTCTTTTGTGGTCAGACCTCTGAGCAATTTGCGTTCTGTACATGGTGCAGTAAAGGTGACTTCCCAGATTTAAACTTCTATTCTGGTCAACCGCTGACTGCAACGACTCTTTCTGCATCTCTTTCCCATGTTGTTATTAGTTCCCTTCAAGTCAACTTTGACTTATGGCAGCTGTATAAATGAGAAACCTTCAAGTCACTCTGCTCAGGTCTTGCAGGTGCAGGACTGTGGCTTCCTTGATCGAATCAATCCACCTGTACTGTGGGCTTCTTCTTCTGCCTTCTATCTTACCAAGCATTATTGTCTTTTCTAATGAGTCATGTCTGCTCCAGGATACACCAAAAATACAACAGTCTCAATTTAGCTGTCTTGGCTTCTAGGTAGAGAGCAAGCCTGATTTGCTCTTGATTTTCTCTTTGTTCTTTCCCATACCTTCAGGCAAAAAGGGGTGTATTAATCTCCCTCTCCATCTGGTCACAGGGACTTAGTTCTCTGAGCATTAAAAATAAATAGAGGAATGGTTAATAATAAATAAGTGAAATGACAATTGACACTTGCTTTCCTTTCCTTATAAAGATACTCAGTTGATATTAAGAAAGTTTTCTCAATGACTCATCAAAGTGGTAGGGACAGTACTGCAAATTTGCTTCATGAAGCATGATTGAGTCTGGAAATATCATCCTCTTTTCTAGTAACTATGAAATGTGAAATGGTTTCTGGCTGTCCCCAGTAACAGTTGGAAGGTTAAGTGTTTCTTCAGGGTTGCTTAACTGGTTTAACAGACTGGACTCCCATGCTGTCATCTACATTCACCTTCCTCAATTCCAATAAATCAGGGTTGGGCAGGCAGCAAATCTGGATTTACCTGTATATCAGGTTATTTGCTGTCCTTTGGCAGAGATTCTTGACTCCCAACTTAACAATAGCAGGAACCAAATGATTGGCTTTTCCCCAAATTATACTCCTGAAATAGAGCTATCTAAGGGATGGACTGTAAATTCTTTTTAATTCTGGAACATAATATCTTGGGCTCAAAATTCAGTAGTTCTAAATGTATGAACTGATTCTAGCTGGTGGTTCATGGCAATCCTCCACACTACACAATTATAGTGCCATATTAACTGCCACGGTTCATTCCTATGGGATTTACGAAGGAGTGTTTGGAATTCTGAACCAGAGAGCTTCAGTGTTTCACCAAACTGCACCTCCCAAGATTCCACAGAATGCAGATACAGCAGTTAAAAGTGGAATCATTGCATTATAACTGTATAATGTGAAAGAGCTCTTTGTGCTGTGGTTTTAAGAAAGTTGTCCCTACAAACCTGCCCACCCTCTGGTATGATCCTATTATCTCTAGGTGGCCTTGCTCTCTTCCACCCCATTGTACCACCATCTGCCAAGCAGCTTTCCCCTACCCACTGTAAATCATTATAAAGCACCCTTTCTACATTTTTTTGGTCATGCAGGGTTTTTTTTTAATCCACATACCTTTTTAAAACTCTACACGCCCTTTTTAAAACGCTAAACACCCTTCCCCATTTTGTTTTTATCCATGTCCTTCAAAGTCTCCCAAGTTTTGTTTGTTTTCCTTTTGTGCATTTCTAAGGACCTTTCCGCATGGCATTTTCCATGTGAAAGGGCACCTGGAGCGTAGCGCGATTGTGAGGAGCGATCTGCATGACACACTCACAATTGCGCAGTGCTCCAGGGGCTGGCAGGGGCTGATTGCGCACCGTTTCATTTTCAGCTGGAAGCCAAAAATGGTCCGCAATTGCACATTGTTCCCGGGCCCTGTGCGCACTTACCTCCAGAGCCTCCAGAGCCACGCCGGTCGCGCTTCCTCCCCAGCCCATCCTGGGAAGGTCCCAGGCTGCACTGCAGAAAGAAGAGGAGGGGCTCTCACGCCAGCAGGCAGCTCGTGCAGAGCTGAAGGACCCCGGATGCGAGAGCCTCTTGCCGGAGGCTGCTCGCGTGATCCCCGCACCTCAGCGCTGAAACATGGTAAGGTGCGGAAAGGGCCTAAGAAAATCAATACAGTGTTTGTTTAGAAACACACATATTCACTCTCAGTCAATGCAAAGACATTTAATGTACCAGCACAGTCAGTCTGGTAGACCTCGGAGCAAAAAGTCTGTTCCTTGCCATGAGACTTAGCCGGTGACCTTCAGCCAGAGTGTGGCTCATGTTCATCCACTTGGAATGTGTCAAAGTGCTGGTCCAACAGGTTTTTTCAAGGAGCTCCTCACAATAAGCAACTCTACAATTTTTGTTATATAATATTGCACCCAGAAGCAAAGGCCGAACCTTGAATAAAACCACTTCAGCAGATAGGAAGAAACAAGCTGAGGGAATGGAGCAGTGGTAGGTAGAAAACCTCTCTGTAAATCTTACTAATACTTGCTGAATAATACTTGCTGGAGTTACCAGAGCCTGGAAACTTTTCAGTCACCAGCAAGGTGTTTTAAAGATTCTTCCATCAGAAAATTCTCCTGTCATTTTTTCTTGAGTGAGTACACAGAAGCTATAAAGCAGTATTTCCAATTTCTGGGCCTTATTGTGAAAGCTGGACAGTGAAGAAAGCTGACAGAAAGAAAATCAACTCATTTAAAATGTGATGCTGGAGAAGAGTTCAGTGGATATTATGGACTGCTACAAAGACAAATGAAGTGGGGAATAACTAAACTGAAGCTGTCTTTGGATATGTCATGAGACAAACTCATTGGAAAAGGCAATAATGCTTGGCACACAGCAACAGCAACAACAAAGTGGAAGGCAGTTATGAAAAGAGAAAGACCGCACTACAGATGGATTGATTCAACCCAGGAAGCATGGCCCTGCATCTATAAGACCTGAGCAGGACAGCTGATATTGATGCATTTAAGTCCTGCTCTTTATGCTTTTAAAAACTGCCCTAGAAGAAATCCTCAAAAGGTCAACAGGCTCAAAAGATGTTTTCGGTCTGAAACATCTCATTGCATCTTAAGATGTGCCTCTTTCATATAATGGATTCTACAGGATGCTCTACCTAAATACCTTAAAAGCACCAGATTCCATCTTATCTCAGGATATAAGCAGGACCAGGCCAGGTTAGTGCTTGGAAGAGAGACGGCAGAGAATACCAGGTGCTGGAGGGTATATTCAGAGGAAGGCAATGGCAACCCACCACTGAGTGTTCCTTGTCTAAGACAACCCTATGGAAATGCATAGGGCCACCCGAGATCAAAAGGTCATGAAGGCACATACTTTATTATTATTTTTGCTCTTATAGAATCCTTTCCAGACTTACAAGACATATGACACCAGGGTCTCTGGTGTTCAGTTTGAGCCCAGTTTGAGACACCACCCCACTAGCAACAACATATCCACGGGACCCTCACCCTCCCTGCTTCTTCCTTTTTCTGCTGGCTGTTTGAATTTTGAGACCAAAAGGGAATATATTCATGTTGATTTTGGCTTACTTTTTTCCAAGAAGAAATGTTCTGTCATCATCAGCCAGGAGGCAAATTTCCCAGTCCTGAGCATGGTTCCTTCTTCTTAAAAACCTATCAAATTCAGTGGCACTACTTACCCAGGGAAGGGCCTTAATACCCTAAGGGCATCAGATCCTGTCTGATCTTGAAAGCTAAGCAGGATCAGCCCTGGTTAATAGTTGGATGGGAGACCACCAATGAATACCAGGTGCTGTAGGCTATATTTCAGAGGAAGAAACTGGGAAAACCACCTCTGAGTATTCCTTGTCTAAGAAATCCCTAAGGAATTCATGGGGTTGTTATAAATTGACATGTGACTTGAAGTCAAACACACACACACACACACACTGGAGAGAGTGAACAAAGGACTGGAACTTCAAAAGCATTACAGTTTATAGAATTCCCTGGACAACATGAGGCCGGGAAATTTCTGGGAACCACAGCTCAACAAAGTAAATAGGCTAGGGAGTTCTGTGAGTTCTCATTTAAGAAAGTAATTTTTTTCTAAGCTCTGGATAAGTAGTTTTAAAGGACAGAAGAAATACTAATGCCCTGATGATCCAGGAAACCACTGGGACTACAGAAGATCAAAACCAGACTGGAGAACTTATGGCTTTCCAGATGTTCTTGTGCTTTAATTCCCACCATCCCCTGCCAGCCTGATCAGTGGTGAGGAAGGATGGGAGGAATTCATCAACATCTGGTGGGTCACAGCTTTCCCAACCCTGGATCAAGACAGAGTTATTCTATGTGCTTGATCTGAATATAACCTGTTGTGGAAATTGATCCGTTCTGGAGAATTGGCTCTTGTTCAAAGTGTTATGGGCCATTTCACACATGAATGCAAATGAATGTTATGCTCAGCAGGGAATGAGAGTCAATCATGGTTCGATGATGTGCTCATCTTTACAATACATGTGTTGGCAAACATGTTTATTGCACTTCCCACTCTACATTTTTAGGTATATACCTAAAACAAAAGTGGTAGCCCATGGTGACTATCATGTCACTGGGATGGTAAATCTGCTCTGGGTTTAAGACCAGACTTTAAAGATGCTATCTGAGGTACTGAATCTATTTTAAGGATGGGGTTCAGCAGCCTAGATAGTTCCTTTAAAGTTCGAACTAAAACTCAGAACAGACTTCTGTCCTGCTACTGTGGAAACCATCAACTGCCCTTAGTTGTTGTCTGTTTGCAGAAATTCCCATTGATTACTTGTCCAAGTCTAAATGGATGAACTGGTTAAGTCACTGATTACATTTCTGCACATTTGCAGAAAAAACATCATTTTGTTTGCATGCTTTTTTTAATGCACATATGTGTGGTAGAAGACGCATTCCACAAAGGAGAGGTGGGAAGTCTCTGCTCCTCCAAACATTAGGCCTACCACTCCCACTGTGGTCAAGGGTAAAGGATTGTGGGAGCTGCAATCCAAATCATCTGCAGAGTCAGAGCCTCCTCATCTTTACCCAACTCTGCCCATTTCTCCTCTACACTGTTTTAGTGTTATTATTCTACTTTCAACATTGTGTGGAATTCTGGGATTTGTAGTTTACTGAGGACAAAGAGCTCTCTGACTAAGAATACTAAATGCCCCTCCCTAAACTGCAAACCCCAGGATTCCATAGGATGTTGAAACTGGAATAATAGCACTATAACAGTGTAGTGCAGAAATGGCCTCTGTCTCCTTTAAAATGAAGTTTGCCCTGTGCACTTGTGCAATTGATACAAACTCTATGTAAAAAACATAAACAAAATCTTAAGTACCACATAACTGTAGTCCTTGAATCGACCCTCTGGCCAGGAAAATGTTAGTTTGATTTTTCACTGGGCTATAATTCTAGATTTATCTGAGAACAAATTCATTATTGTGCTCCAAATGGTTCAGGTGGTAATTCTATCTCCCATATAAGAAAAGGAGAGTGGAAACCTGAAGGTGTTATATTTGATAGCATCAAAACAACCACAGGAATGGCCTTAGTGGGTGCTTAGAGGTTCACTGAAATAGAAGACAGCAACTGAGTTGAGAAACATGGACATTTTTGTGTGCATTAGGTCAACGGATGTTGCCGCAAAGGAGAATACATTTTAAAATAATAGCCATTCTTTTGTCGTTTTATTATGCCTTTAAACCATTCCTGTCTTGGAAACATGAAGACACAAGTAGACTAACAGTAAGTAAAACAGCAATAAGCTAAATTCATGTATCTGTCTCTTTAATTGTAAAGACAAATACATTATTCTCAAACTTTCTTTAAAAACATGCTCAGTTGGTACAGAGCAATGTTGCAAAGGGCAGACAGCTAACAGCTTGCCAGTCCCAATGATTTAATGGTACTGTATATATTAATATATAGGTCAATGTGTTACTATGTTAATTACTGTTCAGATTCTGAACATGATATAATATAGAAAATTAAATAATATGATATAAGAAAAGGTCAAGATAAAGCGGACTATGCAATATGGACTACTCACTGCAAAAAAACCTGAAGGACCTAAAGGGGAAACAAAAATGCATGCACTAACTCCCAAAATGCCTACCTCTCTGTTATTTGTGTATCCTGATGCTAGGAAAATTCCTCCAAAAAAACAAGCTGACATTGTGAAGGTTACATAGCATATTTTGTTTATCATATAGAATGTGAATGCTGTATACGACTAACTGACATGCAGAAGTTTTGACTTCTACCTTGTTCATTAGCTTGATGGAATTTTCCCAAAATATGTGCTTCGCAACCTTGGCAACCTTGGCAAACTATATCAGGATGTAAGATCTCAGGGCTCCCATTCTGTTCCGATTCAAGTCTGTCAGGATGAGAGATGGAAATGCACTCAGTGGTTGTTATTATGTGCTGGAACCCTGTCATAAAATGAGGAAATCCTATAGTCCTCTCACTATTTGAAGCTGTCCTTGAAAAGGGCATTTCAGAGCCAACACAAGATATTTGTCTGCCTAAAGCAAAGGACAGCATAGCACTTTCACTCCATTTCAGGTACAGAACCCTGCCGGACTGGCAGTTGAATATACTTCAGCACTGGTGACAAAATAGCATCCTCCACTATACCTGAACAGAACAGGCAATCTTAGAGGATAGGCTTGCATGGCGCACACATAGCTTTGCCCTGCGAGTGAAGAAAAGAGCTAGAAAGTTCATTAAGTGCACCTGGGTAGCTGCTACTGCTGCCCCTCAGCATTTGCAGCCTGAAGCAGTTGCCTCTCTCAGTCAGTGTGGAAGTCCACCATAAGCAAAACTTTCCTTGTCTGCATGCCGTTTTTAGCTGTTCAAAGAGAGAGAGATTTTATTTTTCACAGCTGTTTATAGGAATAGTGTTAACAATGGGGGGGGGGTGAATAAAAGAAAAGGAACCCTTTCCTGGCAAGCTACAGGAGACCACTCTTCTTCCCTGTGGTTTCTATGATTAATAGAATCTGTGATTTGTCATCATAATAGGCTGATGATCAAAATTACCCACCTCTGCCAGACACACCATTTAATAAACATTTGCTGCAAATTTCAGTCTGAAATCTATTGCCTGCTGAGATAATAAAGAGTGACTGAGTTGGAAAGCAGCATCCTTTTACATTTTGGATGCTTGATATTGCAACATCCCATAGGGATTTGCCATAGTCATCAACACAGTGCATCAGCAAGGCCTGGAAACATACTGAGCAAAACAAGCAAAATTCCAGAACATGGTACCGCCACACAGCATGGGTGCTGCCTGATCCCACTGGGACCTAGGAGATGAGGATAAAGGAGGAAAGAGATCACTGGGAGGGGAGGAGAGGCTAGCAACCCACGCAATTTATTTTTAGCTGTAAAAATCACCCACCCAAAGTATGTGGGCAGGGGCGCTTAATGAAACATTCACAGATATCCGCTCTCACAGCATTCATTGCGTCAGATGCTAATCTCCATTTTAACAGAGTGATCCCCCTGTATTGACTGGCTTCTTGTCAGGCTGTTTTCATTATTTCCCCTAATTCCATTGTCTGCTTTTGGCTGCAGCACCAATTTAAGACTATAAGATCATTGGCTTCCTACCAGGAAGCAACTGCAATATGGCTCTTAAGCAAACCAGTGAGGTTGTGTGAGCCTGGAAGGGAAAGGACACTGGGCATTTTCCGCAGAGCAGCTTTAATGCCTAATGTTGCTTTTAGATTTTGTGAGAAAGTGCTCAGAAACATTGCAGGCAAAAGTTTGAAACTGCCAGTAGGTAACACTACCAACATTGTTTTTCAGTCACACACACACACATACAAACATGGGGAGGGTGTAGTGGGGCCAAGGCTCACAGAGTTGGAGTTTCGGGTTTTGATTATCAAAAACTATGACATCTGCCATACCACTTACGTACCCGCCAACATTTCACAGATGAAAACCAGGACACATGTGTCCAAACAACATTTAGAGTGCGGTCAAGAAGACTAAATATATTAACGTGGAAGAACACAAAAGCTAGGAGAGGCTGCAGCAGTTTGCTTGTGCCTGAGTCTACTGGGAAGGGCAAGATTCCACCTCCTCCTCTCTTTTTCTGCTGCTGAGTTAAGTGAGTGCAAACTACTCTTCCACTTTTAACTCAGTTTACAGCAATTGAAGTAAGCTGAGGACAAAGGGGAAAAGTGGAAGGAGGAGAGAGATACAGGAACATTTTTAAAATGCCCCCAGAAGTAGGATGGCATAGGACTAATGGGGGCCATCTCTTCCAAATTAGGTCAGTCAAAGGATATGAAATTTGCATTCAATTATATAAATAAGACATCACGGAGACATTTCATAAAGCAGTTTCT
Source organism: Iguana delicatissima (assembly GCA_948472985.1). NCBI lineage: Eukaryota > Metazoa > Chordata > Lepidosauria > Squamata > Iguanidae > Iguana > Iguana delicatissima. Next base: position 3,616 of record CAOKZL010001871.1, on the reverse strand, counting down.
AAGACAGAGCAATCTATCTGAGCCATTTGAAAAAAAACAACCAGCCAGCAATTAAAGATTATGGGTGTTGTAATCCAAAACATCTGAAACGCACAGGGAAGAAAACTGGTATACAGGCTGCAGGCAAAACCGCCTGGGATTCTGCAGCTCTGTCTGGCCTGGTGCCCTCACTAGGCCTTTGAGCAAACTGGTATCTGGCTTTTCATCTATCATCTTGAAAGCCTGCTGAAGGATTTAATGCACCGAAAGGAAAACATTACATTATCTTAATCTGCTGATGTGCTGCATGAACTTTTCATGAACATTTCACACCCCTGCCTGAGTTGCATCAGGTGTGTACTTGTTCCAAGCTCACAACCTGAGATGAAACCATTGCTGAATACAGCAGTGGGCTTTTTGGACCTAAGAAGCAGGCAGAGCAGGTAAGTAGGTATGTAGAGGCAATTAAAAGGCTCTAGTCAAAAAGGCGACAGTTGGTATGTAACCCATTTGCAATTATTTCGAAAAAAACTTATAGTTTTTGATAGAGAGTAATTCAGCGATACTATGTTCATTAGAATATCCTACAGCACCCTTTTGAGGGCTGAGTGTTATTTAGAAACACTGGGAGGAAGTATTCTTTGGGCCTTTCCACACTATACTGTTATAGTACTACTATTGCACTTTCAACATCCTGTGGAATTCTGCGGTTTGTAGTTTCCTGAGGCCAAAGAGTTCTCTGGCTGAGATTCTAAATGCCCCTCCCTAAACTGGAAACCTCAGGATTCCATAGGATGTTGAAAGTGAGATAATAGCCCTATAACAGTGTAGTGCAGAAAGGCCTTTGGTCTACTCACAGAACCCTCCAACCAGCATGGTCAACTAGATTGTCTCTACTGGGAAGAAGCAATGTATTTCTATAGACCAAACCTGGAGAACTGTGATGGGCTGAAGGGGCATCTTTTTAAATCCCTGCTCTCTTGTGGCTGGCCACATCAACATGTCTCAGCCAAAACAAAAGTGACATGATATCACTTCCAGTTTTGCCTCCAAATCTATCATTTTGCACCATTTTGGGAGACAGCGAGTTGGAAGGTGGTAGTGGAGCTGAAATTAACATAAGCACCATGTATTTACTGCAGCCTGTGTACTGACAGTTGTGACTGACTTTTCACATTTTCCTTCCTTCCCTCCCTCCTTGCTTGCTTCCTTCTTTCCTTCCAAATCAGGGACTAGGTGCTTTCAGGAACTTCTGTGAGAGCTCCAGGGGCTACAAAAACAGGCTGTGGCTACACATGGACCATACTTTCTTCAACCAACTATATGGTGATAGGCATAAAGAATACATATGGACATTTGCAGAGCCTACATAATGACAATGAAGAGGAATTAGTTCATCAGAAGCAGCCCAGTTTATGGCTCACAGAATGGATCTTGCTGAAAAAGAAAAGATTATTACAAGCAGAAGAATCAAACTTACCTTTTGGATATGGCTTGCATATATTATATATGACAAGGCTAAGATTAATAAAGATTTTTCAAATCACTTTTTAAGGAGATCCCTACTAAGAGTCTGGTTGAAATACATATCATTCCTCTATTCCAAAATTCCATTATGGACATCAGTACACAAAGCCTTTTATAGATGAGAAATGCCGAGCTGGAACAGATGGATAACCTACCAGAATTTTCTAGAGATAGAAGGCAACTCAGCTGAACCCAAAACTAAAGAAGAACTGATAAAAGAAGGCTACAACACACATTGGCTCCTCCATAGACAATTACTAGAAAAATTCAAGATAGACAAAAAACTATATGGCATCCAATATAAAACCACAGAATTTGACAAAATCTTGCCGGATAATGTCAACACCAAAACAGGGAAAATCTACAAATTACTAGTAAGATTCAACCAAGAAAAAGACTTAATAGAAGACAATATGATCAAACGGGCAAAAGACTTGAAATCTCCTATAAGCTTAGATGAATGGGAAAATTCTTGGAACACTCTGAAACTTGTGAAACCAGCCAAACTAAGGGAGAACTATTACAAACTACTATACAGATGGCATCTATCCCCGTTGCAGATAGCGAAAATGACAAATAATAAGAATCTTAATTGCTGGAAATGCAATGAAACAGGAATTCTATACCACACTTGGTGGAGATGCTCTCCGATAGAAAGATTCTGGAAGCAAATCCATGGGAAGATAACAGAAGTCTTAAATGTGCAATTCCCATTATGCCCAAAAATATACCTGCTGAACATGACAGATAGTCCTCCCTCACTGAAACTATTGAAGAAAGCAAAAACAAAACAAAACAAAAAAGCATTATATATAATAACTACAGCCAGAATCACAATAGCACAGAGATGGAAGGATGCAACGACACCATCAATCGAGGACTGGCTAATGAAATTATATGAAACCACAGAATTAGATAGATTGATAGAAATTCTATCTCACAACTCAACTAACCAAAGCAATGAGATCTGGAACCTAATCTCACCCTTATGGGAAAAAACATGGGGTAAACTATCTACAACAGGTTTCACTTTGTAGGGTATACATGACAGATGACCCAATGAGTGTCTGGTAAAAATATGTGGAAAAAATTAGTTCCAAATTAAAACCCAACTTGTGAAAGATAAATAACTAACATATTTGATCTAGAAAGCCTATTATGAGATTACAATGTATACATTTTTATACAGTAGGATTCTGTTAATAAATTAATAAGTATACCAAGATAAACATGTTATTACATAGATGAATAGCAAAGAATTTAAATAATATTGGAGAACTCATGGGACAGATATTTTATCCTCCTCATTCTTGGAAAAGGAAGTTTAGAAGTGTTACCAGGACCTAAAATATGATGAACAAGGATGTGACACTTAAAAGACATTAAAAAACCTCATTATTGTAAATATGTATAATTTAAATGTACAATATTTTGAGAGTAATCCGTTGTTGATGTTGAAAGAATAATACTTGGGAAAATCCTATTTGTATTTTATTTGTATAAGTTTAATAAACATTATTTTTTAAAAAAAAAAAAAAAAAGGAAGCAGCCCCGTTTATGGCAAACCCAGTAGTACAAGCTCATCGTGCAACTTCGTACGACTCCATTTTACAATGTTCTTCTTCAGTCACATTAGATCTGCCACGCTGTCAACAAACCATGGAAAACTCAATATGCATTGAGGAAGTCAACTACCCCATAACACTGTGAGGATTCAAGTTGAGGAAAAAGCATTGGGTTGTGCTTTCTCAAAGTTTTCCCATTCCCAACAAATGCCCATAATGTATATCCTTATACCTTATTACTTCACCCTTTTATAATTAATGAAAGATTCATTCATTAACTCGTTCTTAGAATTATAGTCCACTTTTGCTCTGAGGAACTCAAGACAGCATTCAGGCTCTCCTTGTCTCCTTATTCTCACAACAACCATGTGTGGTAGGCCACGCCGGGTGGTCCAAAGTCACCCATTGAGTTCCACAGCTGCATGGAGACTTGAAACTAGATCTCCAAACCCTGGTGCAATACCACACTGGCTCTCTGTCCTGAGAAGTACTTAGACTCCTACATCAAAATTAACTCTCCTCAAGAAATGGAGCAGGCTGTGTGT